>CM062568.1:12278916-12810340 GCA_031468815.1 Morus bassanus
AGGAAGCAGGATTCATTACACGGCTCTGCATGACAAAAGTGCACTTCTAATAGATTCCCTGTAAATCCCCACTTTTAGCATCATTCACAGAGCTGCACTGGATTTCATGATGTGCTGCTAATATAACTGGAGCAAGATATATGCTGATAGTCCTACCCCATAGCCAGTGCTCACAAGAGTGAACATGAGCTGTAGGGTTCAGCTCTGAGAGCCACATACCACCCATCACTGTTTCCACTCCTCCGGAGTTCAGATGAGCTTTGCCCAAGATCAGATTTGGCCGACGAGCAGAGCAACACACCTCTCGGCATCCATACTGGCTGCAAAGGATTTATCCATGGGAGTAAGGAGCAGGCAGCATGGCATCCATGCACTCTGTGCAGAAACATGGGGTTCACACTAGGGAATAAATACCACCAGGGACTGTTTTAAGCGTGCCGGCTTCTGAAGGAGCAGCTGTCAATGTGGAAGTCCACACAGTTTCCCAAAGTCTGGCTCAATGAATTCACTGACATTTAAGCAATTCTCCTTTTTTTGCCCTGTTAAATGAGGAAACTGTGCACTGGGGACAGATTTTTAAAGGCATTTAGGGACCTGCCAATATATTTTAGCACCTGATGGATTTCAGCAGTGCCCCTGCTGTTAGTTTCTAACAGCTTTTGTTAATCCCTTTAAAAATCTAGCCCTAAGCAACCTCTGAAAAAGTTAGTTGACTTTGTAATTGCTGCTCATTGTGGTCCTGATTCTGTACCTCTTCTTTGCACCGAGTAGCACCTCACTCAGCTGTAATGAAGCCATCAGGAGGCTGATCTCTGTACTTGCGAGGAAGACAGGCAGAATCAGGCCATGTTTAGTGATACTTGAATGTTTATAGCTCATTTTGAATTAGATAGTGCTCACTCTTACCTGCTCATGTCAGCTACAGCTCTTGCAGAGCTGTAACAGAACAAACACATCTGTGAAACTGTTTATCCAAATTTGATTTTGAATGTAAATTCAAGTTGCTGGTTTTTTTTTTTTTATTTTTTCCACTTCTGTATTTTGAAGTATGTTCAAATGTAGGAAACTTTACTGCCCAACATTCCTATTGTAGCTTAATGGTGTCCTGAACTGATGTCCAGTTAACTGGGATGTTGAAGTTTCTTGGATGTTTCTCAGTTATTTCTTGATTCTTTGTTTTCCCCAGTCATTTAAGAGCATGTATGTGAGGTAGAACTGCAGGACTGAGCCCAATAAGGGATTACACCATAGCAATAAACACTTCCAGACTCCTTCTCTAAGTCTTCCCTTTGAGATGACAAAAACAAATACTCTTTCATCCTTCTGTTTTGTAAACATTGAAATTGAGGTCTCCTGTTCTGGGCAAAACCACTGTCTGTGCAGAACATTCGCTCTCTGTATACATAAAAAATTAAAGCCTCTCACCTAAACATACACTGTTAATAAAGGAAATTATTTGATACTTTCCTTTTAGAGTAGCTAATGCATCTGACTTTCTAGAAACAGAATCACAAATATATTTTGACCGTAGAAACTAGCCAGCCAAAGTGATTACAACGATAATAAAAATCCGGTTATTTGTATGAGCCTTCTGGCACAGTTCATTTCATCTGGCATGCTTCTCAGCTGGTTGACAGCTGGGACACAGGCATGAAGCCTCTAAAGGTCCTCAGGATGTCACCGCTGCTTGCCCAGGTGACACAGCCTGCCACAGAGAGCGTGAAGCATCACAGAAAGCGTAAAGCATTGCATTTATCATTGCCCGCCTGGTACAGGCATCCCCGTGGCCAGCTGTGCCCCGACACCTGCGCTGAAGGACAGCATCTGTGTTGGGCTGAAGGACCAGTGGGAACAGAGAGCAAAGCAACAAAATGAACAAAGGAAGAAAACAAACAAGTCACCAGGACAGGTGTGTTCTCCAGAGAGCACTACAGGCCGTCAGGGATGAAGAATCTGGATTACAAACTTGGGTAGCATTTGGTACCTGTCCTAGCACCAAAAGCTCAAAAGGTGACAAATGCAAGATCAACCTTTCAAAACTTTCCAGAGTAATAAGCAGCTCTGACATCCACACAATGCAAGCTGGTAGAAACTGTTCTAAAAAAACCCAGAAAAGTGGCCAAAGGAACAAAAAAGACCATGGAAGAACTGATACTTTTTTTTTTTCTTAAAGAAAATTGTGCCTCAACAAGGTTTTGAAGGATGTAGATAAGAGACCTGGATGAATATAGCCTGCTTATCTTTCCATAAGACTTTTGAGAAGGTCCTTAGTTAAAGCTTCTTAAAGAGATGAAATCATGATGGGATGAGAGGAAGGGTACACAGAGGCTAAATAACTGGTCAAAAGACAGAAATAAGTGGCCAGATTTCACAGTGGAAGTCACTCATGGGGTGCTGCAGGGACCCTTGCTCTTCACTATTTTCTGTAAGTGGTGTGAAAAAGGGTGACCAAGTTGAGTAACAACCGTAAGTACGTGTAGCATGAAAAACGAGTGATAACAAGATAAAATTTAGTACTGACACATTTATGGTAGTACTTGTGGAAAAAAGCAATCCTAGCCCTATGTGCATCATACTGTCTAAGCAACCCAGAAATGGGATCTTATTTGTAATAGTTTAATGACAATGTTAGCTTAAGTGTTTTTTAGTGGGCAGAAAGGCAACTGAATATCAGGAATCGGTAGGAATTAAGAATAGAGCAAACTTAGTACCACTACATAAATGTCTGGGGCACCTGCATCTTGAATGCAGTGTGAGTCACATCCCCCAGCCCCATCCAGGAGAGGACACAGCAACACAAGAACAGCACAGAAAGAACAAGAAAGGGAATCAGTGCTGTAGAACAGTTTCCATGTGAGGAAGGATTTCCCTGGGTTGGGGCTTGTAAAAATAGAAAGGACAATTGAAAGCAGATAGGATAGAGGTTTAATAAAGGGGGAGTTGGGTGGAGAAGGAAACAATTTGTCCCTTTTGGCAGAAGCAGTATGAGCTAGGGGAGTGCTACGTGCAAAGCAAAGCACAGAAGGTGGCTCTTTCCAGGGTGGATAGTCACCTCTGTAACTCCTGGGCTGAGGATGCTCGGAGCTTACAGGGGTTCAGAAAGCGACTGGAAAAATATAAGGGGGAAAATGAATTAAGGGTTATTAAAGGTGAAAGCACCCCACTGACTCCCACAAAAAGTGGCTTGAGATGTGGCAGTGGCAACCAAACACTTTGAAATACCACAGCACACGGTGCTAGGTAGATTAAAGGCTTGGAGCATCTGCCAGACGGGCGGGGGGAGTTGGGGCTCCTCAGCCTGGAAACGGGATGACTCAGGCGGATTTTATCCACGTGTGCAAACACCTGATGGGGGTGTAGCGCCCGCGGAGCCAGGCTCTTCTCAGCGGTGCCCAGAGGTGACGACTGCAATACAAGAAGTCTCCATCCTTGGGGACACCCCGAGCCGCCCGGTACAGCCCGCAGCCCCCTCCTCCGGGTGGGGGAGGGCTGCACGACCCCACCTCCTGCTCTCCCCCTCCGTCCTGGGTGGGGGGAGGCCCAGCCCCCCCCCGGCACAGCCCCCACGCCCCGCCGGGCGGGGCCGGGCCGGGCCGGGCTGCGGGGGCGCTGCCGAGCTGCGCCGGGCGGAGCCCAGCTGAGCCGAGCCGAGCCGAGCCGAGCTCAGCTGAGCCGAGCCGAGCCGAGCTCGGCCGAGCCGTACCCGCCATGGCCATCGCGCACATCGCCACCGAGTACGTCTTCTCCGACTTCTTGCTGAAGGAGCCGCCGGAGACGCGGTACAAGGGGTTGCGGCTGGAGCTGGCGCTGGACAAGATCGTCACTTGCATCGTCGTGGGGCTGCCGCTGCTCCTCATCTCCCTCGCCTTCGCCCAGGAGGTCTCCATCGGTAACCGGCCGCCCCGACAGCCCAGCTCCCCCCCCGGCGCCTCCGGCAGCGGACAAAGGGCTCGGCGGGGCGGAGCTCCGGGGGGGGGGGCAGCGCTCCGGGGGGGCTCAGCTGGCAGCTGCCGGAGGGGTTTCCACTCGGGGGGAGGGAGAAAGGCGCCTTCGGGCCGCGGGGAGGGCGCAGGAGAGAGAGCGCAGCTCTCCTGGAGAGCATCCCTGGCAGCAGGCGGGGTCGCCGTGCGCTCTTGCCCAGGTATGCCGGGCATCCCGGCTGGCCTTTCCCGCTCTTGCCCACGCCCTCCTCCTCCTTGGGGTATTCCCTAACCGCTGTCATTCTCTTAATGTCATTCTCAACCTTCTGAGCGAGAGCCCAGTCCGCTCAGCTGCTGCGTCTTGCCCTGCGGGGTGATGTGAGGAGCGCGATGGAGCCATGCCGCTGCTCTTTGTTTCCCAGCGCTGCTCAGCCTTGAGCCGGAGCGACCTGCCGAGCTCTGCCTCAAAAACCGCCCGTGTGTGGCGATTCCCAGCGCCTGGAGTGTTTTGCAGTGAGATCTCGCTGTCATTCAGCAGCTGTGAGGGATCGGTGCCAAGGAAAAGGGGTCTCGGACCTCAGCGTTTGGACTGCGGGTGCTTCAGTTGCATATTGAGGCTGGTCACCTGCTCCTCCGATGCGAGGCAGGACGGGCAGTGGAAGCGCTTTTCCAAGCTTTCCCCTGCTCTGCTTCTGCAACTCTTCCAGTTCAACTTCTGTGAAGTGTGACTCAGTAGATGAAGCTACGCTTTACCTGAGAAGGTCCAGGTTTCCTAATTATTTTGCTATCTTTTTTTTCCCCCATCCTCAAGTTACAGAAGTGCTTGTGCAGCAGTGTAGTAGCCAGCCCTTCTCAGAGTCTGAAATGGTGGGGAGACTTTTAAATCCAAATGACAAGGACGTGTAACTCGGGGGCTCACTTACAAAATCTGTTTGCTTATAAGAATTGCTCTGCATTTAAATAGCACTATGTGAATGAAGATTTCGAAGGTGAATAAGCAGTACTGACCATTTTGAGACAGGGGTGAATCATAGGGCTTCCACCCTTTCAGAAACAGTTTGATTTACTGCATGTACCTTTTTATTGGCATTCAGTGTTGTATACCTGAGATACATCATCTATAGGTTTGAGTCAAACAAATGTCAAGAGAGTGGAAGCTGGAATGGGACTGTGAATTAATGGTGAATCTGTGCAAAAACATCATGAATAGCATTAATCAGATAGCAGACTGCTAAAGAGAGAAGATGCCCCAGACTGCTGTATTTACATCTAGCTACACACCTATTGCAGTAGATGTGGTTTTGACCCAAAGCGCTGTGGCCTGCAATAACTGCGTAGAGGAGTCAAGGACAGCCAGGCTGGGAATGCCAAGACCAGATCCGAGCCCTGTGGCAGGTCTGGTCAGTCAGAGACTGGATGGATACAGCAGTATTTCTATACTCTAACCTGCTGCTTTTAGTTTTAGATCTGCTGCTGATATGTGCACTTTTTTTCCTCTTAAAGCAATGAAAAATAAGGCTTGCATATACTAGCTCGTATATGGGCCCCTTAGTTCTTCTTCCTTCTGCTTCTCCTCTAAAAGTGCTGGATCCAGTTTGAAACAATGCCTGTGTATCAAGGTCTCTTTTATGAGCTCTACCAGAAATATTTCTTTCATTTTTCTTCCTTACATAAAGCTCCAACATGCAGTTGAATTGCAGTGTCTGGTAAAGTGTGCCTGTCTTTCGGATGAGTTAAGTTCTCATCTCTGCTAATCAAACATTTGGGCTTCAGTGCATGCTATATATAACATATTTCAGTTCTAAACTAATTCAGATTGAATCTGTGACTGCAGTAGATTCATAAAGCAAGAATTAAAATGCGTGCTACATCTTGCACGTGCTTTATTTTGCTTATGATCCTGAGAACCTGTTAGAAGAAATCATGGGGTTTAAAACCGAGCTCTTCTATTTGAAAAACGAATATGAAAATAAGTATAAGAAATATGCCAGGTCCCCGGCATGAGTAAAGCTACACCATGTGGTTTCCATACAGAAAGTGATACTTTATCAGCCGTGCTGCTATTGTGGCTGTCGCCTATTTGCCGCACAGTCCTTCCTTGCAGCTTAGCAGGCTGGCTGCTAATGGGACATCCCGATTTCCTGTTTTCATTAAGGCTTTTTGGGGGATAGAGAGGGACTTGGGGGCTGGATGTGCATGGTTCTGTGAGCACTAGTGTTCAGCCAGCAATAAAATAGAAAGCAAGTATTGTTTTCAAACACTTCCTGTTATAATTATGCTTTGAAAAAGCTCAGGAGTGCTAAACCAAGAGAAAATGGTAGGGTCCATTTTCAGTCTGAAGAAGAGCAACTCGGAATCAGAAGTGGTTGTGAAAGCGGTATTTGAGTCACAACATGGAAATATCTCTGCCTCTGGACAAAAATGGAACACTATTTCTGAAAATGAATGCGCAGATCCTATTTCTGTTGGGATAATTGCATTCTTCGCCCCTAAAATTCTCTTGGCACCTTGAGCTGTCACCTTCCCTTCCCACTCTGCTTTGCTGTTTCATTGCAGCGCGGTGTCAGATAACTGCAATTTTCCATGCGGTTGCTGATAATTGTGCAAAATTATGAAGATGTTTATGAAGGCCGTGGAGGTTTTCTGAAGCTGCCAAGTAACTTCTAGTTTTGATAAAAGTTCCAGGAAATAAATGAGATTCGAGTTGGGTATCGCAGAGGATTTCTCTGGAAAACACAGCTGCTGTGCTCAGGCGGTGATCACTGCCGAAACTCCCAGGGTTAGTGCCTGCACCACAATTTGGCATCCTTCAGGGGCAAGAGGAGAACTAACCTAAGTTTATTCTTGGTTATATTCTTGGTTATTTGTGGTCAGCTGCAGGTTTGTGATGATTTTAGGCTGGTTCTGATAGTGCTTAGCTGTGATTGAGCTGTTCCCTGCCAGCCCTGGGGAGCTTTGCTGCTTGAAATCCTGCACCTGTTATCTCTTTACAGCTAGACCTTGTTTTATATGATTTTTTATAATTTTATACTGGGAAGTTGAAAATGGAAATAACAACAGGATTGTGAGAATTTGAACAGTGTTGTGTATGCTTCTATTACTTATGGCCTTATTTCCCAATATTTAGCCGTTCTTAGGATAAATTTACGACAGGTGGTCAGGTAGTACAGTAACAGAAACCATATAAATAAGGCTAAATCACCCATCCCTCTTAGAAAAGGGAAAAAAAAAGATAGGGGCACCCTCAGCACTGTATGAAACACAGAATCAGTAGAAGTTTATCTGTGTCATTTTTCCATAACTGGGTTTTTAACAAGAATAGCTTTGAGCCAGGATTGAGATTCCAGGTTTTAAATTCGGTGTGTATATATTATGAGATATGCTTTCTTATTGTAACTGACTTAGCTGAAAACATAGATATTTATTACCAAGACACTGCGTGTTGCAGGATACCGCAGCCCTAAGGAGATACAGACAGTGGAGCAGAGATGAAATCAAAACAAGCTGCTTAATTTTCACGGGGGCTTTTTTCCAAGTTAGTTCTGGGAAATAGTGGCTGCCTTGGGCTGCAGCTGAAAGAAGAGCAGAGGTGAGAGCTGTCCAGTCGACAACAAGTATTTGCATCTTTTCCCATAGGAAGGGAACTGGGAATTGCTCATACGTGCTTAAGCCCAGCGGCTGCTTGTCACTGAATGATGTTGTTTGACCTTGTCTATATCACAGGCTTTCGGGCACCGCTGTGCAGCGGGCAGTGTGTGCCGGCTGCGTTCACTGCGGCTTCGCATGGGAGGTGATGGCTGGGAAGGGAGACGAGGAGGGAGGGAGAGAGCTGGAGTGGGAAGAAGAAGGGAATCTCGTGGTGGCCACCAACAGTCCTTACTACAGGTTCAGTCTGGGCATTGGTTGTGTATGGCTCAGACATTGCTAGTATAGAATCATAGAATGATGGAATGGTTTGGGTTGGAAGGGACCATAAAGATCACCTGGTTCCAACCCCCCCTGCCATGGGCAGGGACACCTTCTACTAGACCAGCTTGCTCAAAGCCTCATCCAGCCTGGCCTTGAACACTTCCAGGGATGGGGCATCCACAGCTTCTCTGGACAACCTGTTCCAGTATCTCACCACCCTCACAGTAAATAATTTCTTCCTAATATCAAATCTAAATCTACCCTCTTTCAGTTTAAAACCATTACCCCTTGTCCTATCAGTACACTCCCTGATAAAGATGAATGAATTAATCCTCTTGTTTTAGCATCTCTGTTTATTTTCTAATATTACAAATCACCTTGGAAACCTTCCCAGGGCCCAGAAACCATCATGTGTTAAGACACCTAAGAAACTTGGGTATAATCACCATAAAGGTCTGGGTAGTGCTACTGACTTGTCAGTTGTGACAGGATGGTGGGTTAGGAAGTGCCTGATCATGGACCAACCCACAGCACCTGTATGAATCTGTCAAAATGAAGATTTGCTGCACTAAAAAAGTCTTATTTCCCTCTGATGCTCTCTGATTCGTCTTACCCCCTTGTTAGAGGGTGCACAAAGATGGGGAAGTGGAGTCTTGCCCTATGCTCTACACACCATGGGGTTAATGTCCCCATTGACTACTTTGGGCTTTCCCAGTGGTGACAATCCTTGCTTGCCCTGCTCAATTTCCACCTAATTTCTGGGAGGGCTTTTTCCCCAATTTTTTTGTTTTAGCTTCCACCCCGCAAGTTGGCAGCCTGTGGGATTGGAGGTGCTTTGGCCAGCAGAAAACACAGGGTTAAGGGTGTTAGTGGGGAACTCAGGTGCTACATCCCAACAGCTTCTGTGGGTGCCACGGGGACAGCAGTACCCACCTGCAGCACCCCTTATTTTACATCCAGCTGGGCCCATATCTCTCTGTACAGGTTAATCATGTTTCTCAGTCATGAGAATCAAATGGGGAAAAAAACCCAATTGTGAGACTAACTAATAACAAATATACCAAGAAATAGTTTTAACTCTTGGGTTATGGGCCTTTCCTCTCCTGATACCCTGTCGCTGGCCCTCCCTGGTGATGTCCCTCTCCCTTCACGTTTACAAGTTGCTGGGGAGGCTTTTGGGAAATAATCCTATCTTGTGACTTCCGTAAGGCTGGAGGCTAAAATTAAGTTGGGTGTAATTAGGCCAAAGACTATTACTATGGCAGCTGCTAGCTGAGAGCTTGAAAAACATCTCCAAGCACTGCTGAAGCAGGCTGTGTGCTAATAGTTGACGTTTGCACATATTCCATTTAGTTCAGCAGGGTGCTCTGAAAAACGGGGCATTAATGACAGGGTAGCATCAGTCTGGAGCAGCCAGACAAGCTGCAGACTTCAAAGCATCTTTCATTAGGGGTGCAGACCCCAGAGAACAGCAGCATATGCTGTGCTGCTCTTTGGCATATAAGGAGTACTTAGTAAACAGCAGAAATTACCAGCATCAGGAACAGGCCTGCCTGGGGAGCCAGGACAAACTTGTAAAAAACACTTACTTTAATGTCAAGTCTAAATTGTCTTTGGGTGAACTTCAGCTGTTGGTGAAGGGATTTTTTTCTGTTTAACTTCTACGGAGCCTACAAATGTAGGTTTACATTTCCTACGGAAATGATGGTAAGCTGCTTTTGGTGCCAGAATTAATTTAAAAAGCATCATGGCCCTCTGGTGTTACCTGCGATTTGGGGTACCACCAACCTTGGCAGTGGAGCCAGATGGTGGTCATCACTGTTTTGAGATGTTTCTCCTTCAGGTGAATGGAAACTAATTTTTTGTTTTCCTTAAATCTCACTGGTGGGAATTTCATTCACAAGTTTTTTCCCATGAATCAAAAAACCTATCGCTCTGAAGGCGATGCTTGATAAACATCCAGCTGTTTTCCCACTGCATGATTTTGAGACTTCTCTGAGGGATAACTGGCAGCCCCACAGAGAGGGAAAGATACTTGCTGGCTCTTCTGACCCACTCTACTTAAACATTGCATCACCTGAGCTTTACGTTCTGCCACTACTCCATTGCCAAAGTAAACCTCAGGGAACAGGTTCTTTTCTTGAGTGCACCCATTTGTGTCTCTCCACACTTCCTTTTTAAACATACTGTTTATTCTTTTTCACCCAACCTGCCACTTTGGTCCATGAGAAGCATCCATAAATCTCATAAAATCACTCCTTCTGGTCTGCTCTTAAATGCATGTTTGCACACCCACACATAGAGTTGCTTCCTCTTTGGCATGCACTGAGACATCTTTTTTCATATTTTAAAGTATTTTTTAATGTTGGGGCGGAGGATGTGTGTTGGATGGTGCCTGGCAGTCTGTACATTGTGTATGCGTGCCTTGATTTTCTTGTTTGTGTGTTTTTCTTTAGTGACTGCTAATGTGGATACTTCTTGCTAGATAAAATCAGGTGTTTGGGTAGTGTGGCTAGTTCATTTTGCCCCGTAGAAAATTATAGTAGTAATTAATGGCTAGGTTTTCATCCAAGCTTATGCAAATCTTTTTCCAGCGATTGCAGTGTATTAGAAACCAAATAATTACTTACTGAAGGTTTAATCCTGTCAACTACAACCACCTGATCCTGGTTAAGGAAAAATAGTTCAGCATATGATTAACATTGATTCTTGGAAGTACTCTCTGTTAGTTGTAGTTTCTTAATTAGATGTTTAAGTCAAAAGAGGGGTGTTAAGCCACTGGGGAAGAAACCAGTCCAGCTTGCTGGGTTTATGCTCTCTCTGGTAAGGAGGTTGCTGAGCCCTCTGCTCATCCCACCTTGCACCCCAGCAAAGTAGGTGGATACTGAACAGGGACTCTCTCCTTCAGATTTGAGATATTCCTTGGGATTCTGGGAGTTTCTTTTTGTAGGTAGGCTTATTTTTTGGAAAGCATCTACAGGGGCACTAGGGTGGGAATTGCAGAAGTGACTTGTATCCTGCTCATTTAGCATCAATACCAAAATTTCTACCTCCGTTTGGGCAAAAGGAGGTGGAGTAGGCCCACTGCTTGCATCTCAACTCTGAGAAGTCCCAGCTGGGATTGGGGCATCTTCTTTTAGATACCTGATGACAGATCCTTCCCAAATGAGCTTGCAAGGCATAGGCAAAGTGGGTGAAAAGGTGTTACCAGGGCACAGGATCTCCACCTGTAGGCAGCCCCATGCCAGTTTTTACAGTGCTGTATAGCAGCTGCACAGAAGCTAGTTGCAGAAGTAAAGGATTTTCCTGGTACAGACACAGAGGAGATAGCTGGGGGCTTGTTGGCAGAACACGCATGAAGACGTGCCACAGCTGGATGGAGTGACAGCTCAGCCTTGCTGCTTGGTGGCTGTGGTGACTTGAGCTTTACTCTGCACTCAGCTGTATACCTGCAAGTAATTCCTGCCATCAGGGACCAACTCCATCTGATAATCTTAGGGCACTTGTAAAAGTGAGTTTTTTATCATACATGCACACCTGTCGCTCCCTTAAGTTTCTGCAGCTCTTCTGGGTGGTCTCTCTTTAGGGCAACCACAGTAAGTGGCATTTTTTAATCCTCATTTGTTTGCAAAAGTGTAAGTCAAATCCTCATCACTTCCCTCCAAAGCTGATTTGGTACCACGGAACAATTAAAAAAAAAGTGCGTTGCCAAGTGTAATGATAACTTGGCCAAAGACTGTTGTGGCAACTGCTTAATGAATGCAGTCATTTATTATTCCTCATCCTTCTCGCTGTGCATTTTATCTCCCTGTTGTTGTTATGGGCTTGGCTGCTGCTGTTCTTTTTCCCCGTCTATTACTTGTGGGAGCAAAGGACGGGGAATGGTTTCATGTCACCAAGCCGAGAGGCTGTTCCTTTGATAGAAGAGAACTATTAGCCTTTCATAAACCAGACATGTGCATGTGTATGTGCACAGTGGGTCTGTGGAAGGTATTTGGCCCTTTGCCTAATTTCTCCTCTAATAGAAACTACAGATTTTCTTTTTAACTTCCTCCAGAATAGACCAACATAAAGTAAATTATCTGTATAGATTTATTGCCATGACTCCTTTGGAGGGGAGAAGGAAGGAAAAAACCACGGAAAATTGTGACCATTTTCAGATGCATTTAATAATCTGTGTTCTGTGTAGATTATGCACAAAAACAACCTCTCCATTTAAGCCTTAACATTGCCATGGTTAGTAAAAGTTGTAATTTACATTACAAATGTTTATAACCAAGACTGCAAAAAGTTAATTAAAAAGCAGTGCAATAACTGGAGTATCCTCAGCTTCTGCTTGATGTCGAGCTCTATCTGCTTGGCTCCCAAGTTGTCAAAGGTTTCCAACATCCCTGCTGAAATCCCAGGGATCAGAAGAGCCAGGTTCACTGCTGGGCTGCAACACTGGCATGGCTGTAGCTATTCTGGTATGAGGTTGTGCACATAACTCTGGAGAAGGAGGCTGGCTGCCTTTTTCATCACCAATTTAAACACTCCACTTTCAGTGGTTTCCCACCCGTTAGCAAAAATGAACACATGGAATGTGTTTCTTGTTGCAGATCCACAGTTTTCAATAGGACAAAGCATCTTTCTGAACACTCCTATTGCTCACCCTTTGAGAGGGTTACCTGTTTGCTGCTTCACACCGGGCACAGCCAGCAGCGGGAGATTCGTTAAGTGATGAAAGCAGAGCAAAATGGTCCCTATCCAGTGGAGAGCAGACACTCCAATTGCCTGCTCTCTTTTCTTTTCTTTTTTTCTTTTTTTTTCTGCACTGTATTATTTCTTGAGCTTCCACAGCTAATGGAAATTCTCTAGAGAGCAGAAACTCCCAAAGCTTTGGGAGAGTGCGAGTGCTTGCCTGGTGCCAACTTTGCTAAATGACGTGAGCTCTGGTTTGATAAACAGTAATTTGTTTTCCATAAGGGAGGCTTGTGAGAGGTCAAACCAAGTCCTTATGATACTAGAGCCTTAGAAATAATTATAATAGTGACTCATAAGGAAAGGCTTTTATTCATAATGCTCCTTGACTATGCTACGTTGTGAAAAGGCTATACAAGTTACAAGGCAAATGTGGGCAGCTCCTGTTACAAAATAAGTTCTTATTCTCTAAAAGCTAAACCAGCAAAAAGGCATGAATGATACAATCTTATACAAAATACTTTTTCCCTATAAAGCACACAGTGATACCATTAGCACTACTTTTGATTAGTATATTATGAAAAAAAAGTAGCAATATTTCACCCCTCTTGCTATTTTGATATTAGTGGTGTGTTGGAGGAAGCGTTGGAGGTTGCTCTTGGAAGAGGGATGTTCATGGAAGAGCCGTCTCCACTTTGTGTAATCATTTGGTGAAACAGCTAACCTGTTTCAACATTTAGGAAATGTTGAAGTGCTGGAAATGTGTGGGGTTTTTTGCATTCACTAGCAAAGCTTCAGAAAGAAAATCAAAACCCCTTGTCCTGTTTTACTAGCTTTCATCCAAGGAGCCGCTCCACATCCAAAACCACTCTTCATCGTTGAGGTGTGCTGCGGAAAGACTCAGCTGGTGCCTGTAGCTGGTCAGAGCAGAATTTGACTAAAAACTCATGCGCGGTCTCAGATGAAGTGGCAGTACCAAACTGGGCCAAACTTGCACTTTCATTACTGCAAGGGCTGCAGGAATGGTGTTTGAGGTCTTGTTTCAGTAAACATGTAAGCGGTAGGTTGTTCATTTGGAAAACACGGCAGCGCGATGGTATGTGATGGTAGATGTTTCCTCAGGAAACCAGCCTTATCTGATCACACTTTATATCTGCTGGTTCCCCTTTGGCCAACCTGAGTCAAGTGCAAGTGAGAGAGACAGGTCCTGGAGGTCATGTTCCCCCCAAAACATAAGAAAATAGGCCTAAAAGGCAGGTACTTCTAATATACTGTCTCAACCCTTAGGAGACATCAGAGAGTCCCTGTAGGAGTTTAACTGTTTGAGTGCAGCGGGAATTCATTGACTCTCCTCCCTGCAGAGCTACTGTGTTTTGTTTGATTGCTTAACCTAATAGCTTTGGATACTGTGAAATCCTGAGTGCAAGCTTTTCTTCCTAAACTTGATTTCTATTTTTTTTTTAATCTTCTGAGGATGTGATAACTTTTGCTTTGTTTTCCCAGGTGCTCAGATAAGCTGTTTTGCACCCAGCTCCTTCTCCTGGCGACAGGCTGCTTATGTGGAGTCCTACTGCTGGGCGGCTGTGCAGCAGAAGCAACCATCCCAGAACAATTTAGAAAACATTCCCCTGTGGCTGCATAAAGTATGTACAGATCTCCTTCTCCTGCAAAAATTATCTCTGTGTAGAAGCCTGCCTTTGCCTTGCTTTTCTTGCTGCTCTTCTCTGCTATATAGTCCTTGGCTTTGAGTTAACTCTCTATTTTTAGAGAGAATGTTTTCTTTCCCTTACTTCCAAAGAGGGTAGTACTACAGAAGGTATTTTCTGCTTTTAAATAAAGGGTCTGTCATGCTATAATAACAAATATCACCAGTTACCTGATACAAGAGTAATGTTAATGTTGCTGTGTTGCCCTGGAGCTGAGTGCCTCACCTGGCTTTAGCCAGGAACTATTTTAAAAATCAGGATACAAGACACAACAACTGCCCTAAATGCTTGTATCAAAAGATTACTTTAGGAAAACAGGATAGGAAAAATATTTTGTATTTTTATTGTATTACACTTGGCCAATTTTGCATGGAGAGGAACTCAAGGCAGATAGGCATTTTGGGAGAGATGAAATTCATCACTGGTACCAACAGGTTTAACCCTATCTTCAGCGTGCTCTTCTGAGCTTCCGCAGGCAGATTTGCTCCATTGTAAACTGTGAGCTGGCTTTCACTGCTCCGGGTAAAGCATCATCATACTGAATGCACAGTAAGAAACTTATTCTATGGGTAAAAAGTGCAGTAGGTACTAAGATACTTGAGCTGGCTCAAAATGGTTAGCTGAGCTTTGGCAGGAGTTACAAACTCTGAGTAAATGCCATGCCAGTGCCTGGAGCTGACTCAACACGAGAGGCAGCGTCGCCCTGCTTGAGCAGTGCTGATGCCAACGTAAGAAATGCTGTTGGAGCTCTGCAAATTTGGGGTGTTGTGTGCTGCCTTCCCCAGCCCTTTTATTACTTGCCCAGCAAATAACCCCCCTGGCATCTGGGAGCAGAAGAGAACCTGGTGTTAGAAGGAGCTCAAGTCTGGGACCTGCAGCATCTGTATTTCTGGGTTTTGCTGGTGTATCCTGTACCTCAGCTTTTATTATCCAGTCAGCTCATGGTATCTCCTCTGAAAGACTAATCAGGGCTGTCTCTGATTCGCTTGCTGACTCAAATCACTGACTGTAAGTATTTACTACTGCCTTCTCCAGTTAGCTCCATTCATAATCTTGACCCAACAGTCTTGCGTTTCATGAATATTAAAGCCAGACTTGTTGGTTTCTAGCCTGAACTCTTCCTTACTCAGTGCTCCACTCCACTTCAGCCAGACGTTCTACAGAGGCCAGTCGAAGCTGCTGGGACATCTCGCAATGCAGGCAGCTTGCGTGGGTGGAAACTCCACCTGCAAACCTGAATATGTTGCTGCCCCTTTCTCTCAAGGGAATGAGTTCTTGTTACCCCATTTCTTTATGTTGAATTTTGTGCCATAGTCACCTGCTGATAGCTGTAAGTCTCCTAGTTTGCCAGCCATGACTAATAGCTTAAGTAGTCATGCTTTTATGATGCAACCCATGTTAATTTGCTGACTGATGCTGTCTCAGGAATTGATACAGGGCCCTACTTCCCACAGTTCCTCCATGATAGCTTAATGGTATGTGATGTTTCCTTGTCCTTGCAGACTGGCTGCAAGAATTGTGTCTGAACAGCTGAGTCAAAGCTTGTAGCAGAGGCTGGGTGCCTTGTCTTAACTTCCTAAAACCATGCTTAGTTTCCTACCCTTCCACTGAGCTGGGCACTAGGAGCTGCAGATGCTGTTTAGAGGCCAGTATTAATTAATATCCTTCTACTGCTTGTTCATCAACTTCCATGCTTAACAAGTTTCCAGGGAAGGAGCAGCTATTAACACTTACCAGTGGTTCCCACTGTGGTGGGAACATCTGAAGATGTTTGGCTGTTGTTTGCATCCAGGGCCAACAGCTCCTGGCTGCACTGCTGGGTGCCTTGCCATGGGGGCTGATTGTTTCTGCAGGAAGACAAGGCTTGGGTTGTCTCTTGGTTCAGGCTGTGTGCCGCAAGGTACGTACAACCTCATTGCTCTGCAGATTTTGGCTAGATAACAATTTTTAAAATGGGCAGAGCAGAGCCTTTGTGGGAGCACAGAAAGGTTAATGAGACAAGGGAGCCTTCCTAAGCTCAGGTGAGAGAAGATTTGACTCTCTAGTGCAAAGGCAGTGATGCATGTAGAGGTACAGCAGGGATCGTTAGGCCCAGTTTTTCTTAAGACAACCTTTGAGGCTTTTTTCTGCTTTCTGAGCAGCAGTGCATTTATTTGCAAAGCATCTCAGGTTCTTTCTAATACTCTGACTCACTTAGCATCTTGCTTAAAAGGCTCCATAAGAAATGCTTGAGGTGGCATTAGATTATGGTTTTGGGGGATTGAAATTGTAGGTCCCAATTCCTGATTGAAATGGATGGATTTCCCTGTGGTATGTTCCCTGTGCTCTGTCAGAAGTGCTGTCAAAGGTTTGCGTCCTAGGACAGTGCTCATGGTGTAGAGTGGGAGTCGGGCCGTGTAGCTCTTGGTGAAGAAGCCAACTTGCAGCAACTGGCCCTGCTTTTGTTCTAGGCATCTGTTTGCTTTGAAGAATTATCAAACCCAGGTTGCATCACAGAAAAACTGAAACGTTCCCATTTCCCTCCTATTTCAGAGTAGTGGTTTGCACTGGGATTTTTGGATTTTCGATCAGTAAAACGTATGTTTCAATTTTGGGCAATTTCTGAAGCTTGGGCACCTTTACCTGCTGTCCTTTCTGCTCTGGGAAATCTCTCCCAACATTTGAATTTATCAGTTTGGAAACTTGTTTTGGAGTGGGGAGGAGGAGTGTACTGCAACTTTCTGGGTTCCCTGCCTCTCTAGTGGTCTGTGCACTCCCAAAGGGTGCCCAGGGCCTCGCTCCTTGGAGAACAGGATTTCTGAAATTTCCAGTGATCCTGGAATAACTCTTCACACCCTTAGCAGAAAGCAAAGTGAGTTGTGTACTCAAATGACAATTCAAGAAACAAACTATCTGCAGATAGATAAATGGAAAGAAGAGACTGTGGTATGTCCTGCATATATTCTTAGTTTAACACTAAGATTTCCTCTTTGTCAGTGAAAAAGCTGACAAAATGCTTATATGGTTGGGTCCTCTGACAAGACTCATCTTCAGGTTTGTCATTGATGAAACTTAGTCTGGTTGGGCTTCACTCTTCTGTTGTCTCTGTTTTCTTCTGGGGTTTTCCATTCAGGCTTAATTCCTTCAAGAGGTTTCTTGTGTCTAAAGTGTCAGAACAGAGGTATTGGTTTTTAAAGATGAGTGGGAAAGAGAGGCAGACAGTGCTGATGTGGGATGGAAGAGATAGGTGTTTGCTCCCTCTGTGCGGATAGTTTGCTGCTTGTCTCTAAAGATGAGTGCTCCACTTGACAACTTATTTTGACAAAACTTAGCTTGATCCTTAACTGGAATAGAAACAGGCTTTTGGCCATTGTGAGTGGGCAGTCCTTGCAGTCCAGTGGAAGAGGAGACTGCACTGCGAAGACTTTTTAATCTGTAGTGCACAGAGAAATTTTTTAAGTTTTTAAGCTGTATCAAAACAAAGTAAGTAGCAGGTGGGGTTTGAGATTCACTTTCAGTCTGGAGGCAGGATAACATGTCAACCACATGGCAACCTTCAGAATGGTGAGTCATTTATAGCTCACGTTTCTGCCCTGAAAACCAATGAAACATCTCGCATCAACTCAAACAGGAATAGGATCATATCCAGAAGGAGCTTAATACCTTTGCTTCTGGAAATATGTCATTGCTGTCGTTAGCCTGTTTGGGGGCTGGTGCCTTTGCTTAGGCTCTTCATGGTGGCATATAGATATCTGGAACTGAAGAAGCAGTTCTATGATCTTTTTAATGAGAAATATTTTCATCTCGAGTGAAGACACTTCAGTGCTTCTTTCTTTGAGTACTGTATGCCACTGAATTTTTTTATCTGAATGTAGATGATCACAAATTCTGATAAGGCAGAGTTGTTTTGGAAAATATGCATTCAGTTTGTGCAGGTAATCGTCATGAGGGGAGCAAATGCAGGCACTTGAATAAATGGTCATGACTTCCAAAGACTTCATTGTGTTAAATAGCTTTCTAGAGTTTGGATTGCATGCGTGCAGGGTATTTTTCTGGTCCTCTTTTAATCTTTGACTGCCCTGTGGGATGTGCTACTCTCGGAGTTGTCATGGTTTTGGCTGGGAAAGAGTTAATTTTCTTTGCTGTAGTTGGTACAGTGTGTTTTGGATTTAGTATGAGAATGCTTTTCATTATATTGTTGTTGTTGTTATTATTACTGTTTTGTTTTAATTATTAAACTGTTCTTATCTCAACCCACGAGTTTTCTTGCTTTTGCCCTTCCGATTCTCTCCCCCACCCCACTGGGGTGGGGGGAGTGAGCAAGCGGCTCTGTGATGCTTAGTTGCTGACTGGGGCTAATCCATGACAGGAGTACAGCCGTGAGATACAGAGAAGCACTAATTCTGCAGTTCCCATTTCAGTTACTGGTTGCAGAGCAGTGATGTTGAACACCCACGTCTTTAGCCTGGAGGAAGGAATACTTCTCTGCACAGATTTCTGCTGAGATAAGGCTTGGATTTCAGTGCCTCATCGATACTGGTTAACATGGGCCTCGGTGGTTTCTCGTGTTGAGTTGTCAGACATACCCTGCTCAGGTATCAGGTGCTCTTGGCTTTCAGGAGTAAGAGTATAGCCTGTAATTCCTGTCAAGTGAAATGAGCTGCAGGAGTACAGAACGAGGGGCAGTTGACCTCTTGGCTTCCTAGTGCTCTGCTTCCTTGGGAGCTTGCTGTCCCACCCAGCGTGCCATCAGACTAAGGGACAAGCAAGGCAGGTGAACCTGCTTCCATCAACTTTAGCTTTCAGGAGCTCAGTGATACTTAGCAGAATGCATACAGGGGACTCTAGTTTGAGTCCCTGGTGCATGTGCTACTAGGTTTGTGTCTCTCTTGCTGAATACTAATCATACATAGATACCTATGCCTAGTACCTTCCAGAAACTTGGATTAGCCTAGCTGAAGCTCTGCTATTCTGTTTTTGAGTGGCAGATTTGTTAGGTCTTTGTCTATCCTTTTCTCCTTGCAGCTGGGTGGAAATGGAGGCTCAGGGCATCCAGGTTGAAGCACGATATTGTAGCCCTCAATATATTTTCACTAATAAAGTTCAGAAAGGAGCATTTTGCACCATAGGATTTTCTATCTGTTCTAATGTGTCTGTTCTAATCTGCTCTCAGAGGACCTTTCATCAGTTATGCAGTCTCATACCATCTTAAATCCAACATTGTGACCTTGCCATTGAAAAGGAACTTGATAACTAGAGAGCAAAGGAAAAACTGAGTTTTACTTGTAGGGCAATATCTTCCTCTGGCATGTCTTTGACAGTATAGTTCTTGAAGTCAGTGTCACTTCCCATTTAACATAAACACTACTAACTATCCAAGACTGAAGTAACATTTCCTCCTTTTGTATTTGGTGCCTTGGAAGTAAATACATAAACCATAAAAGAAAGGCGTATGGCACATGCTCATCTGCGTATGAATAACCATGGAGTCCTCTTCTTAAAATGCAAAGTCATTATGTGTGACTGTAAAATGTAGTCAGATGAGCTGGATAATCTGAGTCTATTGCTCTAAAACCTAGGACTCATGCCAGATGACTTTGCATTTTCACTTCTGCCTGTCGGTTCAAGGCCTTAAATTTTAGTGATTCAAAACAATTTGCTAGTTATCTAAGCCTACTGTTAACAAATAGAACAAGCGTATCTTTCATTTTTAAAAAAGCCAGAATCCGAGAAGGATGGAGTCGTGTGTCAAGTGCTGTGGAAGGGCTGACAAATACAGGCTTTTGTTTCCAAACAAAAAGAGCTGGACTAATGGTCACGCTGCTGCTCTGGTTTTGAGACCATTCAGAAAAGAGCTGCATAGTGTTTTCTCACGCTGCTATAATCTACAGCTTTGGGAGTGATGAGAGCTTGGTGAGGGGAAGCCCAGTAAATACATGGCAAATGTGCCTTTGTCCCAGTGGTGTGATGCTTCTGGGTGAAGAGGCAGTGGTGAAGGAGTCGGGGAGGGGAAAAGGTGCAAGGGAAGACGGCAGAGGCTGGTCTTCATAAGACAACAGTCTGTAATGAGGCAGGGGAGATGGCTGGGTTTGGAGGAGGTCTGGGGCAGAGCAACAGGGCTGATGCCAATGTGCTACACAAGTGCAGAATGTGCTCACAGAGTCTTTTTCTAGGTATAAGGGAAGAGAGAGGGACTGGGACAATGGAGGGTTGGGGCTGTGACTTCAGTGTGTCAACTTGCCTCTTGCCACATGTCTTGTAGGCCTCAGGGTAAAGAGATCTCAAGGATTAATTGGATACTGCTGGTGGCATTTCCAGTTTTGAGGGTCAGAAAGGGAATTAATAAATCCTCTGATACCTGTAAAATTTAAAATGAGTGAGTAGTAAAGCCAAGTGGTATAAACCAATGTAAGAATCTTTGGCCACTCCTTACTAAATCAGATGTTTCTTTGTTGTTTCTTTCCCCTCCTGACACCAGTGGAAGGGTGCTGAGAGGTGTATGACACAGAAGGAAGTGAAGTCAAACAGGCTTTGCAGCAATCTTGTACAAGCTGGCATTTGTTAAGGCCTATGGAAAAGGTGTTGCAGCAGCTTAGAGGAGCTTAGGTCAATTTAAGCTGTGTTTGTAGATAAATTATTTCTGTATAATACAGAATTCAGAGGACTGAAAGAGCCTGGCTGTGAAACCATAAAGCTTTGGGTAGACCAAGGCATCCAGGACTTTGACCAAAGAGACCTAGTGACATTGTCCACAGAGATAAATATGAAGGGCAGATTCTTGAGCTGTTGGGTTTGAGCTGATGAGATGTCTACAAAAACACATTGGACACAGCAGAGTTTTATATCTCAATTGGAAAGGATAGATGTGGAAAAACCCCAGATGATCTGAGGTTTTCTGCTGTGTAGAAAGAGGGAAGAGAGCAGGTAGTGAGGGCACAGCTCTGCACAGTTTCTACAGACTGCTGGGGGTAGGGGAAAGATCATGTCAAGGGTGCAGCAAGCAGAGCTGAGAGCTCGAGATGACAGCCACTAAGGATGTGTTTTTGAGAGAATCAGCTTCCTCAGTTTGGTCAAAAGCAGTTAGCAGTTCAGAAAGAAGAGCAGCACCCATACCCAAGAGCTGTCTTGGCAGCTGGCATAGGTGAGACTTCTGGAGGGAAGAAACTCCTGATGGTGACTATAGACAATCCATTTGGTAAGCATGGTTTAGTGGCGCAGAAGTTAGATTCCGTGGAAGTACCGGGCAGATTAGCAGTCCCCAGCAATTACAGGAGATCAGAAGGAATCCCCTGGATCCCTCTGGCCTGTGAGGTCAGTCCCCTGCAGTGGAGAGGGGACAGGCCACAGCTATGACGCAGCAGTACGGGGTTGATGCTCATTCCTGGCTGGTGAGGAAGAGCTATCTCTAGTGGGATGTACGGTTCTCTCGATTTCACTCCAGCAGTACGGTTCTGAATATGCAATGAAAATGTTATCAGGATCATGGTAACTTTATCCTGCTTTTTGTTGTTGTTGTTGTTGTTGCAAAGCTCTAAGCAGTAGCAAGGTTACTGGAGCTGTCTGAAAAGAGAATTTGCTTCCCTGCATATCCCCCATAACCACAAAAGTGGGTTTTACTAAAAGCCAAATTTATAAATAGAATTATAGGGAATTTAATAGGCTTATAGGGAATATAATAGATTTATAGGGTATGATGGTGACTGGCTGACATTTTATATACAGGTAGAGCCTAATCTGAATTTTTTCTCCCTTCAGTTCTTCCCATACATCCTCCTGCTCGTTGCTATCCTGCTGTATCTACCATGTTTGTTCTGGCGCTTCACTGCAGCACCTCACCTTTCTTCAGACCTGAAATTTATTATGGAAGAACTTGACAAAGCCTATAACAGGGCAATCAAAGCTGCTAATAGCATCCGCAGTGGAGACCCCAAGGACCCTGCTGACCTGGTTCCAGCTGTTAATGAGAACTTCACACAGAGGTAAGATGCTGGGGCTTGGCTTTCTTTGCTCTTTTCCTTAACCTCTTAACGGATGTGACACTTGCACTCTCTTAGAAATGTATTGCAAAGGTTTGAATGGTGACCTGACACACTTATAATTTGGTAAAAAAAAAAAAAGACATCTGAAGTCTTTACTGTGGGCACTTGGACCTGGAAGTTATAAAGTTATAACTTTCTCTTTTCGAAGAAAACATTTGATGAGCTCTTCAGATTACTAATTACCTGAGATGTCCTGATTTGTTTAGTTTTAGTGGGTATTAATTAGTTTTACCCACCACAGCATAAGAAAATGGTGATGGCTGCAGTCTTCAGTTCTCAATGTTCTTGACGGTCGCTTGCGTGTTGTGAGCAAAGTCTGTTACTTGTCTTCTCCTGTCCTTTCAGATCTAGGTCTGTAAAGCTTCTGTTTAAAGAAAAAACCCAATAAAAACCAAACATCAAACCCAACAGAAACAAAAGCCCCTCTCTCATCAAATTGGTGCACTGTTCTAAACAGACCCAGTTTCTGCTTCATCCTAGGTCAGGGTAACTGTTTCTTCTTGCACGTGCAGGTACAAGCAATGCAATGGGGACTTAGGTCTGTTCTTTAAAATGTGGAGCTAGGTCTTGACAAGTGAAAACCCTTCCAGTGTGCTGTTACTGAACAAATGCTTGGGAAATCTGCTTTTCCTCATGGATTTGCTTACTATACCTATTTTGTATTGGAAAAGAACAAAAATTTTTTTTGCTGCAAGGGCAATACTTTTTTTCTCTGTTTTCCAGTGTCTGAGCTCTTGTCTCTTAAGTGGTTTTTCTGTATTTGAGTGTCAATATTCTTAATTTATCTGCTATTCTGTTTTCTATTCTCTTCAATAAAACTACCCTTAATTTACCCCAGTAAGAGTGAATCCAATCTTGTGTCTATTTTAGAATACTAAGTTTCTTTGAAATTTGAGGTAGGTGAGTGCTGCAGCATCTGCTCTATGTTACTTGGTTTTTTTTTTTCTCTCTTTCAGTCTGTGGGAAATATCTGAAAGCCACTTTAAATACCCAATTGTGGAGCAGTACCTGAAGACGAAGAAGAATTCCAAATGCCTAATAATGAAATACATTATCTGCCGTTTACTCACTCTAGTAATTATTTTCATTGCCTGCCTCTACTTGGGCTACTACATTAGCCTCTCCTCTTTGAGCGATGAGTTTCTCTGCACTATCAAAACTGGGATCTTAAAGAATGACACAACTGTTCCAGAAGTGGTTCAGTGCAAGCTTATTGCTGTTGGTGTCTTCAAGGTACTCAGCTATATTAACCTGCTAGTCTATCTTTTAGTGATGCCACCAGTAGTGTATGCAATGTTTGTTCCATGGAGGTGGAATTCAGGTATTCTCAAAGTGTATGAAATCCTGCCAACTTTTGATGTTCTGAAACTCAAGTCAAAGTGTTTTGATGACTTAAGCCTTTACCTCCTCTTTCTTGAGGAAAACGTGAGTGAACTTAAATCATTTAAATGCCTCAAAGTGCTGGAGAACATTGCAGCTTCTGAGAAGTTTGATGTCATGCAACTTTTGGTAAACCTTGGTACTATTAAGACAGATACTGTGGATGGAAAGCCAGGGACAGCTGTGTTGGAGAAGCCTGAAGAAACAACTACAGAACATCTGGAAAAAAATGCAACAGAGCTACAAGGTAAGCCAACCTTCTCTTTCTTTAAAAAGAAAAAGCAAAGAAATAAACACCACAAAAACACCACATCCAAACCTGCTGGTACAGAAAGACAAGGATTCTGTTAAGCCAAAACTTCTTTCATGCAAAACAAAGCACATTTCATCTAGATTTGTATTCCTACCAAAAACATTTTAATATAGTCTACGAGAAAATGGACCTGCTGAGACCTTGCTATGTTGTCTGCAGTATAACTGCTATAACTTCACGTATGTGCCAGAAGATTGTGGTGTTGCAAGTCAGTAGCACAGGCTAGATGGTGAAGTGTCTGTTAAGTTGGTGGTCCTTGCTGACACCTTTGCTCCAGCAGTAAGAGGCTTCAGCTGTCTGAACTTGAACTCCTTAAGACCACATGCACAGTAGAAGAGCACTAGATTAGTCTACAGCAGGTTGTGCTTGAAGGAGCTCCAGTGAGAAAGCTGGTGATTTCAGGACATTTGTTTTTCAGAGATTAGCTCAAAAGAGTAGTAACTGCTGCTTCTGCTTTTCATTCAGGCTTTGGCAGAAATCTTAGATGAATGTAAAAATAAGTCTGATGCTCAGAAATGCTGCAGGCAGAGGAACAGAAAAAGACAGAAGAAGGGAAGTGGGACTGGGACAGTGAACATACTCCTGTTCCTTCTTAGGCAGAGGGAAAGGAAGATTGACTGTGAAGTGATTTTTGCCAAAACGGTCTGAATCGATCTAGATTGGTACAGCTGTTCTCTGAATATTCCCACCAGTTCCCAGACATGGTTGGTTCTGAGCAATCACTGTTATATGAGATGTAGTCTTAGATTCTGTGCTAAAATATGTGGTATATCTTAAATTATTCCAATTCCATCCTCAAGTGCAGAATTAGAGAAAAGAAGCCAAATATCCAGGGAGAGGCATAAAGGGATGGAAAAGCTTTCTTCCCATTTGATGTGACCATGGCCACTGTCGTAGCTGTCCCCACAGAAGCAGCAGGACACCAGTGCCTACATTCCCTGAATGAAGTAGTTCAGACTCTGTGTGCTGCCTCTTCACAAAGTCCTTCACTCATGGAAGTGAAGATGCTTTAAAACATTTAGCAGCTGACCTGAGTAGGTGAGCACAGTGCTGAGGGCAAGTTAAAGAACTGTTTCAAAGGCAGGAGAAAATTAAATCTACTTCCTCTTCAGAAAGCTTAATAAAGAAGAAGCTGCGGCAACCGGAGGGTAACTATTCCTCTGTACTTCGGTCAAGCAGTTCTGGTAGGCTGAGGTTCAGAGGAAAAGTCAATTTATACAAAAAGGGAATTCAGAACAAACAAACAGAATTATTTTCAAACTAGAAGAAGCACTTCTTGCAGCCAGCTCTAGTACAGCAGTTTGGAGTAATTCTGACAGAAATAGTTTTCTTCTTAAATGTGTCCCTTTTTGAAATGACAGGTGGGAGAGTTTTGGCAGGAGAATTTAAAAGTGCAAGGTGGAGGTCTCTGCTCAAGGGGCTGAAAAAACTAATAGAAAGTCTGACTAATTTTTATATGAAAGCAGAACTTTTGAGACTGTTTTCATCTCACAAAGACACTTCAAAGACTTGGTTTCCTCCAGAGCAGAACAAATTCATGCTTGAAGCTCTGTTAAAATGCACTGCAGAAAGAAGTTGCCATTTCATGACCAGCTCCGGCTGGTGCAGCCCTCTCCTTCTGCCTGGGTGCAGCTGCAGACTTCACTGCCTATCAGCAAAGCTTAACCCATGGCTCATTGTCTTTTCTTCTGTCACTAGTGGCATCAACATGTTTTAATCAGTAACCATGTTAACAAGCCAGTGGTAGATGCTGACTCTGGGTTGTAAGGGCAGGAGAGGCTGCAGGGCATCCTGCTGCTGGGTGCCACATCGGGATTGCACGGGGGCAACTGGGGGCTGCTCAGCAGCTCCAGCACAGCACAGGACAGCCAGCCTTGCAGCACTGTCTTGGTGACAGTTTCTTTGTAAACAAGAATATGTCGAGTGGTTTGATGGCCCTTTCACTTCTAAAGGTTTTCTTTCTCTTTAGTTTTGACAGACCATGATGCAAGTGGCAGCGTGAGTCCGAGAGAAGATAAAAAACTTCGCCAAAGACTTATAGATTCTTCATGCTGATGCTCCCTGCTGCAGCAGGCAGGAGCTTCGTACTGCAGCAGGGCTTCTCCTCTGCCTTCACTGTGCTCAACGCAAGGTGCTGCTCTTTGAACGCAACCATCGCAATAGCCTGACAATTCCGCAGAGGCCAAACTGGTTTACAGACTACTTTTATTATCATCAGCAATCATGTATCTGAAAAAGCATGTTGCAGAGTTTCATTACTTATTTTAAAAAAAAACACACACAAGGAACAAGAACAAAAAATTTCTATCATGAGTAACAAATGGCATGCATTGAATGCAACTGAAGCTGGCAGCAGGAAAGAGCTAGCACTATACTGTACAGGGATGGGAAACATAACCCTGTAGGTAACAAAAGAGATGGCCACATTGCATTCTGAGGTGTTGCTCTGCTGGGAGCGGCCATCTCAGTTCTGGGGTTTAAGTGAGCCGTCTTGGGGCTTTCTGCCCTGGAAAGCGGGGGGGGGGGAGTGTTGGGTTTCTTTAATGAGTCTGATTAATCTGTATCAGGTGGTGGCTGGCCACTGATATTGGCTGTGTCTTCACAGGAAAAATAGAGGTTGCTCTGTTCAGCCTGATATGTGTTGGTTAGCGATCTCAACACTGAAGTCTGGGATTGATTACTTGGCACTAGTGGAAAAGAAACTACAAACAGACTTAGTATAAGGGGGTACTGTAAATGTTAGGGATTTTGAATTTTCTATGTATTCATACATTAGTAATGTCTTAACACTTCTTTTTACGAAATGTAATGATATGTAAGCTAAATGTTAGTTTAATTTCTATTTCTCAGTTGTTTTGGTCTCGGACTAACAAATCCGCCTTGGAGTTTGGGCTGAAGATCAGTGAAGTTTTTGTAATGGTTTGTAGAAGTTGTTTTGTAGTGTTTGCATGTGTGGAATTTGTTTCAAGATGTTTGTAGTATCAAATGCAATATTAGTTGTGCTGTTTTCCAAACCCCTCTTGAGAAGACAGTCTTATTTGTATTACAGTAGCACCTGAGTGCCTCAGCAGAGCCAAGCACCCAATAGCCAAACTGAAGTAGATGTAAATACCGTGAAAGGTTGTTCTCCCCATATACCCTGTGACATAGTTTTAATTAAGATGCTGAAGAGGATTGGAACAAACAAAAGAAAGGGAGCATTTGTAAATTGGAAAACTGTCCTGGTTTGTTATTGGACTGTTTTGGGAGAGTAGCATTCAGCTTTTATGTTGTTCCTCCTGCCCAGGACCTCTACCTTCAATGAACATTAAAATGAACTTTGTCTTGACTTTTAGATACAAGGTGAGGTGGGTGGGTGTTTAAGCACCACAATGGCAGTATGTCTTTCACAAACATTATGTGCTCATTTGTTTTTCCATATTGTCCATGTAACTGAAATATTTTGCCTGTCACCTCCTTCAAGTTGTCTTTTTAAACAAAGTAGGACCTCTGTGATAGCTAGGTAGGACTTCCATTTTTCGGTTCATCTGTGTCACCCACTGTTGTGTTCTTGACTGTTAGTATTCTCCATATGGCTGAGGATGAGGGGGAAAAAGAAGTAACTGGTGTTACCATCTTTACACAGAACTGTTTATGTGCTGCAGCAGATTTCAAAGAGATAGTGCACCTACTTGAATTTGGCATGTGTTGTTAAACAAGTGGATCCCAAAGTGCTGCCATACTATACTTTGGGCTAGTATTACAAGAACTCTTCAGTTATTATATGGCTTTCAGCTAAGACAAGCCTTATTTAAAAGGTCTTTAAAGCCATAGTATTATGCTACCTCCACATAGGACAGTAGCACAGCTGCAGTCCTAATGTCTGTTGCACTACCAGCAAGAAACAGGGCTTGTGTTGGATACTGGTGATCCAAACTGCTCAATTTTACTGCCATACTTCTCCCAGCAAACCTACAACCCCTCTGACCTTTTCTAGGTTGTTTCTGTCTGGCTGTGCTGAGGTGTTGCTGATGGTCCTTTATATGTGGGTAATGCAGAAGCCCATTGTGCATTGTGTGTTTTGAAGAAGGAGCTATAGTGCAATACTAAGACTTTGTGATGTGGATGTGTTTGAACTGTTTGATATAAGTAGAGTTCTCAGTCTTTAAAACTCAAAGTTCCTGAAAGAAACATACTCATGTTTCACGTTGGATATGAACCTAACTTTTCACTAATTCCCCTTTCGTATTTAAAAATATGACTTGCTGCAGTGAATGTCTCGTTGTCTTCTAAAGTGCTCAGCAAAATATGTATTAATTCTTCTTGGTTATTTAAATAAAACCAATTTTGTGAACTACAGCAGCGTAAGTGACTGAAGGTTGTAGGAGCAATTGCATGTTGCTATCTGAAAACCCATAGTGCAATACATGTGGTTTGATGCTAAACCCTGAGAAAACTTTTTGGAGAGTAGTTATAATGTGTTCTTTTAATTTTTGTTTTGTTAATTGTGTTTCTTTTAATTTTTCAATCATAAAATTGTCAAAGCAACATGAATTGGTTTAAAATCTATTTGATCTTTAAAAACTGTTGAGAAAACGTCAGCACATGATAAATAGCCTATCTATTGTGTAAGTTACTATCTAAAAATTGGCCACAGTCTTAGCACGTTTGAGCTTTTCAGCTGTATCTTGCTGTTTTAAGATGTGTTTCTGCAACTGCCCAGCTCAGTTCTACTTATATTTTAGTGGCACTGCTCCTGCTGTATTTTGCTGTTTTCAAAAGATCCGTTAAATTCCAATTTAGGTCTTAAGGAAAAGAGTCCATCTTCAGCCTCTTCGTCACTACACTCATTCTAGAAAAAGCTACATCCACCTGTCTTTTTTTAAATACCACAGAAAGTAAAATGGCAATGTTGAGATTCAGGTTTGGCCCATGCCTTACTTTGTCTGACCCTTCTCTCCATCACTTGGGTATTTATAGCCATCCAAATGCAGGAGAGTTGCAGCTAGCTCCTCTGCATGCTCTTTGCTTTGTAACACTGTTCAATGGCTCTTAGCTACCTTGTGAGATTTAAAACTTGTGATATAAATTGCATTACACAGAGAGAGAGTAAATATTTATTCCAGTAGAAGATGGGGTGCCTCTAAAAGCAGCTATACCCTGCTGCTTTTTCTCCTCTGAAAGTTGTCAGCCACTTTCAGAATAAAGAGTATATTTTAGGTCCATGTTTTGTCTCTCTTGCTGGGAGCAGTGGGTGGTTTTTTAGTGGGAGTTTTGATGACAAGTGTAGTGCCCAAGCCTAGGGTCCCATTTAATGAGCCTATGAGCAAAGGATATCCTGGCTGCACTTTGTGAACATGAAGATAGAAATCAGGTCATGAGTGGTTTTCTGAAGATGGACGTGGTAACAGAGATTTAACTCCCACCTCCACCACCACCACTGTCTGCTGTCTATGGTGGCTTCTGTCTGTCTGAGTTAAAACTTTCTAAGCCACTTGGTGTAAATCCTTATTTTTCAATAATGAGTGTCATGTTGCTGATATGAATAATTAAAATTATACTATTGCGCCCAATGGACTAATTAGTTATCTAACCTTATCATACTTCTATCAACTAGACTTCCTCAGCAGTGCGCACAAGCCACAGGAAGCTTATTGTTCATTATTCTTCTTCACTGACTTCCCAGTAAGAAATGTAAGGTGATTTTATGATGCTGGGTACTGATTTGATTTTTAGATCGCCTGAAGGGAAAGTGGCACCGAAGCCAGGCACAGCCACCCGCTCTAGAAGGGACAACTGTAAAGCTGGGAGTGGTGTAACTCAGCACTACCACCTTGCCCATGGGCTGGGTGTGGATGGGGGTACCAGCAGAAGCATGGACATATGTGCAGGAGCTCAGGCAGGCTGTGCCATGTGAATATGGGAGGATACTGAGCTGGATATCCAGTCTCTAACTGCTCTAATGAGCTTTGTGCATGTGTCTCAAGAAAGTGAATGCACCATGTTAATATCTGCTCAGAAATGTGGCCTTTTTGGTGACTATGTAAGCTGGCTGTGTGGCCCAAAATGGTGGGAGGGGACTAAGGAAAGGATTGGAGAAGTCTTGCACAGATGCTTTTTCCCATGCTAACTGCTCTCAACTCACATTGTGTATAACTTTTGAACTTTCACAGTGATATGGTTGTTTCACTGCCCAACTTAAACCAAACTATGCAGGCATCAAAATCTGAATTGTCCAAATTGTTGTAAGGGATTTTATTATAATCTACCTTGATCCAAAGGAACTGTATATCACATATTCTTCTAATAATGATCTTAAAGAAATCTCTATGCACTGTGCATAAAGAACAGATTCTCCACTGAATAGCTTCTGCTATCATGGAAATGCACTATATTCTAATGTAATGAAGGAAATTAGGGATAGTTTGGACTTTACATACACTGAAAGGATTTTGTCAACCCACCTTTCAGGTTGGTTGTTTTTTTGGGTTTTTTTTTTTTTTTGCACCTAGGCTTATACTCTAGACTTGTTTTCAAAGGCTTACAGGAACAACCTTGTTTCTAACCTGTGGATCAAAGCAATTATTGTATTTTAAATGGTAAGTGAGGTATTATGTCTGTCTTAAGGAAGTTTGTAATTCTGCTTTTAATGACGTTTAGACTATATTCACCTCAATGAGTGGTTGTCATCACTACACAGGTGTTTTCATGCTCCTGTGACATTGCTCTGAGAGCTGGATTGTTGCAAACAGAACAAGAGCAGATGAAACGACTTCATAGTAAGTACTCCCAATGCCTGTGTTGTGCTTAAGACTATCTTGCTCTACTAAGGCTCATATTGAGGTCCCTGGCATTTACTCCTGGAATAAGAGTCAAACAACATGCTAGGAGGACTACAAGGTAACCCTCACACTGTCTATGAAGTGAGCCAAAGAATTAGACTCTTATTCAGGAGTACTCTTTGTACTTAAAGGTTTGAAAAAGTCTAGGGTTTGGGTTTTTTTCTGGTGGTACCAAGAATATGAGGAAATAAAACAGCATAGCTTCCTGCTAAGTACCAAGAAACACTACAGAAGGGACCTCCTAGAAGAACCCACCACAACCACTTCTTGACTTACGAAAAAATTTTAAAAAATGATCTGTCTGAAGATTTTATGTAGCCTGTTTGGTCAGTGGGCAGCTCAGAAGACTTCTTGCCTCAGGGAGTGATGTAGTAGGGTCACCGAAGTGATGAAGAAGGCAAAATCCTGGTGGAAATCAGAAGGGTGATAGCTGAGGCAACAGAATTGCCCTAGGTAGGACAACACTGGGGCAGAGAAGACAAAGCTTTTGTGGTAGCAGTATGTCCTAGATGTGTGCAGTTAGCAAAAGCCCTGATCTATCAAATGGCCTAATACAGAATAAAACGTGAAGATGCTATTGTTCAGAAGCGCAGCCATCAGGAAGTAAATATCTGCATTAACATCAAGGCCAACAACACTCCCATGGCTACTCACATTCACCACTGAAGACCTTTTTTCCTGCGGACCCAGCACAGTCTTGCAGAGCAACGTGCCTTTAACTGATCCATTTCCAGACACAATGGGACCCTCAGATAGGAACTACTTCCAGAGGAGTCTCACATGAGCACTTTTACCGACCACAGTTCTTACAGCTCATGTTCCAGCAAACAGGCCTTACAGAAGACATCATAAGCACAGTCAGGATGAAAATCCATCTATCCTGGATTCTTACCTTTCAGAGTGGTCAATGGTAGCTGCCTAGGGGAAAACAGTAGGTATAGGTCAAGCAGTAGTAGCTAATGGCCAAGTGTATGGCCATGCTTTCCCAGAATAGTGTCACCACTAAGAACTTCCTGAAATGAAGGCTATTATTAAACCTTTATATATGATAATTTGCTGGTAGACTTTACTTCCAGAAATCTCTCCAGCTGCTTTTGGAACCAATGAAAAATTTCAACACCCATAATTCCTAACAGCAAGGAGCTCTACAGCTTGATTAAATGTCATGAAAAGAACTATCTCCTTTGGTGTTTTCAGACTACCAGTTAACACCTTGGTGGCCTGAACTAAAATTGCTCAACTCCAATTTCTACCAATTCAAATCAGTAGCACCAAGAAAATTAGCTGAGGTCACCTTTCCTCATGCTTTAGTGTCCCAGAACATGCTGCTCAGATACCTGCAGATACTTTCCACCAAAAAGAGTCTCTTACACCTTTACGAAGCCCAACCAACACTGATATACTAGCTCAGATATTCCCAGCTGAAAAATGGACTGGATTATTTCTTTGTGGATGTTGGATTATAACTCCCTGGTTGGAACTCCCTCAGCAGAAATTTCAAAGAATTCAAAGTCATTATTTCTGCAGTAGGGTTACTAAAATTTTAACCTAATTTTATGGAAAATCCACCTGTTCCCAAAGACTGTTAAATTAAAGCTGAAACTAAAAAACAGTTTGTACTTCATTCTAGCCAGCAAGGAAATATGGTCAGAAATCAGAGCCTTTCAGTGCTCTTTTACCTTGAAGTCCTGTGAATGTTCACACTGTAATGCCAGCCTTTTCTGAAAACAGACAATGTGGATTTCATTACTAATTGGAGAGGGACTTTGTTTCACTGTAGTTTTGTCTTCATTTATTAACTCTTCAGGGCTCCTCAAAACACACACAGTATGTGTATGGACACACCAGCTACCAAAAAGCACAGCCAGACATGTCTAAGGCTGAATGTGAACCAACAGAAATTTAGGACTTAGACGTAGAAAAGCATTTGGATGTTTAGTATTTTTAGGGTTTTTTTTCAAACCTTTGCAGTCTTCAGATCCCCTCAGAAAGAAATTCATATTGAAAAAGCAGTTCATTACAGAGAATACAGGTTACTTGGTGATGTAGGGATGTGACTTAGGAAGTAGCTCAAGCTAAACTAATCACTAAATACCCAAATCCCAGGCTTGCTAAACCCAAATCCTTTATTTTTATTTTGTTTTTTTACTAGCATTTTGTGGGTGTGATTCTGTAGTCTATGTACTGTTTGTTAGGCCAGATTTGCTGCCGCACGTTTGAAGAGGGAGAACTGTAGATAGCGGTAACTCCTGTGTTCTTGAGAGTTAAAGAGGAGGGAGATTAAGGACTTGTACGACTTTTCAGAATTACAGACAGTGTTTCATTTATTATGCAGCAGACATAGGCAGAGGACTAAATGAGGGACTCAACTTTTCAGAAAATGATGTAAATAAAATCAGTGGGTGGAGAGGCACAGAAACATATGCAGTATATATTGCCAAACACAGCCCTAGAAAGTGCTTTCCACAAGTGTTATGTCTTTTCAGACCAGCATTGCTTCTTTTCTTCTTTTTAAATATATCTGTAAGGCCCTTACCTGCCTCTCGTAGCAGCTATGCAATACTTGTTCTGTTGGATTTTAAGGTACTTTCCAAAGGCTACCCAAGCAACATGATCCTCTGTTTTCTTCATGGAGGAAGAAGAGTTGAAGTCACTGGCTTATAGGAGTGAGTTTAACTAAGAGAATAGTTGGGTCTCTGGGTGTCTACTCCTGGGATCTGCAATGTTTTTAGTATAGTACTCTAGTTAACTAAGGGAGTACAGTCAAAACTAATGAAAACTCCTGTGTTTTATTTTAGGGGAAGGCAAAATGCTGTTACTCCTGGTTATTTGGTAAAAAGAAAGGCAACATTTTTAAGTGATTTTCTTTTCTGTGATTCTTTGCTGCAGAAGTTAAATTGATCCTTGTTGCTTATTATGAATTTGACTATTTTTGAGGACTGGACCATTCAAAAATTCACAGTGCTCTGACGTACCCTTGCAATGCTTACATGAACCCAGACAACTTCCACCTTTCAGCAGACACTAGGTGAGGAAATTACAAGTTCCACAGGAAATTTATCATGGGATTTGATTAACATGCTGACGTATTCAGTCCTTTATCACCCTTTTGCAACATGTCCATATTGCACCCAACAGCTCATGGAGCAGCACTGCACACAGCCTGGCGCACTGGCTTCCTGCACACCTACGTTTGCAAAACAATCCCTGATCCACAGAAAGAAGAGCTAATGGCTGAATAAAGTAGTGCTCAAAGAAAAATGACAGATTCTGTCCCAGTGGCCAAGTCAGTGGGCCAGTTCAGTAAAGGCAGACGTGAGTCTGTGTCATGGAAGGGGGGGCAGAATCAGAGCTGTCTCTTTGCAGTAAACTTTTCCTGAAGTCTTTTATTTGAGCACCACTTTGTACAGCCCGTCTTAGAGTGGCAAAAAGAAAATCTAGCTGTCTGTTAGGGACAATTTGCATTTTGTGGGTTTCTGTCCTACAGGCTGCAAGGCTAGAAGCTCTGGAAGAGTGTTACAAAAGAACAGAGACCTCCCATCTTGTACTTCAAGGTATTCCCAAAAGTTTGATTTCATTTCTTGGGTTACAAAAACTAGGAAATCTTGTACTGCCCATTCTGACCCTGCCTTTTTGAGGATTGACATACAGCAGAACTTGCCAGTTCAAAAAAACAGTCCTTGTAGTACTTGACAAGTATTGACAAGTAACCTAACTTGAGTGGTGAAAGTGCCTACCTCCAGGGCTTTGTACCTCGTTCCTGGCTTGCTCCCAGGTCCCATGCCTGTCTGAGCCCTTCCCAGGTCCTACATCTGTCCCCTCAGACTCATGCTGTGCTCTCCACATGGCTCAGGAGGAGCATCTGAGAGATGATGGTCATTCCAGTAAGCCTTTCCTTCAGCATGGCTGGGGCTGTTTGCCTACAGAGAACAGCTCTTCATCCCTGCACTCCCAGGCTGGACAAGGGAGCAGGTTTTAGACAGTACAGAACAGGACTCCCATTGCTCACTGCAGTATTCAAACACCTCTCAAGTGTTTTATAATAAAAAGAACAGGGATTTTCCTTCCCTCTACAGTTCTTTCTCAGGCCTTTCTCAGTCAAGCCCCACTCTGAAGTTTGGACAGGATAAAAAACACAGCCAGAGCACCAGACGTGGCCTGAGGCTACTGTTGCAAACTTTAGAAAGCTAATCCTCATTTTGCTAGAAAACAAAACCCACAGTCTGCTTTGAGGAGCTCAGGAATGTAACAAATATCAAACCAAAAAATGTAGTCTCCACTGGCTATGAAAAAATACAGGAGGCAGCAGAACAGATGTAGTAACCTGCAGTGAAGTAAGACGACTCCTTCCTTAGTGTCCTGGGTTTCTTCAGCACTCTCCAGGTGGAATCCAAAGATGAGTACCTGTCTGAGACTGAGGATCAGGAGAGATCACCCCAGGTCTTGCCAAGACCCCAAGTCTCTTTGGTCTTTTCCATAGAAGAAGTATCTTCCCTGAACCCAAAATATCCTATCCTCATCTGCACCTGCTTATAACATACCTCTCAGACAAACTTTACCAAGATCATTGAAACAGGAGTTAGGTCATACTGTTCACCTACAGCATCAAAGAAGATCTCAGTGTACCGGCTGATGTCTTTCAAGGTGGATCCAATGAACTCCTTCAGCTCCTCCAGCATTTTTGCCAGTGTTGTCATATTGTTACCCACAATTTCTTGTTGGAAGAGAGCTCACTCAGCCAGAAAACCAGAGGGAGAGGGTGGAAGTATCATTTTCTTAGGAAATCAGGCTTCGTTGATTCTCAGCACTGCCTCAGGCCTCCATGCTTTTCTACTCTACTGCCTGAAAAACAAAGAAAGCCTTAAACCTCTTCTCCACCTGTATGCGCGCATCCAGGTCTCTGCAGGTCAACAGCTTTTCCAGGAGCTCCCACAGGTCTTTGATATCTGCTGAAACAGACACCTACATAGCCACAGGGTATCCAGGGGAACACCTCATCTTGGTCATTTGAGAAGAGTGTTGGACCTCCTCATGTTGACCCAAGACCCAGGAGAGCTTGTCAAACGCTTCATTGCTTTTGAAGAATGTCCATCACGACTGTCATAGCCATAACAGTCTGTTTGAGCTGCAGAGAAGAAAAGGACAAGTTCTTCTATTCAGACTGAAGTCCCTCTTTTATGCACAGAATCCTCTAGAGACAAGGTCCTGAAGAAAGAGATTTCCCTTATTCATCTGGAGGAAAGGTCTTTCTATAGGGGAGAGAGAATATCCCCCTGCTTTCAAACCCTGGGATTTAGTTGCATCTCAGCATGAATTTCCCAGGCCCTGCCTGGGCTCATGGACTCATGGGAGGGATGAAAAGCTGGAATCCAGGCACACTGTCTACCAACCCACAGGGTTTTGATACTCCCATAGCAGCAGCAACAGTTTTCCAGCTTTAGATACTTCCTTAGACAAACTTCTTCCTGCTAAAGCACGCCTCCTCACATGCCATTACTATGTACAAAGGCAGATGAGCTCTGACATCTCAAGACCCACAACATCAGCAGTTCTCACCTCTTCCTCTTCGCAGATCAGACAGTGAACTGCCACAAAACCGGGTTTCCCTCATTTGAGGGAAGGAGCATTGTTCCCACAGTCTGAATGAAATATTTATGTCTTTAGAACTGCATCACAAGATGGGGGGAAAGGTAATGCAAAACGTATGTGCCGGGGAGGCTATCTGGCATTAGCAACCAATGTACTCATCCTGAGCTACAGCACTATGCTCCTTAGGGTTTAATCATGGATCAGTTTTGAATTCAAGTATAAGGTATGAAATGTCCTGAAATACCTTCATTGAAATGCCGAGCTGTTTCTTTCCTCCTCCTCTTCCTTTCCACTACACCTTCTCCTCCCCCAAGGCTTGTTGCAGCAAGCTGAGAGGTAGATGGCCACTGATGTCCTTCCAGACCACAGTGGCCTCCCAAGCTTCAGACATTGTCTCTACGTTGTCAAGACTGTTCAGAGCAGCAAATGATGAGGCAGCCATGCTCTCATAGCCCTTTGATTCAGCACTGAGCACCTCAGGGGGCAGGGAAGAGTACCTTCTCCTGGTTCTTAGAAAGTGTACAGCAAAGGAAGAGGTGGAGGTTGCTGGACCATTGCTGGTAGCAAGTTTGCTGAAGGTAATGCAGACAAACTCCTCAGAGCTTTCCTCTGGGGGCTTCATATGACCTTGCAGCTCACAAATGACGTATTTGAAGTGACAGTAGGCCAGAGACAGCAGGATGTCACTAGAAGCTCATCTTAATTCTTCCACTACAACCTAAAAAGAACCATGAAAAAAACCAATAAACAGGAGAAAGCCTGAGGCAGCAGGTCAGGTGGAACTAGCCATCAGTGACTACTTGACTTCAGCTTTTCATCTCCATGCCTGAGGTAACAGTGAGACAAGTCTCATCTCTCCTGAGAGATCCGCCAGTTGCAAATATTCCCTGTGCTGTCTAGCTGTCACCACTTTGACCCTTCGGTGAAGGTAAGCAGTTCAGCAATTAAATTGCCAGTTAATTTGCCCCATTTGCAGTTCTGTGGTATTCTCTTCCAAGAAAGTTCAACCAACAAGCCCCCTCTAGAGAAGAGGTCAGCTGGGACATATGATGCAGCAGGGGAAGGACTGACAGTTTACAGTCAGGTGAAAAAAAAAAGGGAATGTAATGTCCGTCATTTAGGAGCAACTGAAAGTCCTTCCCCCTGCATTGACCTCGTGTGCCCTTCAAGAAGGACTTGTTCACTGCAGAAACCTTGAGCCTGCTTGTCCTTGTTGCAGCAAAAGTCTTAGGCACGTTCTGCACATGCTCAAGAACTGCGCAGGATACAGCCTTTTCTTTAAGGAGGAAGCTCCACTGAGAAAGAGTTACAGCAGGATCTGGGAGCCACTATCAACTCTTCATACTAGAGAGAAACCTTTGAAGACATTTTGTATTCTGCAAAAAAACCCCACTCCAAACCAGAGCTTTTTTAATTCAAAGAATACAAGGTCACCTGGACTGTTCTCCTGCCCCTTGAGGTTAATGTTATTAAGCTGCTGATGTAAGTGACCTCTGCAGGGAGATGACAACCTTTTGAAGAACAGTAAAGGAGGCCTGGGAGATATTTTGGCACATTTCTATTTGAAAAGCTCAAATTGTTCTCCCCATTACTTTGAAGATGAAATTTGGTATAGACTCAGGAATGGGCTTTGTGCAAAGGCTGTGTTTTTAAGCCTTTTAAAAAGATTATACTTTTCTTGTGCACAGGAAGGTCAGGGAAGCAGGCAAAGAAATTCTATGAGCAAAAACAGCCTTTGCTGGATTAGGCTGAAATGAGTGCAGTAAAGAGTCGGAGAAATGGAAAACTGGCTTGGAATGAGAAGCCAAAACTTGGGAGAAGACAACGCTTGCAGAAGAAGAAGATGGAAAAGATGTGACCCCTTCCAAGCACTGGGAGAGTCCTAAGTCTCATCATTTCTCTGCTGTTACCAAACATTCAAATCCATAAGTAAAACTTCCCAATTTTGCCCTGTTTGTTAACTACATATGAAGGACATCATCCTGCCATTGTTGTCAGATAGATGGATTAGAAGAGGTGATTATAATGAATAAATGTTTCCAGCCTTTCTGAGAATATATCTAGGCATCGATAAAATGACACACAAAGCATTTTTACTTGTTTCTGTGCATGTTTTTGAACCACGTGGCTCTCAGACTCAGTTCCAGGCATCCTGAATACAAGATGCATTTGCTCTTCTCTCTCTGTCTCAGTTCCTGTTTTATAAAATAGGAGTGATAACACCACTTCATCAGATGGGGACATTCTAAAAAAATGTGAAGTGTCAGAATACGCAAATGTTTCCTCAATGTCACTGAGTGCTAGAAGTGCCCTGAAGAAAGTGAGCTGACAAAATTAATTCCCTATTCAGAGCAGGGTTTGAAAAGGATACCTACCTATAGTTGATAGAAAGGAGGAAGAAAATATTAAGTAACTGCTTTTGAACACTGTCGTCCTGTAAACCAGATAAGACAGGGCATCATGAAAAACTAACCTGTAATCCCATAACTGAAAGTTGTGTCATTCATGTACACAATGGGAAGCAAAAGTAAGAGTGAAATGGTAGTTTTACTTTGTAATATTACTGTTCTTTTAAAAGCTGTGTTTATTATAATGTTACACAATATTGACTTTCCATCACTATCAGAGAAATATTGACTCCAGAGAAACATAATGAGAGAAATGTTCATTTTTCTAACGTTGTGTTAAAGTAATGGGGAACTGTAACAGAGCATGAGATTTCAAGCAGGCTACAGTTGCCCAAAACATGTCTGAATTTTAAGCTCAGCTATAAGCTCCTGTATGGAAATTTTCCAAAAGTTTTAGTCCATGAGATTTTTCTCAAAATACATCAGCATTGTTATAAACCCAGCCAGCTTTAGTGTATGTTTCATAAGTGAGCTAAAAAAAAAGCTTATGTTTTTAAAAAATCCACATATTTGAGTAGTTAAGACATTTTTCAACCATGTAAAAACAGGAAATAGAAGGTGAAAGGTGACTTTTTCTTTTATGTGATATTCTTCTGAAACAAGTCCAGGGAGCTCCAAGGCTGACAAGTCTGGAGAAACATGACTGCAGGTTCATTATCATCTTTTGAGGAATATCCTATTTGCTTATTTTGCTCTGTAGGTAGCAGAAGATCAACCAGCCAGCGTGGGCCATGATATGCTGCAGACACAGGCACAGATGCACAGAAAAGCAAATAAAAATGTTATGAAGTCAGTAAGACTAACATTTTACTGATTTTATTTCCACTGTGGTTTATGCTACCCACAACTCCTTTTTCCAGCTTGTCAATTTGGGGATTAATCCACATCTTGTGAAGAGTTAAGACACTTGTGACCAGCTGCACAACGCAAGGCTGTGGGTCCAGAGGAGGCAGAACACCGCATATGTGCTAGCGGTGGTGAGCAGACCCCTTCCCATGCAGGCTGGCTTTCCTGCAGGGTAGTTGCCCTGGAAGTCATGGTGCTGAGGCTCTCCAAAGTGGAGAAACTCACTGGAAGGAAAGAAAGGGGCTGGGTGCAGACCGTTCAAAACAATACCTCAGCCCCTCAGATTTGCTTTCCTTCCTGCAGCTGGATGCTTCTGGGGAGCGTTGGTCTCCTCTAAGGGCGAATGCTGCTTAAAGTAATGTGGTGAAACCTGAAACTCGGTCTGTGGTTCCTCCAGGAACATCTGCAACATCATGGTTTTCACATTGCAGGTAAAATCCTGGCATTTGTTTAAACACCATTTCCTAAGGTTTTAAAGTGAAGTGTTTTGAGAATTATTATTCTTGCACACAAATGGTTTTCTTATTGTTTTATCGTTGCCCTGTGGAGTACCTAACACTTAGTCATCTCTCAGGAGATTATCTGGTTTGGCAAGTGTGCAGCCTGTAGAGTTACTTGATCTAGCTAGTACAATGATCAAGCACCAAGACTTGATAACCTCTGGAAATGCAGTTGCTGGTGGTAAAGGTGTCCAAAAGTTAGTTATTTCTCTCAGATTTCCTCTAGAAGGAGGAGCTCTTTGGGAAAGAACTGAGCAGGCTTGGGGGTGAGGCAAAATTTGGGAAACAAGGTATGCTCTTTAGAGGAATATAATAGTGAAGATGATACTAGATAGCTTGAGGAAGCAGAGATCTTCTGGACATCATTGCAATTGTAAGGCAATAACATTGCAGCCAGCTGGGTGGCTGAGAGAGAAGTTATCAAAACATTAGATTAGAATTTCTGTCTGGTTCTTCCTCATAATGGAATATTTGACTGAATATACTGAATTACTAGTATAATTTTTAAAAGTAATTACTCTATTAAACATAAAAAATGTATTTCTGAAGTTGCACAATGTAATGAAAAGAAGAAATCTATTATGGCCTTGTATCATTAAATATTCACACATTCGTTTGCTTCAAAGCATTTTCATGTTATCAACCCTCCCCTGAAGGACTGTGACACAGAACTCACAACACTTGATTTATTTTTTTTTTTTTAGGTAGCAAAATTTGCACCCTCTCTTTTGTTTCTTCAGTTTTTTTGATGCGAGTTGCCTCGCCTGTTTACAAACTCTTTATATCATCAAGATTAACTAAACACCTTCATGTAAACAAAATTCCTTGTCTATGAACAAACTCTGACCCAACTCAGGTGTCTGCTGCATTAGTCCTCTAAAGTCAGAGCCTCGTTTCCCCACATAGTCCAGGGAAAGGGGTAGGTGCCTGTGAAAGCATTTGAATGGGTAACCAGTCCAGGGACAAAAATAGCCTGGCCTTGCTGTGTTTGAGCTATGTTTTTAATGGATTTAGCTCTTGCACACTTAAAAACTTCATGTACCTAAAGCAAGGGAAGTGAAATCTCTCAACCAGCAACAAAAGAATTGGGGCTTTTTTGTTTGCTTTTTCCCTCTTATGCTAAATTGGCATAAGAGAATTACATGATGCTGCACAGTTCAGAACAATGCCTCTGTGCCAGGAGTCTGAGCTGCAGGATGACAAACAGACCCAAGGGCTACTTGTCTTTTTGACATCTAGGAATGTGTTTGCACTGCTGAATAGGAGTGCCAGGGACCCAGCTGAAGGTTTTGGTCCCTGCTGTCCTCATTGTTCAAATGTTAGCTCATTCCTAAGCCCTGTCTCAGGCTGTCTCCAAGACAAATTCTGGGCAAGCCTCCTGGAACAGTTCACTTCAAGAGCAGGTCCCAAAACGCAGTAGGGATGAGACCTTACCAATCTGGTTCCCACCACCCTACATGTCCCTCCAACATATCCCATCAAGTTTTGCACCTTCAGAGACTTGAATGGCATGCTTTTAGGACATCTGATACATGTCCTTAGCTTCATATTTTTAAAAACTGTTCTGGTGGCCTCTGGCAAACCCATCACATTCTTTCAACTTCAATTCAATTCTTTCAACATTACTGCTTTCAACTGAAAAGCATACAAAAAAAAAAAATGTAATTATGTCTTAATATTCCCATATCCCTGTGACCCTAGGCACTCAGAGTCAAGGACTGTGTACCATGACACAGCTGGTCTGCTCTAGATGGAGCTAGCTCTACACACTGTGAAAACAAGTGAGTTGGCACCTTAGACCCAGAATCATTTGTAGACCTTCAGTTATATAGTTGGATAGGCACGCCTGTGTCATCCTAAAAAGCCCTGCCTGCCAGATACAGCCTCCAGAGAAAAGGTACAGTTAACATGTGGCTGAGAGACTGATCTGAAGGAGGTGGAAATCTCCATGCATTTGTTTTGTAGATAAAGGCAATTTTTCTTCTGGTCAGGACATTGCAGTGATGACTGGATTCATCCCTGCCTCTCTAAGTATCATTAAAAGGCTGTGAGCCTAAGGCAAGAGGTGGGAGTTTGACCCCACAGTGACTCACAGTGTCTTACAGAAATCCCTTCAAACCTGCAAACCAGAGGACAGGCTGTGGGGGACATGGTTCCCAGAAGAAGAAAGGATGGGCCAAAGAATTTCCCTGTTTCTCTTTCTCTAATGCCAGCCCAAACCTGCTCTCCAGCCCACCATGTTGTCACCAGGAAGGAGCAGGGGCTGCCCTTCTGCTGGGCTGTGCAGGATGGGGAAAGCAGGGGAGAATCCCATCCTCATCCCCCTTCGGTTGTATAAGGAAGATCAGGAAATAAGGGAGCAAGATACCCAGTCATGGTGTATCAAACACAGAGGCTGTGGGAAGGTAGGAAGTCTCTCAGCCAAGCGTCCGAGAGCGGTTGTATCATGTGGGTGCCTCTGTGGGTGCAGACTGTCACAGTCTAGTGACTTCAACGCAAGGCTGACAAACTGCGTCAGCAGCAGAACTGGCTACGCTCTCTCACCAGCACTCAAGAGATTTATGAATAAGGCAGTCGTGAGTAATAGTTCTTCTCAGTCTCCTGGGAAACTGCTATTCTAAAGCTCTGTCTGTGTGTCCACATACAGTTTCTAGGTCTATTTAGTCTATTTAGAGGGATAAGACATGTCTGAAGCTCTTGAAACACTTTTCCGCTACCTAAAACTTTATACTAGCCATTCATTACTTCTTTTTAAGTCCATGAAGGTCTAATTTTAGTGGGAATACCTGCCCATGGCCCTGTGACAGCTGTGCTTGCAGCACACAAGTACAGAAAACAGAGCTGAAACTCATCTGTTAAGTCCCCACATGGGTCATGGCTCAGCACTGTGCTGAGTATCTACTCACATCCAAGACCTGCATAGCTTCATCCAACTGTTGCTGAGCTCAGCATGAGCTTCTAGCTCAGTAGATTCACTGCATAAATGTAGCCTGCATTTGGAGCAAGCTGGGGAGTCCCTGCTTTCACGGAGCAGAGAAGTCTGTAGCTGGCAAAGATGTTAAGGTACCACACCGTGGTCCGTTAATGACTTCTGTGCAGGACATAGCCAGACTGTTTTAATCATGGTCTACCAAAAATACGTCAATAAACATCTTGAAGTTTCACATTCAATATGCAAATGTTTAAGACTATCAGTAATTGAATGATGGGGGTGAGTAACTGCTCTCTCTTTGTGGTACCAAAATGTAGACAATGGTATCAACCTTTGTTAGGTGCTTTGAGCCTCAAGAGATAAAAATCACATTTGTATTAGCTAGTAGTGGTTAGTTAAATACATTCATTAAGGTAATTAGGAGGAGGTTTATACTTATCAGAAAACTGTGATTTTGAAATCTCTGGAACCTCTCAGTATTTCTCCCATAAAAGCGGTGGAAGTAAAGACAGTTTGGAGATGGTGCCTGATACCCTTGGAAAATGCCTGTGAGACAGTGGAATTAATGTTCCTGAAGTTCCAGAAAATTGCTATATTTTTAGCAGCCCTCTTCTCATCTCCATCAACTGAGAGGAGAACATATTCATCTCATGCTGACAGGAGAAGCAGTGGGCTGCCCTGCAGTCAGAGACAATACCAACCAAAGCTGAGGTTCATTTCTTCTGTGCAGGAGAAATCTGTCATCTTTCCCTTGGGTAATGGTTTCAGCATGCTTCAAGGAGTCTTGGCTTAGAGTCATAGAATCATAGAATTGTTTAGGTTGGAAAAGACCTTTAAGATCATCAAGTCCAACCGTTAACCTAACACTGCCAAATCTACCACTAAACCACATCCCTAAGCACCACATCTACACGTCTTTTAAATACCTCCAGGGATGGTGACTCAACCACTTCCCTGGGCAGCCTGTTCCAATGTTTGACAACCCTTTTGCTGAAGAAATTTTTCCTGATATCCAATCTAAACCTCCCCTGGTGCAACTTGAGGCCATTTCCTCTCGTCCTGTCACTTGTTACTTGGGAGAAGAGACCAACACCCACCTCGCTACAACCTCCTTTCAGGTAGTTGTAGCAAGCGATAAGGTCTCCCCTCAGCCTCCTCTTCTCCAGGCTAAACAACCCCAGTTCCCTCAGCTGCTCCTCATCAGACTTGTGCTCTAGACCCTTCACCAGCTTTGTTGCCCTTCTTTTTGCTTTGTTTTACATGTTATAGCAAGAGGCTTTGACTGTGTTATGTGATGTCAGTTTTGCCTGTACCCCATGAAATATCCCTCTAATGGATGCAGGTACAATGCTTCAGCTATTTGTTGTTTTCCTTTGGATGAGACAGACTCTGACTTGGCTTACTGCTAATTATGGCAGGCATAGCAAAGCATGCATGAAGAAAAAAAACCCTCCATTTATCTCCACTAAGGAGCTAGCCCTTGCCATTTTTTTTGGCTGCAATGGATATTTCTCTGTCACAAAAAAATCATGTGGTGGAATAAAGTAAGTTGTGGATTTTTCCTGCTGAGCACCACAATGTCTGATTGTAGTGGTAGCTAAGGCTCTGCTGCTAAACACTTTGAGATTGACATAGAACTGTCCAGCTTCCCATGAAACTATTGATAGTGCATGTTAAATACTATGATGAAGAGTCTGGAGAAGGTTTGAATTCAAAGATTTAATTGGGAAAACACTGTGAGTGGGGCCTTGCAGGCTTGCTCTGTTCAGTACGAAGTGGGTGATGGACTACTAAGCACAAGTCATTTGAGGAGTGTGGCCTGAACTCAAGTAGGTGAAATTAAAAAAGGACAAATGCAAAATAACAACTACACTTAGAAGGGAGAAATTAAATGGGGAATAGTCAGCTAGGCATTAGGAGAAGAGTTAAGCTCACCAAATTATCTGTGATGCTTTTGCAGTAAAACGCCCTAACTCCCCCATCCAAATCCCCCCATCACTCTGGATGACACAGGTGGAATGCCAGGTGTAAGAAATGGGAGATGGCTCTCCTGTTCCACTTGAGACAGGGCAGGGGGTACCTGAAATATTCTGTTTTGGGCATCACTTTTCAGGAAAAATGTGTGCAGAAAGGAGAATCATAGAATCATGGAATGGTTTGGGTTGGAAGGGACCTTTAAAGATCACCACGAGCAGGGACAACTTCCACTACACCAGGTTGCTCAAAGCTTCATCCAACCTGACCTTGACCACTTCCAGGGATGGGGCATGCACAACTTCTCTGGGCAACCTGTTCCAGTGCCTCATCACCTTCATCGTAAAAAATTTATTCCTCATGTCTAATCTAAATTAATGCTCTTTCAGTTTAAAACCATTGCCCTTTGTCCTGTCACTACAGGTCCTGGCAATAAGTCTCTGTCAGTGTTTCTTATAAGCCCCCTTTAAGTGCTGAAAGGCTCTAATAAGGTCTCCCTGGAGCCTTCTCCAGGCTGAACAACCCCAACTCTCTCAGCTTTTCTTCACAGGAGAGGTGTTCCATCCTTCTGATCATTTTCATGGCCCTCCTCTGGACCTGCTCTAACAGGTCTGTGTCTTTTTCGTGCTGGGACCCCAGAGCTGGATGCAGTACTCTAGGTGGGGTCTCATGACAGTGGAGTAGAGGGGTGAGAATCACCTCCTTTGACTTGCTGGCCATGCTTCTTTTTATGTAGCCCAGGATACAGTTGGCCTTCTGGGCTGCAAGCACACATTGCTGGCTCATATCCAATTTTACACCCACCAGTACCCCCAAGTCCTTCTTAGCAGGGCTTCCCTCAATCCCTTCATCCCCCAGCCTGTATTGATATCGGGGGTTGCCCCAGCCCTTGTGCAGGACCTTGCACTTGGCCTTGTTGATGAGCCTCATGAGATTCACATGGGCCCACTTCTCCAGCTTGTCCAGGTCCCTCTGAATGGCATCCCATCCCTCAGGTGTGTCAACCGCACCGCTCAACTTGGTGTCATCTGCAAGCTTGCTGAAGGTGCACTCAATCCCAATGTCTATGTCATTGATGAAGATATTAAATAGTATTGGTCCCAGAACCAATTCTTGTGGCATCTGCTGAATGCTGAGAAGATACATGTCAGCATTATATTATTACCTACTTGTTCATTCCATGCTGAAAATTAGTGGCATTTGGGTTTCTAAATCAGCTTTTATGCTTTTGAAAATCCTACTCTTCTCTGCTCCCAGGTGGCAAAACCACAAGGGTGGTTATTACTTAACAGAACTGTATTGAACATGTTATTCAGCCTAAACTTTAGGTTTAAAATGCCCCGAGAGTTCTTTTTAATATCCATGTTTGTATTTTCTGATTCAAATGTTTAGTTATTGTAACTCTGTCTTTCTCAGTCTTGAAATGATTGCAACTAATTCCTCCTTTGCATTTTTTATCTACTTTTCTACTGTAACACCTTTTTTAAGAGAGATTTTCCCTACCTGCTAGGAATCTGTAAGCAAAGTGCTGGTGTAAAAAACTCAGCACCAGCTGCATTTTCACTGGACCAAGATTTGGAGGAAAGCTGCCTGAGAAGAAGCTCCAACGTTCAGCCTGTGGTAGGAGCTGCTTCTGCAGAGGAGAACAATCCCTTTGCAGCAGCTCCACAGGAGGACACCTAGACATCTGCACCCATTAAGTCCACACCTATCAAGCCACATGCTAAAGCAACTACCCAAATCAGAAGTGCCCGTGCATCCCTGTCACCACAGCCACAGCCCGGTTGACATCCAGGAGGCTGCTTCTGCTCCAACTACTACTTCACCACACCATGTTATACCTCCTGTACCAAACAGCCATTTTACACCAGGGCTGGGACTTCCCTCCTTTTCATTCATACATCTAGACTTATCAGCTATGCAGGCTCCCTGGGCTAGTGTTCTTCACATCTGTGACCCATGGTTTGCAATGGGTCACAGATGCTGTGACCTCTGCTGCTGCTCTGCCAAGGCTGCCTCACTGCCAAGCTCCAACACATGGTCATTGCCCTACTTACACCTGCCTTCCAAACAGCGCAGCTGCAGGCGATGCGGTTGGACCCCAACATGGGGTATACTAGAGAAGGTATAAATGCTAGGTACCAATAAAATTGAGTGTCATAGAGATAAAAGTAAATTATTATATAAATAAATATTAATAAACTATATATTATTCTCTATAATAAATCTTTTCCAGTTATCTTGTCCTGTTTCTACAGTCTCACAGTTACTGTATCTACACTCCAGGGAGGTTGTCTTCAGGAAGATGAACTGGGTTTTTTTCCAGCCCAGGAAACCCAAAGGCCCCAGACACTAGTGGTGCATGCAACAAAACCCAGCAAAAGGGCAACACGCAGCTAATCCGGTAGCTGCACCTGCACCAAGGGCTTCTCAGACAATGAATCATTCATAAGTCTTGGTAAGCCACTGTCCCCTTCCTCCCCTCAGGCCAGACATAGGGCAAAGGGTTGTGGGGCTGCAGGGAACAGACTTGTGGTTCTCCTGTCCATCTTACATTTACATCTAGGCATAACTGCAGCCTTTCATCTAGCAAATTTATAGATCTGTTCTACAGGAGTCACACATTGTACTTTCAGTCTCCACCATGAGTAGATATGCTTTTATGACACACTGGAAATGACACATAAGAGGCCAGCACTGAGTGATCACTGGATGCTTGGCACTGGCATCAACTGGTGCCCCTGGGATTCATAGGAAAGAGTAGTGTCAGCAAGCAATTTCTCTTGCTTCCCTCCCTGTCCTGTTTTTCCAGGGGAATCCCAGATGGAGTTTATATTTCTTCAACCAAAATCAAAGTGGAAGCAACTGATCTACAGACAATTTAGTGATTTTTCGTAACGATTAAGCTTAGAAAATGGCATCTGCAAGGGAAAGTTGGAAGAGCTCTGATTTTTGTAGAAGAGAGTGGGGAGAAGTAAGAAAAGTCTTCTCAAAAGAAAAAATAGTGAAAGACAGCTTTTCGCAAAGGACATGAAAAAGAAGCCGCCAAATTCATTTGCAAAAGTTATGATTTAGCTTAAATGCTTAGAAAAGGCTTTACTTGCAAAGCTGCAAAACCCTGGACTGAGGCTACGTTTTATCTAGCACTGATGCTAGAAATTGCCACAATACCAGTAGTGGTGCCATGGACCACAGGCCTAGGGACAAGAGCCTCAAGGGAGGGAGGGAGGGAAAGAGGGAAGGAATGAAAGCTGGAAGCTAAAAACCTCATCTGGCATCAACAAGTGCAAGAAAGGCTTCAAGGATTTGTTTTCCCCAGAGTGCTATTCAGAACAGCACAAGCTGCCAAATACAGCCTGGCATCGTTTTTGTTCCCTCTCAAGGCCTCTGCTTGGAGAAAATCAATAAAACACTAGGAACATTATTAGAAACAGAGAATCAACATTCATGAATTCATAGAACTTGTAAGTTAATTTTCCTAGGCCTGTTATGATATTTTTCAAGGAAATAGAAAAATAAGAAAACAGTATTTTCAATACAAATAATTTCAGTTTTGAATACAAAAAACACAGCACTCTTTAAATCATGAAAGTTACAGAGCCAACCACTCACGGTTTTGCAGAGGCCAGGATTAACTTTAGCTATGTGACCTTAATTGAGTTCCCTTATTCATATGCCAGATGATGCATTCTCTAAATGCAATTCATTTTTCCACAAAACGCCTGTGCTCAGGCTATGTGGATCTCCTGCAACGAGCAGCTTTACAATGCCTTGTGTACTTTTTGTTATCCAGTAGATACCGCATTGCCACGTTCGCAGTCTGCTCCAGAGTCAACAGCTGAGCCAGGTTTAAAAGAATGACCTACACTGATAGCCAAGGACATGACTGATAGCACTCAAACTGGCGAGCTCTGAGGAACACCCTACCCCAGAGCCAGAGAGCTATGCTCTGGTAAAGCTGTGAGCAGAAGACCTGTCGTGTGATGACAGGAGGATGGCCACAAGGTCACAGCACATCACCTGTACCATTGCTTTTCCTTCACCCCAACAGGAGGACAGTCTCTATCTATAAAGACACTGAAGAGGAAGGAAAAAACCAGCAGGCCTTGCCTAAGATTTATGGAAGCAGAAGCACGCCAGATTTTGAGGGAAAAAGATAACAATAATAATTGTTGACTCTTAAAGAGTATAAGACACCCATCCAAAATCTAGTTAATTGCTGTCAACAAAAAGGAAACCAAAAGACGTAACAAGGAGTCAGTAGCCAGCATCCCCTGAGCTCTGCGTCACACAGGAGTCAGCCTGGCCAGGGCACCCGGACACACACACAGGCCATGGTGCTTCTGAGGATGCAGGTATGAGGGTAGGAGTGGGGAGAGTTGACTTGCTTAGAAAGTCAGATAAAACAAAATGACCTTCCTTTTCCATAATGCCTCACATTTAGCTCTGATTCGTTATGTTTCCAGACGGGAAAGGAAGGCCTCCTGACAGCATGATCCTCACCATGCTCCAGAGCAGCCAGTCCCTTCTCACACCAAAGTCACCCACAGGCTTGTTCTTGCAGATCTGTTTTTCTAGGGCTAGCTACTAAACCACCTTTTCAAAGCACTGCACAAGACCAAAATTCAAAAGGTAGTAAAAAGTCCAGTTGCAGCAGGCAAACACACACAAAAGGGAAAATAAAAGAAGACAGTCTCCACCTTGTACATGTATCTGATTTTATCACCACTCAGACCATCCTTTCACACTCACAAAAGTGAGTGCAGTTTATGCACCAATGGCTCTATTCACATTTTAAAAAAACCCTCTGGTCTGCAACAGAGCTGGGGTAGAATGAAAAAATACCCATGAAGCCTGGATGCCCAATTTAAATTGCCCAGGATGTGATGATTTTGGAACAGTTTGCCTCATACTGAACATTGTGTACTCAGAGAACAACCCCCACTGATTTCAGCAGCACCGGTGAATGCAAAATGTTCCTTCAGAATCCCAAATCAGATATGAAGGAAATGAAAGATAGCTAACTAGGAAATGTTCATACCATGTTAAGTACCTTGTAGCCCAGTGTATTTTGTATGGTTTTCAAGGGCACCATTTCTAGTACTTTAACCATGCCCTTCTCTTGCATGCTTCTTTCCTGTTCTCTCTAAGACTTGCACCTCTGCTGGACGCTGGACACTAGTTCATTCCTGGACAGGCTGTTAAGGCTCACTGTGCAATTTGCCCTTCTTTTCTTTTTACAAAGCGCCCCCCCCCCCCCCCCCCCCTCCCCCCCCCTGTTCTTTGTAATTAAATCAAACAGCGTCAGCACTTCTTACACCTGCTCTGTGCTCAGATCCCAGATTGGGCAGAGCCTGGAGGAAAATGGTTTTCCACCCAGCGCAGGGGTGCAGGATCCAGAGCTGTAACTGCAGGAGCCCTGTTCAGACCCACGTGGAGCATTTGACTGGGGATTTGAGGATTTTGTCTACTGGAGTTACAGCAAGGTTCTACATATGTAGCTGTTCGAAGGATGATAACTGCACCCAAAGATGCTGAATCTTAAGATGTTACCTTCAGCTTCAGAAAGAACATCTTACTGAGTTCAGACCATGAGCCCCTGGTCCCAGACAAAGCTAAATACAAGGATCTATCTGCAGGATCCATTGTAACATATGTATGTGCTTGAAAACAACTGCACCGCATTCACTGAAAGGGAAAAAAAGACCTCTGATGTAAAACATGACTCAGCCCAAATAGTTCTGTCTTGGCAAAGCTGCATTAAAGCGCTGGGTGGGCAGAGCATCACCTGAGGCCCAGCTCTGCTGCCAGTCTATCCATCAGCTCCAATTGACTGTTAACCTGCAACCTTTTTCACACCAAAAGCTCCCTCAGATGGAGCTCTCAGTACATCCAGCAAGGCCAGTAGGACCAAGGTTCACACACCAGTCATAGTGATTTCCCAGGAGTCCCCAGAATGCTGGGATGACAGCTGATGCAAAAGCTGTCATGGCAGCATGTCCTTCTCTGGCAGGGAAACTGTGAGACTTTTTGCCCTCAAAGTTTTAGGCCTTTTGGTGTCTGATCGGTCTTGTACCTGAGAGATGCGCAGAGTGTAAACTCCTGCTTGTGTCTGATGATGGTGAGTATCACAAATCAAAGACACCATTCAGACAAAACTCTGAAAACACTCTGAAAGCAATGATTTATGGGCAAGAAAGAAACTCTGGACATCTAACTCAACTGAATTGGCATCAGACAACAAACAGAATAATCACAACCAAAGTAAGTATTTGTGCTTGAGTCTTTTAAGCTACAGACTCACTGGAAAAAAGAAAAAAAACCAAAAGATGTGACAGAAAAAAATAAAGCATTAAAGCATAAAAATATGAATCCAAAATGCAAAAGAAAATTTTTCCCTCTCCTCTTTGATAAGACTGACAACAGCAGAATCATATTTTGAAAACGCCTTGCTTTAGTTTTCTGAGGAGTGTTGCCCAGTCCTGTGCTCACTCAGCTCTCCCCAGCCAGCAGGTGATGCTGACAGGACAGAGCCATGGTAGCGTTGGTCTGGCAGAAGCCACGAGTGGCATGTGGCCATGCACAGCAGTGGAGATGCTTTGAAGGATCGGAGCGGAAGGTCAAGCTACTAGCAAAATCTAACTTTCAGAAGTCGATTCCCAGGCAGACTTCCTCTCTCAAGTCTCTCGTGACCAAACAGAGAAAGAATCCTGCAAAATATTGGATACTATATGAAGATTTGAAATATCGCACTTCCCTAAGGGCAGACTTTTTTAAAAAGAACCGAGTAGACAACATTTTCCATTGCTCCAGCCAGGTATAGGTACTCTATAGGTAAACCCAGCCATAGCTCTGACAATTAGTTTCCCTGAGTGAAGAAAGAATGCTTTTGGAAAGGGTCCCTTGATCTCTCTCACTCTCTTCCTTTTACCCCAGACAGGGAATCTTTTCTGTTCATTACTAGCTTAAGTTGAGTAAAGACATTCCAGAAATCCAAGCAAAGATTTTTATTAATGAATACAAAATAACAAATATGTAGCCATCAAAATGGCTTTGCCCAACAATTACAAAATATGCGACAAAATTAGGGTAGGAAGAAGATGGTGTGGGCTCCTTGCATCTCCTTTCCTCACACCACCTCATTGCCTTCTGTCCTGTTTCTGAGTCTCCTCTTCCTCCTGCTGCCATGACATGCTCCCTCCCCTCTCACCTTCCTCCTCATCGCTCTTCTCCCTCCTCTTTGCTACCAGTGAGTGAACACTTGCTGCTAGAAACTGAATGTAAACACAGACCGGTTTTCTTTTGACCAAAGGAACCAAATGTGGCAGCTAATTTGTTGCTTTTTTTCCTTGCATATATGTGTACGCACACATTTTTCCTCTCCTGGGAAAATATTTTAGTACCTGGGAGAAAAATTTCAATAGTTAAAATGTTATAAGGATGACTACATGGGGTTATGAGGGACTCCGAAATTAAATCGAAGCTGCATAATTACCAGAAAGGAAGAGGTAAAGTGAAAAATTAAAAGATAATGTGCACTGAATGGACACTGGAAGGGATGGGCTAACTTCCCAGACTCTCATAACAAGGGTTTTCCAACACTACTATACCTCTTTCTCTTGTAGAGCAGAAATGGGCTGAGGTCCCTGCTCCTATCATGTGCTTTGGCATGTTAATTTAAAACTTATTTTACTGAACATATAGGTCAGATCTTGACCAATTGAAATCAGGGAATGAGTCTGATTTCCAGCAGTTCAGAGTATGTCCAAGATTACAGCGGTTCTAAAAATACCACATCCCTTCTTTCCTCTTTTAAGTGCATAGTATTAGATTTTTAGGTTCTCAGCATTCCCAAAGGTTTCTTTGCTGGTAAAGAGTTGGGATCTGCTGTCACTGGACTGGAGAGTGTGGTTCACGGGCTCTGCATGTTTGGGAACTCCAGCTGAATAGAATAGAATAGAATAGAATAGAATAGAATAGAATAGAATAGAATAGAAAAGAATAGAATAGAATAATTTCAGCTGGAAAGTTCCTACAACAATCATGTAGCCTAACTGCCTGACCACTTCAGGGCTGATGTTGCAAATGTTAAGAGACGAAATGGGGCTTGGCTTAAGGGGTCAAAGCAGGTGGGAGGAAAGGTTTGATTCTGCATATCAGTGATATGATGTACTCTGACTCGTGGGGCCTTGATAAAAGTAGTAAAATAGCACTGGACTCAAAGGGAGAGACTGATAACACCTTGTGAAAGGACAGGCTAGCTGCAAGGAGTGGTAGGCATTTCTGTCTCTAAATATTCAGGTGTGAAAGACCTGAACAAGACTTAAAATTATTTCAGAAATGTAAGTTTATTACAGGACATTGGGAAAAACAGTTTCTCTCTTTTTTACCATTTATAGTCATTTATAAAAAGATTTTTGTTGCTTCACTGCTGGCTACTGCAAGCTGAATGTGGAATGGAGCACCCTGGTCTGACATTCAAGCTGGTTTCCACAGCACAGAGAGAGTTATTGCTTCCCTGTGCAATACAAGGTACAGGTTTTTTCATTATTCAAAATCAGATTTGATCACAGAGGCGATCAGATCCCGTGCAGGTGCGTTCTGCAGTGAAGCAGGGGATTGCTGTGTGCGGGGGGGGTTTCCTGAGCCGGGGAAACCCCAGGGGAGCGCAGAGACCCGCCAGGAGCCCACAGCTCTCACAGAGCTGCCGACCAGGCGTGCGCAGGGCCAGGAGTAGTGGTCGCCGCCCCGACTCCCACGAAAGGCAGCCCCGGGGAGCTCAGGCGACCAGGAGCGCTGTGACCAGGGCGTGGAGCGGCAGCTCCTGCGGGACGGTGCGCAGGGAAGGCGCCTCTTCCAAGGAGGGGCATTCCACTGGCCGGGTGGGAGACCTGAAGTTCTGTGACCACCGGCACAGGTCAAGGGCGCTCGTCCTACCCTCAGGGCAGAATGGTGGGCGCTTGTCTGAGAGCAAAGGCTGCAGCTCCGGCGGGGGAGTCCGCGCCATCTACGCCAGCGGTGGCCGATGCCTCTGCCCAGACGGAGCTGCCGAAGGGAGAGGCCGCAGTGCAGACCTCGGGCTGCGGGAGGTGCCCAGACCTTCCCCTGGGGCAGGGGCAGGCGGCAGACCTGCCTGCAAACTGTGTGCCCAGGTGGAGGACCTCCTGCAGCGGGTGGCTGAGCTGCAGGAGGCCGTGAGAAGGCTGCGTAACTTCAGGGAGGCTGAGAAGGAGTTAGTTAGGCAGCTGGTTCCAGGCACAGCCTGCGGTGGACCCACAGCCCACGGCCAAACAGCCAAAACCTCCCCCACTGGCACACAGAAGTGAGGGGGGCCAATATTGCAGAAGAATGGACGGCTGCAACGGCAAGGACCAGCAGGAGGAAGAGCCTTCGCCCGTAGCCTGAGGTGCCCTTGCAGAACCGCTTCACCGCCCTGCAGACTGAAGAGGAAAGACCTCTAACACCAGGAGAGACGCTGGAGCTGAGTAAGGCAGCCCGATCTGCTCCCCGTATAACAACCGGCGCACCTAAGAAAAGGCGATGGGTGACAATAGCAGGCAATTCTCTTCTGAGAGGTATGGAGGCACCCATTTGCCAACCCGACGCACCCTCTAGAGAGGTGTGCTGCTTACTGGGGGCTCGTATCAGGTATGTTGCCAAAAGACTACCAAGCTTCATACAGTCCAGTGACCATTATCCGCTGCTGTTGCTTCACATGGGCACCAGGATCAGTCTGAGGAGTATCAAGAAGGATTATAGAGCCCTGGGAGCGGCAGTAAAGGACTCCGGAGCACAGGTAGTTTTTCCATCAATCCTCCTGGTCAAAGGGAAGGCGTTTGAAAGGGCCAGTTGAATCTAGCGAATCAACAAATGGTTACAGGACTAGTGCCACAGCCAGGGATTCGGCTACTTAGACCATGGGACTCGCTTTGAGAAACCTGGTCTACCAGGGGCTGATGGGGTCCCTCTGTCAGAGAAGGGGAAGAGCATGTTCAATCATAGGCTTGCCAAGCTGGTGAAGAGGGCTTTAAACTAAAGTTGCCAGAGGAGGGGAACCTCAATCCATCCCACTCCTAACAGTTTGATGCCAGTGCCAGCAATAGACGCCCAGAGCCTGGAGAAGGATCACAGGTCAGCAGAAGAGCACCTGAGGAGCAGCACAAAGGAATTCCAGCCAATCCAGCCAGTTAGGCAGCTGCACTGGGGACCCAACTTAAATGCCTCCTTGCAAACGCACGTAGCACAGGGAATAAACAAAAGGAGTTAGAGACGTGCACACGCCTGAAGGGCTATGATCTTACTGGCATCACGGAGACGTGGTGGGATGGCTCTTATGCCTGGAGTGTTGGAATGGAAGGATACAGGCTTTTCAGGAAGGACAGGCAGGGGAGATGAGGAGGGGGTGTCACCCTCTGTGTCAGTGATCAGCTGGAGGGCATGGAGCTCCTCCTGGGGATGGATGAGGAGCTGACTGACAGCTTATGGGACAGGACTAAAGGGAGGGCAAGGACAGGTGACATTATAGTGGGAGTCTGCTACAGGTCGACCCTACCAGGAAGACCGAGTGCATGAGGCCCTCTATAGACAGATAGGAGCAGCCTCACATTCACAAGACCTCCTCCTCATGGGCGACTTTGACCACTCTGATACCTGTTAGAGGGACGACACAGCAGGGCATAAGCCATCCAGGAGGTTCCTGGAATGCGTGGATGATAAATTCCTTCTCCAAGTGATAGAGGAGCCAACGAGGAGAAGTGCTATGCTGGATCTTGTTCTCACCAACAAGGAGGGGCTGGTGGGGAATGTGAAGTGCGAGGGCAGCCTTGGCTGCAATGACCATGAAATGGTGGAGTTCAAGATCCTTAGGGCACCGAGGAGGGTGCACAGCAAGCTCACTACCCTGGGCTTCAGGAGAGCAGACTTTGGCCTCTTCAGGGATCTGCTTGGTAGAGTACCATGGCTTAAAGCCCTGGAGGGAAGAGGGTCCCCTGAAAGCTGGTTAATATCCAGGGATCACATCCTCCAAGCTCAGGACCGATGCATCCCGACAAAGACAAAGTCAGGCAAAAACGCCAGGAGGCCTGCATGGATAAACAAGGAGCTCCTGAACAAACTCAAACACAAAAAAAAGTGTACAGAGGGTGGAAGCAGGGACAGGTAGCCTGGGAGGAATATAGAAATTAGGAATACAGAAGCCAGGGATCAGGTTAGGAAAGCTAAAGCCCTGATAGAAATAAATCTGGCCAGGGACATCAAGGACTTCTGTAGGAACGTTGGTGATAAACGGAAAAATGAAAAGTGAAAATGTGGGCCCTCTCCAGAATGACAGGGAGAGCTAGTTACCAGGGATGTGGAGGAGGCTGAGGTACTCAACAATTTCTTTGCTTCAGCGTCCACCAGCAAGTGCTCAAGCCTCACCACCCAAGTTGCAGAAGGCAAAAGCAGGGACTGGGAGAATGAAGAAGCACCCACTGTAGGAGAAGATCACGTTCGAGACCATCTAAGAAACCTGAAGGTGCACAAGTCCATGGCACTGATGAGATGCATCCGCGGGTCCTGAGGGAACTGGCAGACGAAGTTGCTAAGCCACTAGCCATCATATTTGAGAAGTTGTGGCACTCCAGTGAAGTTCCCACTGGCTGGAAAAGGGGAAACATAACCCCCATTTTTAAAAAGGGAAAAAAGGAAGACCTGGGGAACTACAGATCAGCCAGTCTCACCTCTGTGCCCAGCAAGGTCATGGAGCAGATCCTCCTGGAAACTATGCTAAGGCACAGGGAAAATAAGGAGGTGATTCGTGACAGCCAACATGGCTTCACTAAGGGCAAATCATGCCTGACCAAACTGGTGGCCTTCTACAATGGGGTTACCGCATTGGTGGATAAGGGAAGAGCAACTGATGTCATCTACCTGGAATTGTGCAAAGCATTTGACACTGTCCTGCATGACATTCTTGCGTCCAAATTGGAGAGACAGGGATTTGATGGATGGCCCACATGGTGGATAAGGAATTGGCTGGATGGTCACAATGAAAGTGTTGCAATCAACGGCTCCATGTCCAAGCAGAGACCAGTGATGAGTGGCGTTCCTCAGGAGTCAGTATTGGGACTGGCACTGTTTAACATCTTTGCTGGCAACATGGACAGTGGGATCGAGTGCACCCTCAGCAAGTTTGCTGGTGACACCCACTTGTGTGGTGCTGTTGACATGCTGGAGGGAAGGGATGCCATCCAGAGGGACCTTGACAGGCTTGAGACGTGGGGCCGTGCAAACCTCATGAAGTTCAACAAGGCCAAGTGCAAGGTCCCGCACAAGGGTCAGGGCAATCCCAAGCACAAACACAGGCTGGGCAGAGAACGGATTGAGAGCAGCCCTGCAGAGAAGGACTTGGGGGTGTTGGTTGAGGAGAAGCTCAACATGACCCCACAATGTGCACTTGCAGCCCAGAAAGCCAACCGATTCCTGGGCTGCATCAAAAGAAGCGTGGCCAGCAGGTCGAGGGAGGTGATTCTGCCGCTCTACTCCACTCTCGTGAGACCCCACCTGCACTACTGCATCCAGCTCTGGGGACCCCAACCTAAGAAGGACATGGACCTATTGCAGCAGGTCCAGAAGAGGGCCACAAAGATGGCCAGAGGGCTGGAGCACCTCTCCTACGAAGACAGACTGAGAGAGTTGGGGTTGTTCACCCTGGAGAAGAGAAGGCTCCGGGGAGACTTTATAGCAGCCTTCCAGTACCTGAAGGGGGCCTACAGGAAAGGTGGAGAGGGACTTTTTACAAGGGCATGTAGTGATAGGACAAGGGGTAATGGCTTTAAACTGAAGAAGGATAGATTTAGATTTGATATAAGGAAGAAATTCTTTACTATGAGGGTGGTAAGAAACTGGTACAGGTTGCCCAGAGAAGCTGTGGATGCCCCATCCCTGGAAATGTTGGAGGCCAGGCTGGATAGGGCTTTGAGCAACCTGGTCTAGTGGAAGGTGTCGCAGCTCGTGGCAGGGAAGCTGGACCTAGATGATCTTTAAGGTCCTTTCCAACCCAAATCATTCTATGACTGTGAGATTTTCTTCTGCTAAGAACATTAAGTTCTGCAAACAACTCCAGGCAGCTGCAGTCACATCAGTTTTCTTAGCCACCCTAAGAAGGACACATCTCACTTGTCTTTAAATGCACCAAAAGTGTGCGATCACCAGAAGATATCTTGCAGAGAAATGTTCCACTTCTATTACTTGCTATCACAGATACCATCTGTTCTCTCAAACCAGTTCATTTATGAACTGATTCCACAGAGCTAACATCTTAGTTGGGATGAAATATCCTGAATGTCTGATCTGAGAAGTACCCAGGTGCTTTACAGGATAAAAGAGCAGCATTCAAATGCAAATTAAAAAGGCAAACTGTGGAAATCTTTAGCTGCCGCTTGACAATAATGCAGAGATGCTCTAATCAAAAGGTTGTAGTCCAAACTCAGAGTAGTGTTTAATTACCCATTCTCCCACAGTGGATGGTATGTCCAACATCCTCTAGATTAGTTTTTTAGGGTTTAGTTCTCTATTTGAAGAAAAGCTGTCTGAATATTCATGACTTTATCTTAGGAAAGAAAAACTCTGTCTGATTTAGCACTGGCAACAGATGCTGAGCTAACAGGTTGGTGTTTGCCATCTACTTATGCAAATAATAGGCAACCATTTTTCTTCAACTCTATCTTAGAAAAAGTGCCTGTGATAAGAGCCTGCTCTGTTTATCAATGTCGATTTTACCCTCTGCCTCTCTGAGGGTATTTCTGCAAAAAAATGGATTTGTGAAATATGTCTGTTCACTCATTCTGAACAGATCTTGACCTGTCTGGCCCCAGTTCAGAAGGGATGCCTTTCTGCCCAGTTACACTGGATCTAAGCCGGCAGCCTAAAAGTCTGCATCTCGATCATTTCCATGTTACTACTAAGAGACTTAGAAAAGGGGGAGGGAGGCCTGATGTGATTAGATTGTTGCTTTAGTGTTTAAATACCAGCAAAACACACACACACACAGAGTAGTAAAAAGGCTTAGTCATGCAGTGAACAGTGACATACATGCAGAGAATCTTGTCCTGCAAGCCGATCCAAAGTCACCTTGACAAAGAGAGTTCCTTCCTGGGAAGAGTTTGCTTTCTCCCTTTTAGGGGCTGCATGCCATTATCATCAGCCTGCATCAAACATCCAGCTCTCTCATGCTACCTCCTGCAGAACCTCCTTCTTGGTTTTATCATGTGTAGTTTCACAGTCCCTAAGTAGGCCAGAGCTCCACACCTTTCCACCACTTTAGCTCTAGCCAGATCTATGTGCCATCCTTATAGATTTCCCAGGGCCACCATTTAGCTCACAGCTACTATTGGCTCAACTGCAGAGATGTCTGTCTTTCCTGACTGGATGTTGGAGGCTGATGGAAAGACATGGGAGACCTGCGACCTCTTCAAGTTGCCATTTTCTGGCCAAGCCAGTCGGTAGGATGAGACCGTGGAGGGAAGCCTCTGTTCTGCAGGTCTGGGAGGTTTTCTGCACACATTGAGCAAAGCCTTTAGTTCTGATCGGAAGCTGTCATTGAGCCAGCAGTAGATGAAGGGATTGTAGCAGGTGCTGCTCATTGCGAACCAGTGAAAGGCGAAGTACAGAGCATTGTTGGTGTGGATGGTCTGGCTGGAGAGCAGGATGACGTAGCAATTTAAGGGAAACCAGCAGACTGCAAAGAGGATGACAACAAGCATCAGCATCTTTATTGTCTTCTTATTCTTTTTGCGAAGGGCAAAGTACTGCTCAGTGGTGACTTCCCCGATGACATTGCGTAGCCAGAGTTTCTTGGCCACTGTCACGTAGGCAGCAGAGATAATGAGAAGGGGCAGGACATAGAGCAAAATGAAGGTTGTTAAGTCGAGGTACTTCCAAAAGAGGTCAGCAGGCTCGGGGAAATCAGGCAGACACAGGCACCGGGTAATTTCCTCACTGCAAATGGAGATACCGGACAGGGGGTGAGAGCATGTACAGCCGGGCACCGCAGGAGAAGTACATCAGAAGCAAGGGGGCAGGAGGGAGAGGGCTCCTGCCATAAAACCTGGAGGCAGTCCCTTCATTTATGCACATGTGTCACAGTTAAGTGGAGCTCTGCTGTCCAAGGATTTGAGCCATTGAGCAGCCTGTGAGCAATTTGGTGATAATTTCTCAGGGGCTTTCATGACCTCATGATAATTTTATGAATTTCATCAATTACATAATTTCCAGCTGCGCAGAAGCAGGGTTTTCCTCTTGGTCCTTTGGCAAACAGAAACAGTCTCTGCACATATTAGGGACCTTCCCCTCATTAAAGCACTTTCCAAATATCAAGGCTCACGACAGCATTTCATGGAACAAGCAGCTGAGGCAGATTCTGTCACTGTCACAGGGCTGTTAGGTTTTTCCCTATTCCTGGTCTGCCCAAACAGGTGAGGTTGTTACATCATATAAAACGCCAGCATATAGAAATAGAGGGTCCAGGCCAGATCCTCTAACTTCTTAGACTATTTCATGTGATTAGTGTGACAGAATAAAGATGAAATAATTAAAAACAGAAGCAAGAACAGAATATCAGCCATTGCAAAAAGAATCTGATGAAAATTATAGACTAGATCCATAGTTAACTGACCTCAACGTAAGTTCAGGTCTTTCAGCAGAAGATGCGAAAGTATGGCCTCTGAGAGTTTGGCCTCCAGGGATACTGTGGGGGAAAGCAAAGCATATCCTTACCTGTATTCAAAGGTAAAGAGTTTTTGGTAGATAGCATGTGGTAGGGAAAAACAAGTTGCCATGATCCAGATTAGAGAGATGTAGATAACACCTTTTGCAGTAGATATGCGAGGTCTCAGTGGGTGCATTATAACCTGTGCAAAATAAACCAATATTCAGGCTTATGATATTTCAGGAAATAATTACATCTATTTTTCATATAAACTTCCAGCCTTAAATCTATTACTTAGAGCGGAAATTTAGCATGCAAGCAGTACTGTCTTCTCCCAGCTCCCATTGACTGTAAGCTGTACATGGAAACCTGAAATTTTCCACCATGGGAATGGGGAAACTCAGATCCCAGTCCTTCCCTCTCATTTCAGTATTTGCATCTGGGTGGGGAGAACTGGGTACCAGCGGGTCTTGGTCTTGAACACATGTTCATTTCCAGGTTCAATTCACTTAATAGCAAAAAAAAAAAAAAAAAAAAAAAAAAGAAAAAAGAGAGAAAATAGTCTCAGACTCTTTAGTATCGGTGACCCAAAGAGCCATGGGTCTGTGATTTAACTAGACCTCCCTGGGGATGCTTCTGACAGCCAGTGCATTTTCTGGAAACTTAGACGTTTTCTAGCAGAAAATGTCAACTGTACTGCTCTGTTTTGCATGGTTGTTGGGTGACTCTACACTGATAATGCCTGACTGTCGCCAGCTTTAAGCCCATTATCAACAGCAAGGCACAGCTCTGCTTGTGACAAACACCAGTATGGTACAGTCAGCTCTCCAGTATTCGGGGTAGCAAGGGGTGAGAGATCCCAGAGCAAAGGGAGACAGAGCTGCGTAAGCTAACCAGGAGGTTCCTGCATCAACGACGCTGTTCCTCCATGGGCCAGACAAACCACCCCAGTGGAGGTTTGCCCACATGAATTCCTATCAGGATCTTGGACTTTCTCCTCATTCAAGAGTTACTGGATTGCCCACTACAGAAAAGCTCCCATTCCCCAGTTGGAAGCAATCACAAGGCAATGGACATCTCCAGTCTCCCACCTTGCTGCACGCTTGAAACTATTGTTTCCATCTGACAGCAAGAACTGCTCCTTACCCTGTCAGCTCCTCATGTATCTTACATTAACCTGGGAGCTGAGAAGGAAAGGACATGGGATCATCCTTTCTCATTTTAATCATGCCCTCGCAAGTTTTCTGGCTGGCTGCTTCAGAGACTTCTCACCTGGTGCCTGTCCATGGCAATGGCTGTGAGGGTCAAGGCAGAGACGTGGAGGGAGCAGTACTGCGCAAACCTACTGACATGGCACATCCCCTTTCCGAATATCCAGGTACTGTTCACAAAACGAGCCTAAAACCAGCATACCATTAGTTCTGTGCACCCCCACACACCTCCACATGCTTATAGATCTCTGAGACACCTCTGGCACATAATTCCTTGAGCTATGTAAAAGATATTTTTAAAATAGCAGGTTCTTTATATAATGGTAAAATTTTCTGGCTTCTGAACCCTGAAGAGGTAGGTTAGTGCTGTTCAGTGGCCCAGCAATATCCTCCAGGACAACACAGCAGACCAGTACCAAAGATGTTTGTTCTGTTTTATTAACAGTGTGTCCTTCTGTAGTCTAACTATTGAGTCAATACATTATTTTTTCCCTTTTAAGCCCTCCTTACAGCAGAGGGCTGACCTGTATGCCTTATCTTACTTCAAAGCAAACTACAGCTTTTCAACACAGCTTGTAAAATGATGGTGAGCATTAATCTTTTTTTCAAGAGGTTCATTGTATTACCTTGGAAATACTTCAGAGAAGGGAAGCAAAAAAAAGACCAGATGCTACAAAGTACTAAGTAATCACTGCAAGGTTATTGTTCAAGTGGTATCAGGGACACTTTTAACAAATGGATAATTTCAGATTTTCAGCCAGATAATAGAAATTAGAGAAGAAAAAGACATGGAGTTTCCCCAAGATAACTCCAATTGCTGTAATTTGGACCGGACAGGTATCTGCAGAACATTCATACATTGCCTATAGCGACATAAAGAAGAATAGGCCACTGAAGTAACTGCGATGCCTTTATGGCATCTCTGCCCCAGTCTTACCAGAGTAAAAGGCGTGTTGAGAAGTGTGATCATGATATCAGCTACAGCCAGGTTCACAATGAACAAGCTGGTGGCGGAGTGCATGCGCTTGGTCTTGATGACAACGTGACAGACCAGGACGTTGCCGAAGAGGGAGAAGACAATGATGAAGGAGTACGCTGCAACGAGCAGGGCTTTCACCGTGATGCTCTGCGACTCAGCTCCGTACCGGCTCCTGCCCACAAAGCTCTGCCAGTCGGCCAGGCTGTCGTTATCCCAGAAAAAGAAACCCGAGATGTTCGGGGTTACAAAAGTCTTCTCCAGGGTCCCATTGAGGGGCATCTTTCCTGGGGTCGCAAAGGCATTAACCAAGCTGGGGAGAGAGACCCAGACAAAACAGGACAACATCTCTGAAACGCCACTCTGCTCCTCCAATTTGGAAACAGCTCATTTGCGAGAGAGCAGAGCTCACGCCGTGTGCCGGGAGAGCCGTCCTCCCCTCGCTCAGCCCAGGCGCGCTCAGGGGCTGCAAACACGACACACAAACAGCAGGAGCGGGTGGATGCTCCTGCCTCCCGCAGCGTGCTTCTCTCCTGCTCAACTAGCTGCTACTTTTGCTCCTTCAGCCAGCTCCAAGCGGGGATCTTCTGCAGCCATTGGGCTGCATTATTTCTGCTCTGACGTGCTGCTTTCCCACGCAGCCACACTCCCCCGGGTGCTACTCCAAGATAAGCACATCTGTGAGAAAGGCAAATCAATCCCTCCAGTCGTCAGCATCCTCCTTCTCTACTAGCAGCCCAGCGCATGCAAAATCTGTGCTGTTTATAAACCAGCAGCGGGTGTGGCAGCTCTGCTCTCTTCCAGGACACTGTTCAAATTTAAGCTCAGTTTTAAAGGTCTGGCAGGCAAGTTTCAGTCTATTTCACAGCATGACACTTACTAACTAGCATAGAATGGGGGGGGGGGGGGGGGGGTGTAACAGATGAACTGTGACTAACAAGCTGGCTTACTGTGCTTCAGTCTTTTTCCAAAGACCTTTTTTACCTCAGCAAGACAAATACTTAAGATTTCCCTTGGCAGCGATTTCCTCTTGGCCAAGGGAATAAAAAGTTTGATGTGAAACTGTGCTTTCTAGGGTTTGTAGAAATACAGAGGTAGTTACAAAGAGGTGATTATATGGGACAGAGGACAGGAAGGGATGTCCCAGCCCAGTGAGTCTAGTATCCAAAGCAACAGGCAGCCATACGCTGGACCCAAGCACTGATGAGACGGCAGCATGTGTGTTCCCTGTGCCTTCTTCCCCCAAAAAACATAGTAGGAAATCTAAAATCAGTATCAGGAGATGAAGAGCCACAAATCCTACACAGCACAGGAAGAGGTGCCCCTCCGCGAGTGCACACGTATGGTGCTGCCCCTCTGCTGGGGACAGATCTGCTTGGGTGGTGTCAGCTAATCCCAGCCAGAGCAGGTTTGGTACATAAAAGGCTTTATTTACCCATCAATTAAAAGACCATTATCTCAAAAGCTTTTAATATAAAGCTGGTCACTCACTGGTGAAAATAACACTTCCAGAAGATGCTTGTGACTGCCCCAGAGAACCACTCTGGCTGCTTTCTCCTCACCGCTGCTCAGGAGTCGAATGCAGCAGGACCAGCAGCGTGGCCAGCCCACAGCGCTCCTCTGCAAACTGCTGCCAGCATCTATTTCTTCCACAAAATTGTCCAATTCGAGCTGTTTTGGCAGTTTGCCTGTCTCAGAGGAAGCTTTCCAGCAAACCTGCTGGAGCTGCGGAGGTGGCAGTCACCTGTGATCATTCAGAGGGAAGAAAGAAATCTGTGTCCAGCTCAGAAGCGCTTGGCCAGCAAGGATGCCCCCAATCTGATGCTGCCAGGGAAACACGGAGTCTCACAATGTAACGTAAAGGCCCAGGGAAACAGCAGAAAGCGGGACAGGGCAGCGTTCTGGTGTGGGTTTGGGATGAGAACAGGGCGGTCGGTGGCATATGTCCCCCTTCTCGCTCAGCTGCTCCGGCAGCTCCCAAGTCCCCCTCCTTTTCAGTGCTGCTGGACATTGCACAGGGTATTCTGTCTTCTGACACTCGAACTCCAGCTTTTATTCTTCCACATCTATCAGATCCTGCTCCCCTGTACTATAACCTGTATTCTAGCAAAAATTATTAGTTTTGTCTATTTACTCCCCTTGATCTAATGCTTCATTTCTAACAGGGTACCCTTACATGTGTGGCCTTTGAAGACCAGGTGCTTCCAGGAGAGCAGGAGGCCTTTTCCTCCCCTCCTCAGCCAGGCTGCTGGGGGGAGGATGGGAATCTCCTCCCACGCAGCCCAAGCCCACCCTCCTCTGAGCTGGATTCAGCGTCTTGTGATCGAAAGGAGGTGGTCCGACCACACACTGGGCAGGCCCACCCGAAATACCCACAAACGGTCTCAGAAAAAGCCCAGTGGAAGCTCCCTGGGTCATGTCACTCCCGTGTCACCCTTCTCTGCCTCACATCACCCTTGTGGTTTAGTCTGTAAATACACCCCAGTGTGAACTGTCTGAGCAGTTCACCTATGTGTGGTTGTTGCTGGAGAACAGGCTGTAGCAGATCTGTCAGCCTGGTACTCGCTCCTGCTGACCGCCCTTGCTCCACCATCCCTGGCACCTACTGACAGCAAAGGAAGCAGCTGCCCAGGAATGCCAGGATTTGGTACGCTCTATCTCATTTTCATAAAAGGCATCTGTAAAATGATGTAATTTATAAGGTGTAAAGTATTTAGAAAATGTTTGAAATAAAGCCATACAGCTCATGAATTCAGGTAACCAAAAAAAATCATCAAAACCATGTGTGCAATAGGCTTCAACAAAATTACAATAAATTAGAAAACAGGCCTGGTGAAAAAAAATGGTTGTAAGAGCAATATGCAAAAAAATCATCCAGACACACTAAAAACTGTGATTTGGAAGCATTAAAAAAAAAAAAAAAAAAAGTAATAACGCTCTTTTTTCTTTTTAAACACAGAGCAGAGCGTGCATCTCCCCCACCACTTCCCTAGGAACAAACTTTCTTTCACCACCGCGGCTTTACTAAATTTTTGATCTTTCCTGGGGCAGGTGGATCGGAAGTTACATGAGTGAGAAGTGACTGCAAAAACCATCCAGTGTGATGTCTGAGAAATAATGTTGATTTTCTGAGCACCTTACCCCCCCATACGACAAGTCACATTAACAATTAGAAGTATTTGTTTATAGTACAGTCTTTCTATGCACAGCCGGTGACTTGTTTCCCCCAAAGTGAAGGATGCCATCTTTATCTTCTGTACAAGACAGTTCGAGAACTGCTGCAGTTTAACACTGTAAACAAAGCTGCTGTGAATTTGACAGTTGACTGAAAACAAATCGTGAAAAAGGTGGAAAGAACCTTCAATATGATTCCTGTTAACCCTATGTACTTTGCTAAAATCTTTGCCTACAATGTGCCTGCAACATTCGCTAAGGTCTTAAGGGGACTCTATTAAACAATAAACTAGACAATTTAAGTCTATAATAAAACAGGTTCAATTTGGTGTGGCAGGTTGACCTTGGGGGGTTGCCAGGTGCCCACCAAGCCACTCACTTCCCATCCTTAGCAGGACAAGGGGAGAAAGTTAGATGCAAAACTCGTTGAACAAGATAACGGCAGTTTAATGGAAAAAGCAAAGGTCACGCATGAAAGCAAAGCATAAAAAGAAGTTTTATCCTGTATGTCCCACCAGCAGGCAGCACCCAGCCACCTCAGTACGTGTGGTGGCTCCTTTGGAAGAAAAATGCCTTAATGACAAATGCAGTGTCCCGCCCTCCTTTCCTTCAGCTTTTATTGCTGAGCACACCACCGTCTGGTATGGAATATCTCTGTAGTCAGCTGAGGTCAGCTGTCCTGGCTGTGCCCCCTCCCAACCTCTTGCCCGCCCCCAGCCCACTGGCCTTTGCGGGGGCGGTGGAGACAGCCGTGAGGCTGTGGAGCACTGCTCCGCAGCAGCCCAAACATCAGTGTGGGTGGTATCAGCACCCTTCCAGCTACAAATGCAGAGCACAGCACTGCATGGGCTGCTAAGGGGAAAGTTAACTCCATGCAGAGAGCAACATAAAGCAGTAAAGTGTTTTAAAAATTTCAATCCCTCAGATTCAATGTAGTCCATACAACTGACATTCACAGTTTACTTAACAGAAATAGTTTATTTAAAAAAAAATATCTAAACCCTCATCGTGAAGGGTATTTACAGCAGCTTTTTAATTGCATAGGTAATAACAGAGCTTTGACAGCCTTTAATGAAAGGAAAGAGCCAGACTACCAAATTATTCACTGATACCTTAAGCGATCACACTGCTTTGTAAGTTGCTACTAAGCTCTACACTAGAAATTTGCAGGTCTTGGTCATTTTTATGAAAGTCTTCAGGAAGCTCAAGGCTCATTTAGGTTCCCTGCTACAGCATATATGCAGGCAAAGTAACAAGTCATGTTCAGTGAGAGCCAGAGAAACACAACTGCCCAATCCCATCTCTTTGGAGGAGAAAGTAAAGATGCAAAGGCATGGCTGCAGCTACTCAACATATTTAGTGCTTCTCTGAGAACTGATGAACTCCTCTGGCCTTGTCCTTGATTAGTTCTAACGGTCACAGCTTTAGAACAGCACTTTTTGGGGACTGGGGTGTACAGAGGTGCAAGGAGAGGAGAAGGAATAGGTCTAGGTCTTAGCCCCTTCAAGAGAAGGGGCGGTTCTCCCACTGTGAATACAACACTCCCTTTTAAAAGCCTCATTGAAGAATATTTGGAAAATAGTGATGACATTTTAAGAGGGTTACTGAAGCAGTGGGCTGAGGAAACAGATACCTGAAAAATGTCAACTAAGAAAAAGGTAAGAGGCAATGTTCTGCCCCATTGCTTTATTCTTCCAGCAGCAGCTGTAAGGTTCTAGCCCTTGCATCTTATTTGCAGGGTAAAAGCTGACAACGCAATTCAATCTGAAGTCTTTGGCACTTCTTCAATTACAGAGCAGGATTCATTCCTGTATACTATGACATTTAATAACAGTGCAATAGTGGGTTTAGTTCTCCTAGTAGAGTTGAAAGTATTAGAACGTCTTCCAGTTTCAATACCGAAAACTATGTTTTTGGGTCAAACTATTACTCTTCAGAGTTTTCAACTGTATCTGTAGAAAACTGAAAATAAGTCCAAGTTTCGTTATGCTGACCAAGTCCGTGCCCATATCCATACTTGCACACTACTATAAATTCACTCCTCTGCAAAATTCAAGCCCAAGAGAGGGAGTTTTCTCTAAAAGATACAACTGTTATTTACATTATCATCCCAGAAAGAAAATGGGCTTTTAGAAATTTTAGAAAGAACTTGCAGTTTCAGGCAGTACTTCAGAATATTAGACGCTCTAGTCTAACGCATCAAGCAACGCAACCCCAAAATTATACCAAATTTGGTGCCACTGAAAAAAAAAAAAAGCCCAAGCCAAAAACGTTTCATAGAAGTGAAAATTGAAGGCAAGCTATCATTTACAGAGAAATGTCATATATAGAATGCCCTACAAACTGCCTTCCATTTTCTTCACTAACTTTCATGGTCTCTCTTGTATAGCGAGCCAGAAATCACTTAGTTCTTCTTGATGCTGCACTGCTTTTGAATGGATCAAATTCATCCTGCAATTTGTAAACAGATAGGCATTACTGGAAATAGCAGGCATTCAGAGTCATAAAAAGGGAAGTCACCTTTAGATTAAACTGGAAAGCCTGGTCACATTATTCCACGTTTTCTGACAGACCTGTTTTTGCTGGTTTTGATATGAAAGAGATTATCCATTGATCTAAAAGTCCAGATCACGAATGTGCAGAGAATAGAAACTGAGTTTACGTCAATATGATCACAACAGCTACTCTGAAATGAGGAACAATCTGTATTTCAGGTGTGACCTAGGAAAACGCTATCGTTATGAGCAGCACATACCTCACCGAAGTTATGTCACTATACATATCATACATCACAATTTACTGAGATTTGCATGAATCAAAAATACTGTTTCTTTTTGCACGTTCAAGTAAACACATAGTTTCGTATTTCAGGTACAAGAAGAAGAGAGAGCATAGTGGAGAGAAGGGACAAGAATGTAACATTTTCTCTGAAGTGGCCAACACCTGACATTGTTAAGGCTAGGATCCTGACCATACACGATCGTCGGCGAGTCTGTGAAAACAAACTGCACAGTGCTTGACAGTATAATGTGTATTCTATTCAGTGCAAAGCTGTGAATAAAGTTCTACTTGTTTAATTACAGAAGAAACCATTTCCTAGCAGTTCAAATACATACTGCAAGAACAGACATCTTCAAGTTTAAGATAGTGTTTTAATTTTTTTTTAAAGTGTATTTACACAATTTGCAACAATAAAATGCCGTGGAAAACAGCCATTTTTAAATGCAAAAAAATAAAATTCTTCCTTTTTACAAGAATAAAATACATAAAGAAATGAAAGGACATAGCCAAGTACTAGAAGAGACTATGATTACTTTCTTCCCCAGGCAAGAAAAACCTATTCCACACATTTCAGGAATGACAATTAACTGCTTAAGAACTGAAGGGAAAAAGGACTGGATATTTTCCTGAGGTCCCTTCTAGGCTTATTTTTTATGATTATGTATATATTCTAATTAAAGCTGGTTGCAATAATCTAGCCCTGTTAGTGGAAAAAAAATTAATTTTACTCTGAAACGGTTTATCCAAATAGCTGTAAAACAGCAAGCTATAGACACTTACACAAAATAAAAGAAAAAGACCACTATATACCATACCTCATCTGACTCAAAATCAACTCCTCTAGATGTTTGGCTTTGTGAACCTCTTTTACTAAGTGAAGATGGAGTTGACAACCTTGAAACACAGAAAGAGAAAAAAGGGCATCAGCATGTTCTCAATTACGAGACATTCCAATAACTTTCCCTTCAACTTAGATTTGGACCACCAATACAGAGATTAAGTAAGTAGTACGAAGTAAGTAGAACGATTCAAATTCTCAAACTCACATATTAATTCTAAAGCTCTGACCTAGCCTATGTCAATCAGACCAATTTATTGTTACAGAAAGATCATCCACATTAATAGGTAAAATTTTAAATAAACTCTCTAAGTAGTGTTACAACTTTTTTTAAAAATCTGATTTTTTAAGGCAGTGGATCAGATCTCTGGACTCTGCTGACTGCCAGTCAGAAATAAGGCAGTCAGGGTAGCATTCATGAAGTAAACATACCGACCTTTGATTTATTTTGGAAGGAACAATAGAAATGTCTTCTAGATCAGAGTCATCATCTATAATATCCTGAAAAAATGATATAATTTATAAAGCTTTTTCACAGAATTTATTCTTACAGAGATATAGTGCACAATACTACAGTACTATAGCATAGAACCTTTGAGGTTTTTTCCAACTATATACCTACCTCGTTATAATATACACTTAACAGGGCTCCAGGCTAGAACTGTACACGCTGCAAATACAGCACAAGTTTTGCTCTTCAGGTCTCTGATCTTGCAGAAACCCCAAAAATAGTCATGTATATACACTCTCTATCTTAGACTATGGTCACAAATAAAATAGTCTTTGTTTTTCTCAGACAATCCCCATACCAAAAAAAGGGTACAGAAGTTCTACAAATTAACATGCAGAAACTGACTGCTGGAAGTGATAGTTTGGGAACATCTGCTGGTTTAGGCTAATGTTTTGATCGTATATATATTATTCAAATCAGATGACAGCAAAAGGCAGCACAACTTCACTCATGCGAGATGTTTCTTACCTCAGAGTAAGATTTAGATGACTTCAAGGGGAGCTCTGGTTTCAAAGACCTAAAGGCTAGAATAAAAGAAATGTCATATTTTTAAAGTTCTCACACAATAAAATGCAAACAACATTATATCATTCTTTTTATTTAAGACCCGCTTAGCATGCATTTCCTCTGCAAAATACCCTGTAAAACAAACAATCAAAACCCCGCAAACTCAAACCAAAACATAAATTAAGCCTTTGCTAGAGTCTAACAACCCAGGGATCCAACCCTCTGTGCAGCAGCAGGTGCTTCCCAGGCTGGCTGAAAAACCTTCAGTAACTTTGGTTAAGAGGAAGAGAAAAATATTAGACATACAGGAATATCAATTATACTAACAGTTTAGACATCAACACATCTGCTAAAATTGATTCCTCTGCAGTATTTTAGGTCATTTGCTGACCTATTTAATATTTAGGTAATTTGCTGATTAATTTGAAACTCACTGTACCTTTGAGTATTTTGTGTGGGATTCATCTATAGATTTGTGAGCAGTATTTTTTTCTTTAATACCCAGATTACCTGTGTTGTTTCCTCAGATTCTGTCCTCTGTAGCAAAGAAGGGCTACTCTCACATATGTGGGTTAAATCACAGGTAAGTTTCTCTTCACTAGTAAAAACTGGCATTTCTAAAACTTGCTACAATGTAAGTCTAAATAGATTTGCATTAAAGCTTACTAACTTGTAAACATCAGTCAAGTTTAAACTTTCTATCCACTGAGTAATATTCTGCATAAAACAGATGCTAGTAAGCCACATTCCTTCTATGCTTATTCCTTAAGAAACTGCATACAGTAAGATGTTCCCTATTTCCAGTTCTAGTCAAAAGTTCGACACATTTCGTTTTACCCCATAAGAGCAGGATATCACTATTCTTTTTTTCCCCTCCATTTTAGTTTGTCTCATTACTGTTAGTTATTCTATTTAATTAGAAACAAAAGAATCTCTCACAGCTGAACTGGACTAATGGAAATAAAAGGCAATTAAGGCACTTCATCATCAAATAAACACCTTCATTACGATTTGAGAGAGCAGATTAGAGTAATGGACAGATCGAAGGCCTACCATCCATGATAGACAGATTCTTGGCAGGCACAGATACAGGCTTGTAGGTCCTGCTGCTAGTAGCTGACTCTTGGCTTGTGCTTCCTGTAGGGATAATAAACAGCAACACGCAAATCTGTTCAGTGGTTATATTTTTTTTCCCCTTTAGTCTATCATTACTGAGTGGGAAGTCACTTAAAAACCTCTATTCCTCTTTATTCCTTCACTTTCTTCCTTGATTCAAAGCCCTCCTTACATGCAGAAGAACTGCTTTGGGTCAAGTGTTCAAAGCTGCACAGGCACAGCCTCTTACCACACATGCCCCTGCTCTGATGGGACCACAACAGTGTTGGAGCACATGCTTGTAGAACTAGTTTAAAGGCACTAACCAAATCAGTCCTAAGATGACTGCCATTGTTTCAACTCATCCTGCTCTTAGACCTTTGGGCATATTACTGGGACAACTCAAAGGCGTATATTACTGCAAGACCCCATGTTCTCTTTTTTTACTTATAGATATATATATTTATATATAATGAAAGAAAGTACATATATAACAGAAGTACCGCTATCACTGTAAAGTGCACAATCACACATAGCCAAGAAGCTATTTAATTCATTTTGCTTAGGAAACACTCCCCATTTTCTCAGTCACTAGAAACAATGAAGTCTCTTGTAAATCACATTAGGATAGAGACAATCTGTACCTCCTCTCTATACTGATCAAATGCATTACCTTTAGCAGTAACAAAGGTTTATCCATGCACTTCATTGCACAGACCTTCCCAATAATGCATCTTTTAAGAGTCTACTGTTTCCATAGCTGGGAAGCAAGTTATTTTTCTTTTAACAGCCTGTGAAAAAGTCACAACTTAAGTGTTGTAAGGCAGTCAACTGTATGTAATATGATACCAAAAATATTTGTGAATCATTTTTTTTCTAGTAGGAGTCCTTAAGCAACAAATTTCCATTTGATAGAAGCATCAAAAGAGAGTCACCTTTTGAAGAAAAAAAGTCAGTAACTGTAGTACAAAGAATGTGAAGTTTTTCTTACCTCTTCCCCTTCGAGATGAACCTCTTGCTGTTGAATTTTGCCCTCTTGCACCTCTTGCCCGACCCCTTCCTCGTCTCAGTGTCACAGGAAGGCCATCATCTGAATCACCAGTGCCTTTAATTCCTGTATCCATGAGTTCTTCATCACTGGAAGCTGCGACAAGAATTGCATCCTCAGATCTGTGAGCTCTAGCCCTGGTCATTGCCTGAAATGGAACAAGAAGTGCTATAGGAAAAAAACTTAAATGATGAAATGCACCAGTGTTAAATCCTAGTTGTGATATATAGTTCTAAACCATTGAGGCTTAGAAGACCCAAATCCACAGTGTTATGGAAGGCAAGAAAGTCTGTCAAAAAGCAGGGACAGTATTTAGTCTATTTAATTTAGATGCGTACATACAAAGTAGTTAGCTAAGCTCTGGTAACAGAATGGAGCTAGTTAATACGATGCATTGGGAGCGGAGTTTGGTGAACAGTTCAGGTCATTCTATGTCAGCTATGTACAACTGCTCTGAGGAAGCACCCTCTGGGCTCCATTGACTTGATCTTCACCGATGACAGTGGGTGCTTAAGACAACTAGTTCACGTGAAGATATCTCGGATGAGGAGAACTGAATCTCACCCCAGGTGTCCTTTTTCCTCAAAATTTCATTCCAGTCCCACATAGCTTGCAAAGACAAAGGAGCACCAATGATGTCAGTGGTTGGCAATTCTCTTTGGAAAGATACATGCAATCTAGATATGAATCTCTGGGAGATCTAAGACTCTAAGATTGCTGATGAGGACAATAGTATGCAAAGGTTTACCAGTAATACCAATTTGCTCCAGCAATATCACTCAATACAGCCCATCCACATGTCCACTGATGATGGGATCACAACTAGTTTAAGCTGACAGATCTCTAAAGGTCACCTGCCTAGTCTTACCTCAGTTCAAAGCAAAAACAGCTGAACATTCAGGTTCACAAATTTGCACAAGAAAAAGAGACCTCAAAAGCCAAAATGAGCAGTAGCTTAGGCACATACTAGACCAAGGAAGATTTAAAAAAGACTTACTAATCTTCCCTAGGCAGACAGACACTTTTTGGCATGAACAGTGTTGAAGTATTGCTAAGTGACTTCATTCATATGCAGAAGTCACCATTCCATTCTTCAGCCTATATTAAAAATTTAAACTGGTTACCTCACGAACTTCCTCATCCTCTTCTTCGGTATTCCTTTTTCTACTCTCCCTGAATTTTCGCACCTGAATAAAAAAAGAATTCCCATCAAAAAAACAGTTCATTTCATACAATAATATTTCATACAATAATCAAAACACAGTAAGTGAGAAGTCTTGATCACTGAATTATTAAGTCAAGCTGATGTGAGAGGTAAAGAAGAGTGCAAGAATAACTGAACAGTTTGTTTAGAGCCTGTTCATGCTGTCCTACAGTTTAAGAATGTTAAATTCTGTAAAAAACTGGAGCTACATCACATAGGAGAGAAAAAAGCTTGAGAGATGATATGTTCAAAAGAAAGAGAGTACACGTAATTTGACAATAAGGGACACTGAAAATGAACACTGGCAAGTGCTCAAGCCTCACCACCCAAGTTGCAGAAGGCAAAAGCAGGGACTGGGAGAATGAAGAAGCACCCACTGTAGGAGAAGATCACGTTCGAGACCATCTAAGAAACCTGAAGGTGCACAAGTCCATGGCACTGATGAGATGCATCCGCGGGTCCTGAGGGAACTGGCAGACGAAGTTGCTAAGCCACTAGCCATCATATTTGAGAAGTTGTGGCACTCCAGTGAAGTTCCCACTGGCTGGAAAAGGGGAAACATAACCCCCATTTTTAAAAAGGGAAAAAAGGAAGACCTGGGGAACTACAGATCAGCCAGTCTCACCTCTGTGCCCAGCAAGGTCATGGAGCAGATCCTCCTGGAAACTATGCTAAGGCACAGGGAAAATAAGGAGGTGATTCGTGACAGCCAACATGGCTTCACTAAGGGCAAATCATGCCTGACCAAACTGGTGGCCTTCTACAATGGGGTTACCGCATTGGTGGATAAGGGAAGAGCAACTGATGTCATCTACCTGGAATTGTGCAAAGCATTTGACACTGTCCTGCATGACATTCTTGCGTCCAAATTGGAGAGACAGGGATTTGATGGATGGCCCACATGGTGGATAAGGAATTGGCTGGATGGTCACAATGAAAGTGTTGCAATCAACGGCTCCATGTCCAAGCAGAGACCAGTGATGAGTGGCGTTCCTCAGGAGTCAGTATTGGGACTGGCACTGTTTAACATCTTTGCTGGCAACATGGACAGTGGGATCGAGTGCACCCTCAGCAAGTTTGCTGGTGACACCCACTTGTGTGGTGCCGTTGACATGCTGGAGGGAAGGGATGCCATCCAGAGGGACCTTGACAGGCTTGAGACGTGGGGCCGTGCGAACCTCATGAAGTTCAACAAGGCCAAGCGCAAGGTCCCGCACAAGGGTCGGGGCAATCCCAAGCACAAACACAGGCTGGGCAGAGAACGGATTGAGAGCAGCCCTGCAGAGAAGGACTTGGGGGTGTTGGTTGAGGAGAAGCTCAACATGACCCCACAATGTGCACTTGCAGCCCAGAAAGCCAACCGATTCCTGGGCTGCATCAAAAGAAGCGTGGCCAGCAGGTCGAGGGAGGTGATTCTGCCGCTCTACTCCACTCTCGTGAGACCCCACCTGCACTACTGCATCCAGCTCTGGGGACCCCAACCTAAGAAGGACATGGACCTATTGCAGCAGGTCCAGAAGAGGGCCACAAAGATGGCCAGAGGGCTGGAGCACCTCTCCTACGAAGACAGACTGAGAGAGTTGGGGTTGTTCACCCTGGAGAAGAGAAGGCTCCGGGGAGACTTTATAGCAGCCTTCCAGTACCTGAAGGGGGCCTACAGGAAAGGTGGAGAGGGACTTTTTACAAGGGCATGTAGTGATAGGACAAGGGGTAATGGCTTTAAACTGAAGAAGGATAGATTTAGATTTGATATAAGGAAGAAATTCTTTACTGTGAGGGTGGTAAGAAACTGGCACAGGTTGCCCAGAGAAGCTGTGGATGCCCCATCCCTGGAAATGTTGAAGGCCAGGCTGGATGGGGCTTTGAGCAACCTGGTGTAGTGGAACGTGTCGCAGCTCGTGGCAGGGAAGCTGGACCTAGATGATCTTTAAGGCCCTTGCCAACCCAAAATTCCATGATTCTATGAATAACTGGAAAAGAAGGGGTAGAGATGAAGAAGCAAGACAGAAAACAACAATATTGAGAAGAGATAAACGTTGCAATATATGTACAACTAAAAAAGCTCAACTTGTCAAGTATGGAAAAAGATATGATGGTTGAGAGGGAAAGATATTAGTCCAAAAGACAAACACCCCCCTGCCAAAATTTGCACAGAAAGCCTACAGACACTGATTGTTTATGGTCTCTTTCAACACCTCATGAATTAAAGCAATAAGCAAGAAAACAGGTATGTGCAACCTTCCTCGCCCCACCAAATTATTCTTTACACAGTGAACAATTAAGCTGCAGAACAACTTGTCATACAGTGCATGAACTGAATACATGGGCTCATGTGGAAGCTCAACAAGTTTACAGAGAAGTCTATGAAGGATTACTGGATACACATAAACCAGGTTTGTCTCTGGAAGACCCTGAGCTTCAAGCAGTTAGAAGCAAGTAGAGCACCTGAAGGATAAGTGTCCTTTATGCTTGCCCTGTTCTTGTACTCATCCCTAAGCCAATATGAAAAAGCTAAGAGGAGATTATATCCACCATCTTTCTCAAAGCGTATACATATCTAGTTCTACATATATTAGAGTGACAGATCTTTTCTCTGCATGTGTGTGCAAATAAAGTGAGAATCAGTATAAGCACACCTGAACCCCATTTTCAATACAAGCTTTTAAACTATGTATTTGAAACTTCATCACCATATTTATTAACTCCAGAAAATGACTAGAGGCAAGTGTTGCACATGCTCCACACACAGGCAAATCAATTAAACTAGGTTTGAGCACTGTTTTTTCTACTATCTGTCTTGACCTCCCCTAAGGAATTAACATTAACAGAGTATTACCTCCTCGTCTATTTTTTCTTCCTCTGCATCAGTGCGACGCTCCTTAAGAAACCTCTGCGTTTTTTCTAGTTGAAATTTCACCAACTCTTCTATGGCATCTTTTTCCTCTTTGTCCACAAACTCCTGCACTGCTTCTCCCATTCCTCTTTCAGTTAGAAGTGAAAGCTGTAGTTTCTTTAAAATTGGGGAAAACATTTTGTTAAGAAGTATGTGCCAAAGAAAGCAAGTGATATCCTTGCTGGTTCAGATAAATAATATTACATTTAGTTATTCCAAAAACAGTAACATGCACTGAAGAGTTCAGAGAAAAGCACAGAAATAAGCAGAGATGTTACTCGTCATAATAGAGTTACAACCCTTTTGCTACTAGCATGTTACACCTATTAATAGAGTATTTTCCAGACTCAAAGGTTTCATAAACAGTAAAGAAACTACAGTGCTAGTCATATCTAAAATAATTTGTCTGAAATGTATTGCTGAGAGAGGAGAGAAGGTAAACTGTATTCTTTCCTAGTTCCCCTCCCTTTTTTAAACTAAAGTTAAGGTCAACTTGCAGAGACACAAAAACGACTATTAAAAACAGGCCCTGAATTATTACAGATGCTAAATTACTTAAGTTTTACCATAAAATTCTAACATTAAAAAGTGGCAGTTACAGCGCAGGGCAAATTATTATGAAGCATTAAGAGCTAGTAAGCAGAAGTCTACTCTACTGAAATGCAATTCTGTAAATACGAACAGTTCTCCCAAGTTCATCAGATGAGATGATATTCATCAAGATATTCTACATTAAGATATTACTACAGACACTAATTAGTAAAAGTAGTAGAAGCTGCTGGTGGTGTTTTGCAGCCATTCTCTCCTCCACCCTCCTTCCTAATACATTCTAACAATACAAGAGACATTCTGAGAATGAAACCTCCATATGGACAGTAATGTTTAAATAGCAGCCTCTTTTGTCTGTAAACTACAGCGCAGATAATCTCTTAGTAATAGCATTATATATGCTTATTAATGATTTTTTTATCCTTCTGGGTGTCCTTTAGGAACTGTTTTGAGAGTTGCATCAGAAGCATAAAACCTCCCCTAAAATAATGCTGCATGGAGGAATAAACTTTACAGTTATTATAAGAAGTTTACAGAAAATAAGGATCTCAAAAGAGCGACTGATTGTAATGATGCAGAATGTTCACGCTGACTTTCAGCAATTAAGCTTTCTTCCAAAGGAAAAAAAATAAAAAGCTTGCTAAAGAGAGAAACAGCAGTGATTTTAATTCCCAGGCCTCAGCTTATCAGCAACACTGGGAACTGAACAGAGTCTGGTACTTGTTAGATATTTTTGCTCTAACATTTTTTGAACATCCAACTACAGCCCTGTGCCACCTCAGGGCCCAAAGACTCTTTTGTTTCCCTAATCGGAAAAGATCAGGTGATTAGCAAAGCCCGAAGCACAAACTATTTTAACACAATGTTTAAGAACCCTATCACCATTTTGGGGCACAATATGCTTTCCCTTCCCCCCGCCTCTTTCTTTTATTACCAGTGTTAACTTAAAATGTATTATCTCCCTACTACAAGCCTCCCCAGAACATCAACATATTCTTTCAAGTCTTTACAGATGTTGAGCTGCTGAAGCAGGGACCAGTAACTGAGTTGTTCATACAGGAACATACAAACAAGTTGGGAAGATGGTATAACAGGGACAATTTTGCAGAATAAGGGAGGAAAAGAAATTAATAGCAAAATTTATTTTTTGGAGAATAATACGGTGCTCTGTCTTTGACACTGCTACCCCTCCCCATGGGATTTAGGGGTGGCATACATTTGAATACCTACTTCTGAACTAGTCACCCTGGGTTCCCTACCGTATTCAGAAGGCAAATTGCCCTTCTAGGGCATGATTTATGCCATCCTAATCTGACACCTAACATGTATCTAAGGTTAGGCAAGATGATAGAATTTGGGGGATCTTTACCTCAGGAATCCTTGCTCTAATGACTTTCTAAAAAGCATGTTCTGAAGCAGCTTCTGAAAGTTATGCTTGATCATCTACATCAAGCATTTGGGTGTCTGACTCGCCCATTAGTATTTTTCACCTCTGAGATGTTACTGCCGTGGTGTTGGAAAAGGCAGGCTTAATGAAAGGGTGGGAAGAAAGCAAACTATTGGGGGGCTCTCTTCCTTCTCCCTGCTTTACTTTAAATATTATGCGGAATTGCACTATGTCTGAGGACACAAATATACTGCAAAGTGTCAAGTCACTCAAGTCAGCTGGTAACAGTAAACGGTACAGTGTCCTGTTGACCCTACAGTAAATTAAGGTAGCTTCTCACTCAGAGCATGCTGCCTCACATTTTCCTCTTGTAAGAACATGACACAACATTTAGTACAGGGCAGACACCGCAAGTTCACGTAAAGAGTCATCGTGTTTTCAAACCAGCACGTGTTCACATACCCTATACAATCTATATACAACATTTACTTGTTAACTTAAGACGTACTTCATACAGGAATTCACATACAGTTGTATAGGAAATAAATTCACTTCTTGGTGAACGTCAGGAGTCTTTTCAGGGTATGCTACTTCCATTATGAAAGCAAAAAAAGATAAAAATATTATATTCCATAAAAAAATCATAAAAGGTAAAAGATACCGTCTCCGCTGTCTGAAAATACTGCTTTACAAGGTCTTCCACCCTCAGTGTCATCCCCTCAGAAGCAGGTCTGCTAACCAGTTTTCCAAAATTAAGGTCACTGTCTAGAACAGAAAAGCACAGTGGCACTGTCACCCACGTTTGCAGCTCATCCCACTGACAGTAATAGGAAAAAAGGTTAATATAGGCCTCTTAAGAATTGTGGTGCCTTTTATATGTAAAGGATTTTTGGTCTAACTGTGGAGTCTATTGCCTGGAAACACAGGTAAACATAACAGATGCAATAATTGTACAAGACAACTTCCACCTCTTGCAGATATGAAGCGTTCTTCTAACTACCAAATGTCTGGAATTATAAATTGAACACTGTGTCCTGAAAGTTATTATAATTGAACTCTAGAAGATCACAAATGGAAGAAAATCAAAGGACCCATCAAAGCACGAGGGTTTTTGTGAAGTAACCCTGTGACTAGAGAAGAAATTTTCCTCCAAGGCATGCTGACTGATTTTCAGTAGAAAATGGTCATAGCTCACTAAGGCTGCCCCCCATTCTAAGCCAGCAAGACAGGAATGACAGAAGAATGAAAGCGATAATCAAATGAGGTTACCACGTGCCATGCAAAGTAATATAAAGTGACTACAGACTGCTTCCAGACACCTGCCACATGCAAGCACAAAACATTGTTTTGTTAGCCTTGTTATAGAAGCAGCTATGACAAAAGAAACAGTAACGACTTCTGAGCCTATGAAGTCCTAACATCACCTGTACTGAACCATAGCATTATGTGCACATGTACTGAAAATTATGACTGCTGTATTTATTAGCCACCTCCCTTGTATTAGAGGATATCTAATAAAGCAATACAAAGAACCATGGTATTCTTTTTACATTCCCTTCCTGAAGCTGAGATGCACATTACGTAGGAAAGTTCAAATGTATTGATGAAACATGGTGATAGATGTGGTAGCTATCTTGTATTATGAAAACGTTAATGAGACTACACAACTATTAAAAAACAACAAAGCAATATAAAACAAGATCAATACAGTGTAATTTAAAAAAACCTCTCTAAAAGCAGTTTTTATTCATGAAGCATGATGTTTTGAACTTTATAAAACTGACAGTGTCAGTAAAAACTGTCAATGAAGTTGGACTACTTATAATGCACTAATCTGACACATTAACAGCTCTTTAGCACAGTATGTTCTTGTGCAAGCTGCACCTTCATTAGCGACCATTACAAATCCAGTATTTGGGCAACATCTATTAACCATTTATTAAAAATTCTAGGCACAGTGAGAAATGCTACAATAGTAACAGCTATTATTTGTTTTGCACAAATGCTTGAATAGAGACATAGCTGGAACAGACAAGCCAAGAGCACCTCATACACATAATTAATTACAGCAAACAAAATGCTGTCCTAATTCAGACCTTTTTTTTTTTAAATATATAAACATCTCTCAAGCCCATCCCTTCCATCACTATTTTAGGTATAAACAAATGAATTACAGCAATAAAATTAAAAAACAAAGTGAAAAAGCACAACACCCATCTCTTTTCCTGCAGAGTGCCCAAAACTACCCACCTCTTTCTGAGAAGTCTCAGGAGTGAGATGTTTAATGCCTTTCATGGTAATTATCATAGTAACTCAGTCTGGTATGGGGCTCTATGCATTACTATAAGCAACTCCGTAAAGTTTGAGGCCAAAGAAAAAGAAATTATTTATGAATAACCGTCAGAAGATTCTGTGCTGAATATCAGAATTTTAGGCAAACGCAGAAACAGGACAGAAATACTTGTGCAATATATACACTTAAATGACATTATGCATCTTTACTCTTCCTATAACACATTAGATGGTAGACACCAAGCCTTTGCAAGTGCTAGGTAACAAAATAAAGGAAGAATAATGAAAACTGAGGCAAGCCAATGATTCCTTCCTTTATAATTACCATTTTTCTCTTTTTGTTCACGATGCCTGAAAAAATATATGATGTCTTTCGGGTTAGCCACCCTATCCATGAACTTCTGGCTAAAACGATGGACACTGAATGGTTCGAAGCCACCTGTATAATCAACCTAAGAGAGGAAAGAGAAAATTTAATATGAAACAAACAGAAATAGAGAAGGCACACAAATCAAGATGAGTTTGTTGCCCTTCAAAGGAAAAATTAAAAAAATAAGTCAACCTAAAATTAATGCTTTACCATACTATGCAGAACAGTTAATGGATAATAATAGCTATCAATAATATTAACAGAATAGCTAATAACAGCCCAGATTCGTAACTTGTTCCTAACTTGTTTAATTTACTAGTCTTCAGGAAAGTTCCCATAAATTAGGTAAGGAACAAACAAACACAGGATAATATGACTTAAGAAAAACTTCTCCGTAAATAGCCACTTTTGATGCCCTTACTCAGGCCAGCAGTGAGGTACACTTATGACACAAATCTCATACTTTACCACAGAATACTAGTTATACCACAGGTAAACAGAATCATGGTATGAAGGCGATTTATATTTGCCTGTACACAGTAAGAAATTTTATGTGTTCATACAAAAAACAGGACTTAGCTTTGAAATTTTTCACAGTGACCTTTCAAAACAAAGCAATCCAAACTGAACAATTTCTTACTCGTAATCTTATGAGAGGCTTCTCTGGCTGGCGCGGATTTCCCAAGCGTTCTCTTTCTGCGTTTTCCAGCATCAATTCAACCTGTGAAGCAGAATTAAAAATTCAGTTCCACTTTGTTCTCTTACAGATGCCTGAACCCTTCCAGTGTAACTTAAAATATATCCAGCTGCAGGGGGAGGTATAGAAATAAATAATTATAGGATGTGTTCTCATTCCTGAACACACATATGTACCAGTATCCAGCCAAAAGCCATAAGAATGAACAAGAAAAAAGTCAAAATGAAAGGCTTATCTTTCAGATACAGTACCTATGTCACTGACCATTCATATTATTTTACTTTAGAGCCGTTATCCTTTGCTAAATTTCTAGTTCCAGGGAAAAGCAGGAAGAGACCTAAGAATCAAGAGCAATTAATAAACCTGCTTAGTTACTTCTGCCACTTCAGACTGCACAGCCCAGCTCTCAAGGTTTAGGTGCGTGTATTTATGCTGGTTCCAAAGTGCACATTCAACACTGCCCCACACTTAGGCAGGAGTTTTTGTACAAGGATGACATGGACCCCCATAAAGCAGTTCCAGCCTACTTTCATAGGTCATCCCAGTCAAGGAATCTGGAAGCCAAGGCTGCAGCAAATGTCATGGAATTAGCTTCCTATGGAAACAGTGTCTAAGTCCCTCTCAATAATACGGGGTAAGACACAAAAATTCTCATCTTCCAGTCTCAAAACCAGTCACAGATCCCATTCCCTGTCCATACACTGCTGTCCATGTACCGTTAGCATTACAAGTTACCTTTTCCATGCAGAATGCTTGTATTGCCTGAGTTACTTTAGGATTGTCGGGGTTAAAAAGGTCTGGATGATCAGCTAGAACAACATCCTCCATGTAGAAAGTTCGCACTGTCTCTAGAGCAATATTGTGCATTTTCATTTTTTTTCCTTTAACGTGCAGCAAACCAATGTGTCTAAAAGGAGAAAGGTAACTTACTAGAAGATAAACTTAAGAGAACTATGGTATAAAGATTTGTTTTAAGTTCATGTTTACTTCCAGGGACAAAAGTTTAAAAGCTATAGGAAGTTCCTGGATCTGTACTTCAGGGTTGGCCCTGCCAAAATTCAGTTCTATTATATTGTCGTAGTTTAGCCCCAGCTAAAACCATGACATATATTTAGATCGTGCTTGTTCCATACACGAGCACATATATATAGTTCCTTGTATTCCAATTATCAGGGCGTAACTCCTCTTAGATAAGTTCCATTTGCTTCAAGAGTAAAGCAAAAGTTATTCCAGGTACTGATACCATCTACTTCATTTGCTATGTCATACTCTGAAGCTAATACACACTATAACACAAGTCTTTTCATACTGAATAGAAGTATTTTTCCTTTCTCAACACAACACATGAGAGACATAAGGCAAGGGATAAACCAGAAAAGATCACACACTTCTTCACAGCTTCTCCAGGGGAAAGAGATGTCACCACTGAACTTCCTGGCTGAGAAACATAGAAACATTGCTGTTCATTTTGGAATGGAGCTATTTTGCACTCATGTTCATGACCCCACACAACAAGATTGATAAAGTCATCTAAAAACTGCTCTGGAATGTAGTTGGTAGCTCCATGTTTGCTCCTGTTCAAGAAAGAGAGAAAAATAATTAGAATGTGTACAGCCATGGGTGGGCGAGGGAGGAGTGAAAAACATCAGTGTGATTTAAAGCAACACAGAAACTCCAGTAAAAATATCTGACGTACATTTCCTATCAGGTACTCTTCACATTTATTCCTTATGCAATTGTTTAAAGTGTTTAGTTAAACAAAAAGGCAACTTACACAGCTCATTCTTTTCTGTTCCCCTCCTTTTATTTGGGTCTCCCTTTTCTTCTTACTTGACTTGCAAGACTTTAAGTTTTTTTTCCCATATGAATGCTTTTATAGCATCTCATGGCTTTTTTTTTTTTCCTTAAATCACAGAATGGCAGGGGTTGGAAGGGACCTCTGGAGATCATCTCGTCCAACCCCCCTGCTTGAGCAGGTACACCTACAGCAGGGGGCACAGGACCACGTCCAGGTGGGTTTTGAATACTTCCAGAGAAGGAGACTCCACAATCTCTCTGGGCAACCTGTGCCAGGGCTCTGCCACCCTCACAGTAAACAAGTTCTTTCTCATGTTCAGGGGTAACTTCCTGTGTTCCAATTAGTGCCCGTTGCCCCTTGTCCTGTCGTTGGGCACCACTGAAAAGAGTCTGGCGCCATGCTCTTGATACCCACCCTTTAGATATTTATAAGCATTGATAAGATCCCCCCTCAGTCTTCTCTTCTCCAGGCTGAACAAACCCAGGTCTCAGCCTTTCCTCCTCAGAGAGGTGCTCTAGTCCCCTGATCATCTTTGTGGCTCTCTGCTGGACTTGCTCCAAAAAAATCTAACCTAAATCTACCAGCAAATGGTGGGGTAAAACCCACTAAATTAAACTGACGTGGGACACCCCCCCCCCATCCCTTTCCAGAAGATAGAGGAGATGGAGGAGTGAGCTCCTTCAGCCCACTGGACAGAGATCAGTACACAGGGTTATCTGAGCTGTATTTGTTTACTTCTGCATCACCATCACTTGCACATGAGGACTGCACTCTTATTCAGGAAATCTTGTAAGAAAGGATGTGGAAAAGAACTCTGCCTGTTCCTACTACCGCTGTTGGGAGAAGTGTGTAGGCAGAAAGAGCACATGCTACCTATCTTCTGTTCAAGAGAAACTGTCAGGTATAGCAGTGCAAGTGAAGATAGGGTACTTCTCAAATTATGGTTCAAGCAAGGACAGAAAATACGATCTGAAGTTTAATGTTCTTTCAGCTCTAACAAGCAGACAAGATTTAATTATATGCATATTACATGACAAACCCTCCACTGCCCCTAACTCTAAGAGTTTGGGAAGAGATTTCCCAACACTTCTTACTCATTTATTTTAAATCTTTTCCTTTATGATTCTTCTGTAAGAATAGCTGTAAAACAATGCTTTCTTTTGGGAAAATCTTAAGAAACCAGCTACTCACAGGAAGCACCAACTAGCATAGCTTCGTTATCACCTATTCTTTTCAAGGCAGTTTAATGAAGTTACACAATAAGTTTAAAAGTCACCCAAATTCATGCAATCCTGTTACCTATTTTGATGAATCACAAACAAGTTAAACCAACTATCTTCATCTTCCTTTGGTCTCAGCATGGTTACTTGTTTATTGACAAACATACGATACAACCTCTCATCTGGAATAGCTCCTGGAGTGGACAAAACAAAACATTACATCATTTTTGTGTGGTAAACCATCTCTTTATTTTACAGCATTTTTATTAGCAATTCTATTAAGAAGAGCATGAAGAACACAACTTTGTAGCAAGATCAGATCTTCACCTTCATGACGTAAGAAGTCTGAGGCACGATTATGAATTTGTACAGATCAGAGTATAAATTGGCTATTTTACTAGATAGACTTCTGAAAATAATATATTTTAACATGAAATCTACCTTTAAACAACAGCTAAAAGCAGTTTCATTAAGTACATCTGGTTTGTGACCTCCTGCCAGTTTTCTGTGCCAAACAACTGACTATGGGCAGAATTAAAAATATTAGAAGAGGTGTTTTATTTCTTGTTGACAGAGTAAGAAGTAGGTTTTACTCTAAGGCGGAGTCTAAAAACAGATACTACCAAGTAGAGATGGAGCTCTTAAACATATTTTGAAATTCTTTACAAAACCAGAATAAACCATGAATTCTGCAAAGTCTGTGCTTTCCCACACAGCAGGAAAAAGTGTGCAGTACTTCTGAAGAATTTGCCACGAATTATTTCCTTGATGTTTTTAACAAGGAAAAAAAAATACCCCAAACCATCCATACCCAGCGTTCATGATACATTTCAATAAAATCCCACATGGAGTTTACATATTTTGTATAAGAACAAGTGCTCTCTAAATCAGAGAAAGTCAGAAGTCAATATAATCCTGGCACAAGCTCAAAGAAACATCTCATGAGCTTTTTCATGCAGCAACACCTGTACTTTAGAAAGTAGTTGCATTTCCCAGTAATGATTTGGGGTATTAAAAATTCAAATGCTTTTTGAAAACTTTTATATTGTGGTATTAGAACCCTCACTACTAACCCTAGAACACCTAGCAAGCTTTTGAAGTATCTCATTAAACACATGAAATCATGGCCAACTAGGACTTAACTTATAGCTATAAAAGCTGCTTGGAAATAAGCATTTAAGCACTCATGACTGGACATAAAATAAGGGGAAAAAATTAAGAACTTCACAGTTAACTTCTCTAGACCGAAAGCAGTCAAACATAACCATTCTGAATAAGAAGCGAGGGTAGAGGGGAAGGTAGAGGAGAAAACAAAGGGACAAACTGAAGTTGAAAACCCACCATAGAACACCTTTAAAATATGAAACTCTTCATAAGTATTTTTAAAGAAACTGAGGTTACCTGTAACAGATGTTACTTATGAACCACTTCAGACAGACATGCCAGACATTAGGTTTCTGCTCAGACAGTTTATGTTTTTAAATATACCCAAATGGCACGTGAACATACAGTGTTTAAGTTTTACCTAAGCAGAAGGAAGTAAGCTTAATACACAACAGTGAGAATTTAAAGAGTGTGATTGCCCTCACTCAATATGCAGGCACTACCTATGGCTAACTTAAGCAGGGTTCATTTAAGAGCAATAAAAGTACAGAAATAAAGTTATTGAAGGATTTATTTTAAAAATTAAAAAAAAGCAAAGAAAAAAACCCATCAGCCAGTGACAACGCAGCACGAAGAGAAACCTGACACTATCACAGAACTGACAGGCTTTAATATAGCATTACTTAGACCTTCATGTTTGTTGCAGCACTATATGTTTGTTCTGACTTAATTTAGACCTGTTGAGCTTCAGCAATACATGAACAGTCCAGCCACAGTCTGGCAGACTAATACTTACCCAAGCCATACAGAGCAATTTTTGTTCTACCCTTGCGCAATAAAATGGGACTAATAGCTATTTTCTCCACAGAAGTTGAACGTCCAAAGTGATTCAACAATCCCGCGCAGCTTAAAATATCCAATGCACACAGTGCATCTGCCTGTAGAAATTATTAAGAAACAAATATAAAACCTTTGAACAGAACATTTAGTCTTTAAAGTCTAAGTGAAACAGTCTCAAAAGGGAGAGAGAATATCTTTCCTTAAGTAAGTTCTGCAGCTGAACAACCCCGCCACATATATTAACTTTTTTTTTTTAGCACTCATGGGTACAGAAGCAAATCCCTTTTCCTTACAAGTCTTACTTCATTTGAACAACATGAAATTAAACATTAAATCATTCAGAAAAACAAAACAAAACAATACAATCCAAACAGCCAAAGTCTCTAAACTACTACAGAAAACTATCCAGTTAAGCTCACTACTTCACAGTAGGTCCATAGTAGGTCCAAAGTTAAAATTCTGTTGTTAAAACACTCATCTCCAAGATACACTGCTATCTGATATAAAATCCCAAATTATTAATTCAACACACGTGCTTTGCTGCTTTCTAAATGTCCTTTTCCTGCTTTCAGTTGTTGATTTTTAAACTAGCATTTCATCATTGTTAGATTATTTTCCCTGAAAAAAATAAGATGCATATCACTTGCATGTGCACAAGTCAAAGTATCAACATTCCCCTTCTTTAAGAAAAAAAGCTTTCAGTCTCTACAGATAGAATTTGTTTTAGAAACTTTCTGAAAGGCTGACATTTCTTGGCATGAAAAGTGATTCTTTTCTAAATGACAGAAATCCAGTAAATTAAGAATTTAAACATAGCTCATACGGATCACTTCTTTCCATTCTCTTTTGATGTCACACTTAACTCATCATTAATTAACAGAATTCTTAAAAATACACAAAATATTTACGTGAAGGGTGGAGCAACTGACTAAAATTAGCCCGTTCTCCAAGAACTGTATTTCTACACAAGCCTCTATTTCTATATTATTTTTGTAATATAACAGTATAGTACAATTATGATAATAATTACCCCTGTGGGATCATCATGATTGCCATGAATACTAAAAATTGGAATAGAAATGTTGAGATTTCTATCCTGATAATTCACCCATGGAAACCTGAACAAGAAGACAAGAAAAAGTTAAACTGTATCTGCAAATTTGTGGACAATTCCCCATATTCTCTTCAAACGAATGCCATCACAAATACATCCTGACAGCAGCACAAATGAGTACCAAGTGACTATGAATAAGCTTAAGCTGCACAGCGTAAGATTCTTACTCTTGGATGGGAATGGCACTTCCCACTGGGAACAGGATAGCAAAAAGATCCTATTTTTTTAGAGCAGGTGTATGAGAAGAATTATGCGACATGTTGTGTGGCACATGCAAGTGCAGCAGCCTGGGCTATGCAACCTTTGTCTACACACAAAGAACTCTGCTGATTTTACTACAGCAATTCATTTAAATTGGTTTACTTGCATCGTACTTGCAGGACAGAAACTGTATTACAAAAATGTATCAAATGTCACAACATATTCAGAAGTTTCTCAAAAAATTGTGTGCATTCCTTTATAGAATTAGATTATGAAAGGTGACAGGTGAAGTCATCCTGTAAACTGTCCCACACAAACAGGCAAGGTTCCAGTCACGGAGGATATAAATCATAAAAATCGCAACGTGTTCACCCAATACGCAAACCAAACCTTATACCATAATTTATAGGAACATACTTACTTGCTGTAATGAAAATTAACTTCCTGATCACTCAAAATTTCAAACTGAACAGGACGATCACCCATGCAGTGTTTTCTTAGTGACTCCAAACAAGAGTGTACTGTTTTTCTGGAAGGTTTGTTGTCATGAAAAAGGTCCCCACCTAATAAAACAAAGTCCACCTGCATGTAACAAAAAGCTCTATTATTTTAATACAACATTTTGTATTACCTTGAAAGTCTTCTAAGTAAATTTTTCAAATTATTTCTTCTAAGGAGTTCCACACATCTCCTTATATCTGGACTTCTAGGTAAAACGAGTTGGTAGTTGCAGACACTGTATTTCATTTCTTTATGAAACAAACTTTAACTAAATTGTTCATTAAAACAAAACCAAATCCAAAAAGACCCATTTGTGAAGAGCTATAGGAGAAAACAACTGATATTGTTGAAAAAAATACTAGTGAAGTGTTTTAATAAGGGTCTCTGAATTGGCTACTGAACATTTTCTTTGCCAAGCATGAAGAGACACATTATCTTTTCATCGCTGTGGTACATAGTGGGAAGAAACCAGTAGCTCTCGCCACATTGCTTTGCGAAGGTACTAGTTGCAGTTTCTGAATGTATTTAGCTTTCGAAAAAGCATTAGGAAAAAAAAAAATCATCTTCATCAAAATCACAATTAATTTGACTAAGAAACATCCAATCCTTAAAACCAGAAACAACATTTTAAAAGTTTGTAACTTTTTTTGCTACTTTCTGAGTTGTCTAAAGACTTTGTATCATTACCCTCACTCTCCCCAATTATTTTCCCTTCTTGCAGTGACAAACCCTCTCTAAATACCGCTGGAACTGGTGCAGGCAATCTGAAAACATGGAATCATGTCATGCCACCAGGGTCATAAAACAGTAAGAACGCTCTCACAAAGGAATAGGCATTTTATTAAAACAGAAACGTAACTGATTGCAATAAATAGTTTAGTTTAGTCATTAAATTTGATATTACTAAAGATTGCACCAGGACTAAGCTTTACAGCTTCTGGCAGGTTGGAACGTATTTTCCATGGTCTCACTCCTTCACTTCACAAAAAGCAGTACTTACTTCATTTTTTTGAGCATGGTCCAGAATTTCATTAAACGTTACAAACGTATCATTTCCACGCACTGGATCCTTCTCCAAATAGCCAAGATGAATATCAGTAGCAATAAGTATTTTAAAGGTATCTTCATCATCCCTGAATAAGACAGGAGAATTTGTGTTACAGAGCAATATACTTAAGAATTTCAACACAGACCTTTATTAAGGTAAGCTGTTCTGTCCAAAGGACATTAAATACACAGGAGATTTGTTACAAAACTGTATCAAAGTATCGTTCCTGTAATATTCTCGAAACATTTCACTATTATTGCAAATAGGACTTCACCAAACCAACCAGTTTGAAGATTTGGTTATCCCAACCAGCCTACTCTAGTAAAGGGCTGCAATCATCTCTCTGAAGTATCTATAGAAAAACCAAAGAACCCTTCGTATGTTTTCTGCCTTTAAAAAGACTTGGTGAACAAACATTTGATTTCTTTCTTTGAGCTGGTAATCTACACATATATACGCATAAGAACGTGAGCATGATGATCGTGAGGACCTGAGGGAAAACGCAAATGATGACCCGAGTTCTTAACTCCCTCCAAACACAGAAGAGACTCGCTATGGGATACGACAGAACCGCGCAGAGCGGCAAGCAAGGAGCTTACTGCGAGTCGATGGCACTCATCTTTGTGCCGAGACTCCTCACAAACGGGCTCCGGACGCAGCTTAGCAAGTCGGGTCAGAAGTCAACTTCTGTCTTCAGAGGTGCCTGAGAGACAAAAACAGAACCGAATTAGGAGGAAGGGCAGGGTGAGCCGAACGATCGGTCTTTTACTGCTAACTATTGCTTCAAAATCCCTCAAGACAAGGCAAGACCCGCGCCGGGTTTAACCGCTCGCGGCCGCCCGAGCCGCAGGGCCGCCCCCGGCAGGGCCGCCCGCGGCCACGCCAGGAACGGGCGGCTTCCCGGGAAGGGCCGCACGACGTGACCGACCGCCATCGGGGCCGGCGGCGGCGGCAGCAGGCGGGGCGCCGCCCCGCCCCGCTCCGAGCGGCGGGGGAGGCCGCGGCCCCGCACCGCACGCCCGGGGCCCGGCCCGGCCCAACCCTCACCCCGCGGCCCGGCCCGGCGCGGCCGCCAGCCACCGCGCGCCGTTTCCATGGCGCCGAGAAAGGCGGGGCCCGCCCGCCGCCGCCGCTCTCGCGAGAGCCGCCCCGCTCGCAGCGCGCGCGCGTCCTCCCTCCCTCCCTCCCTCCCAGTCCGTCCGTCCGTCCGTCCGTCCGTCCGTCGGTCGGCCGGCGGGGGCCCCGCCCCTGGGACGCGCCACCGGTGGGGGCGGCAGGTGCGGCCGCGGCGGGGAGAGCGGCGGGACGGCGGCGCGGGGAGCCCGGCAGCCCGCAGGCAGGGCCGGGGGGCGGCGGCGGGGGGCGGCGGGGCCCTCCCCCGCTGCGCGGCCCCCGGCGGGGGAGCGGGGCCGGGGCTCCCGGGCCGCGCCCGGCCCGGGGCCTGGGGGGGAAGGGAGGGCGGCGGGCGGGGCTGGCGGCCGGGAGGCGCGGGAACGCTGCCTCCGAGCCTAGTGTTTTCTCCAAACCTTTTGTGAATAAAACGCGTGGTGCTGCGAAAGAGCCGCGGAGCCTCGCCCTCGCCGTGCCCAGACCGGGGCGGCAGCACGGGGCTCTTCTGGCGTGGACGTTGGCTGGGGAGTCGGGTGGAGCTGGCAAAGCCCGACTTAGCGGAGGCACTTGCTCTTGAGTTTTGCTGTTCGTGGTGTTGCTGATGTCTGCATCAGCCATCAGGTGTTTTTGTTGACAATTAGTGCATGGATAACAGTAAAAGTTATTATAAATACGGTTGTGTGTCTGCTCCTTACAGATGCTGACCGAAAATGAATAAAGACAAACAAATCGATGAAGACGATGATGACAGCGACCAGTTCGAGGACTTTATGGAGAATTTTAACCAGCTTGAACTGCTGGAGACGCACAGGCACCTGATTCCTGTAGGAACTCAGAGCTGTTGGTCAGGACAGTCTGATGATGACGATGATGAACAAGAAAAAAGTGAGGAATGGTACGAAATGCAAGAAAAAAAAATGGAAAAAAATCCAGAGAAATTGCTACTCTGGGCAGCTGAAAACAACCGGGTAAGGCATTTATTCTGTTCGTAGGTATCACTGACAAGAATGTTATTTTGAGCAGATATCTACAGTTTCATCCACCAACAAAAATTTGCCTACACTTTATCTCTCTGAACTCTTTTGAACTGGTTTTGCAAGCCGCTGCGTGTCAGACATCTTCCTTTGTAGCCCACACGCTAAAATATCTGTGGATCCCTGAGCTTTCAGAACAAAAGCTTTGATTGTAATTCAGAGTTAAAGTAACAGCTTTACTTAAACTTCTGTAATAAGTTTAAGCATGCCAGGCTCTTCCTTCATGGCGAGTAAGCTGGGGTGGAGGGGGTGTACCTGAAATCTTACTTTCTCAAAAGCTCCATATGCAGATAATGGGTGACCATTTTCCTATGTTTTTATGGGAAAAAAAACTTTCTGTTCTTGGAAGTGAGGGAGAGATGACCAAGATTCCTGTTACACAGCTTATTACGCCCTCGTGTACGTTTATTTTCATTAGTTGCCTTTCTTGCGCACACAAGCTCCATCTACAGTCCTGCGGAGGTACTTACGTCTTAACGGTGAATGGGGAGGAGGTGTAAGGTAAAGGTAACTCCTAAGGCTTTGCAACTAATGTTCATGTTGTATCTCTTTAGAAACAAAACAACCCTCCCCCCCCCCCAAACCGAACAAACAAAAACCGCAAAACACCCACCCCAGTAACAATAACTGGTTTCATTTTAAAACTTCCAGTTGCACTCAAGCCTTTTTGAGACAGACAAAAGTTGCTTTTCCATAAAAGTTCAGAACAGTAAAAGCCATACACCTTGTTTGCAGAGTCTCATATTAAATTACCCGTTTTCTTTTAATAGCTGAGTACAGTGAGGAGGCTCCTTTCCGAAAAGCTGGCTCCAGTTAATGCTCGGGACGAAGATCAGTACACCCCGCTCCATCGAGCTGCCTACAGCGGGCACTTGGACATTGCCCATGAATTGGTCGCGCAAGGGGCAGATGTTCATGCACAGACGGTGGACGGCTGGACGCCTCTGCACAGCGCCTGTAAGTGGAACAATACAAAAGTGGCCGCGTTCCTACTTCAGCAGGGTGCAGACATCAACGCGCAGACAAATGGTTTGCTGACGCCATTGCATATCGCTGCAGGAAACAAAAACAGTAGAGAAACCCTTGAACTCTTGCTGATGAATCGCTACGTGAAACCAGACCTGAAGAACAACCTGGATGAAACGGCCCTTGACATTGCTAGGAGGACTGATGTATATCACTACCTTTTTGAAATAGTAGAAGACTGCATAAATGCTGTGTCCCCTTAAAAGTTGCAGTTAAGCTTGCGAATGTGAGGTTTGCTGCCTCTTGTCTGTGTTGTGCATGCTCGTCGGTGGTGGTCTGTCCCTGTGCAACAAGGTTTTCATTTGAGAGACTTTAGTATTCTCCTCAGGCAAAATGTCACTTCTTGCAGCTCAGCTCAGTGGTCTCGCTCGTGCTTTGAAGCGTCACTACTGTTATGCAAGGTATTCAGAAAGTGTCGGTAATTTCGGTGAGCCTCCATTTAATTAGTGTAAATTTGGAGGGGCTTTGGTCTGTACTGTCAAAGCAGGAGGCAAAACTGGAATATTTACTTGATGTGAAAGAATTCTGGCTTGGTTATGCAGAGTTTATTACAGCTCACGTGAAAATTATTTTTTGAGAAATTTAACTTTTTTAAAACCGCATGAAAGCTCAGAATGAATGTAACTTATTTGGGTGATACACAAAATGTTTAGTGATCCTGGTGTAAGGCTTATTGTAAAATAAAAAATTTAGCCCTAAGTATTTTGTTGTCATATTTTCAATTGAAAGCTCAATTATCAATGCAGTCGCCTGCTCATAAATCAAAAGCGTTATTCGTAGGATGATAAAGTAGTTTCGATTTATTTTTTCCTGGTACTTTTCAAGGAAATGACCTTCTATGAAGATCCTGTTTACTCTTCCCTTGCAAATTAAGTTGAGGAGTAAAGTTTTAATGTCATGGATAGAGTTAGCATCTAGCGTTAGTTAGAACAGGTAAACCTCAACTGGATGAGGATAAACAGTCAACATACTGTTGTGTCCGATCTAGTTACAGCCGATTTGGTGCAGGACACGCTCAACAGTGTTTCTTTTCCACTTTTGAATTCCCAAAGGGAATTCCTCATTCCAACTCAAATATTAGGACATCAGCATAGTTTAAAAACTTTACTGGTATTTTTCCTCAAAATTCCTTAATTTCCAGACCATTCATTTATTTTCTTATTTGACATCTTTTTAATTTGTGACAGCTTGTATTGCTAATCCTAGGCATCCACATCCGAGTTGCACTTCCAAAGGTTCTGACAGGTTTGGCTACCATCATTTAACCAAACTGAAGGTGGTGGGGGTGGGTTGGTTGGTTTGTTTCTTAATATTTTGAGGCCTTTAGCATGCACCTGAGTGCAGCTCCTCTCTGCCGTCCTGCCAGCTAGCATCTCACTGGTTTGCAGTGAAGACTTGGGACCCTTCATCTGAGGCATTCTTACCAGGTCTTAGCACCAAGTACTAGTTGGTTTAACTTAGCAGAAAAAATGTTAATGATAAAAATTTTCACAAGAGACATCATAATATGCCGCTTCTGTTTGCCAGTTCAGCCTTTTTGCTAGCAAGGGAAAAAAATCTATGATTTTTAGAGTTGATTTGAGAGTTCAATTTACCTGTGCTACTGTTCACATCAGCTGTATCAGCCTGCATCTCTCAATCCTTCAACTTCTTCTGGAGAATCAACATCTCTGGATTATTTAGCTGTCTGTGAGAGGTCCAGTAACGTACACTTCCCATCTTTTTCTTTTCCTCACCTTGGGTCAAGTGTAAGTTTCGGACAAAAATCACTACTAAATGCAAGTAGTTAATGAGTGAGGGTTTTAAGTACCAGTACAGTACATCTCAAAACAATTACTCTGAGCAGATAGATTATTTTTTTTTTTTTAATGAATAGTGGTTTAGAACGGTAGTGGTAGAACTTCAGCAATGCTGTCAGCCCAGCAGATGATCTGTATTGCATGGGAATTTGTACACTGAAGACTTTCCCATGGTAATGGCACGCTGCATGATTTTGAGCTTCAACTTTGCCATCTGTAATTTAGGAGTGGAGAAACGGGCTTCTCTGCGTTAATTGAATTGAACAGAAAATTGAATGAAAGACCTGAAGTACTGTCACTCAGTATGAGAGCTTTAACAAAACACTTCGTTGTCCTGTGCAGATGCCTTACGGAGTGACCCCAAGCTCCTTCCAGACACCACTAACAGAGCTGAAGCACATTTGTAACAGCAGCAGCAGCAGCAGCAGGGTTGGGGTATGTCAGACCACATTTGGTGCTCTGTGGAGGGCATCTCTGTGACCCGCCTTTCTAGAAGCCCTGTTCAGCACTTCTGTTAAAAAATACAGAACTGCCTCTGAACTGTGCATGGTACCAGATGATTTTTGATGTGTATTATTTTGAAAGTTTGGTTTCAGGCTATCTGTGGAAGATTAATACACCTTGAAATGCATCAAGGGAAAATACAGAGATAGATTACATGATGCATTTCTGCAACCAGACTTGGTTTGTATCTTAGAAATTCTCACTACTGTATGCAAAGTCTCGATTTCAAGGAAGCTACCGTGGGGCAAAGCCTCTGGCCAGGCGAGCAGGACAGCTTCCCTGTGTGCCCTCCGGCAGCATTATCCGTTGACTACTGTAATTGTCAGCTGCTCTTCTTTCTAAAAACTTTTAACAGTGGCAAAACAAAGAGAGTCAAGTCTACTTCAGTCCTATAAACAGCATCTCAAGATGCCTCATTTTATGAAGAGCGTTATTAAAACCAAGCTAGTACTTTTGAGTGTTAGTAGATCTACATCATCCATCCAGTTAAACTGGGTCCTTCTGTCTTTACTTCCATCAGTCCGCCATGGCCCCAGGTGAGGACGAGGCGTCCTTTCGTAAGGCAGGCCACCGGTGACACCCCACTGGGGTGCAAAACGTTCGTGGTGTGCGCGCCCGCTCCTGAGCGCAGTAACGCAGACTGACGGGAATGAAGAGCTGTCACCGTCACCTAGAGCTGTCGCCCAAGCGGGCAGGAGGTGGCTGTGCCTGCTGTCCCCTGGGGATGGTGGCTGCCCCCACCCTGCCTGGCAGGGCCCCCGGTGGTATCCCCGGCCTCGGGGAGGGGTAAAACGCCCCAGCTGTGACTGGAAACGCCGGACCCGCCCTGCGCGCCTCGGCACACGGGTGCGGGAGGAGGCGGGCGCCGCGCCTCAGGCGGCCCCAACATGGCGGAGGGCGGGCGGGGCGGGGCGACACGGCCCCGCCGCGCTGCGCCGCTGCGCGCCCTCCAGCCCGCCGCGGGGCAGGCCCGCCCCTACCTGCCCGGGCGCGGCGGCGGCCATGAGGGCGGCGAGCGGGGCGCAGCCAGCGGCGGCGGCCGAGGAGGCGGGCGGCGATGTCCGCGGCGAGGCGGCGGCAGGCGGGCAGCCCCGTGAGCCCGGCGGTCCCCCGGCCCGGCGGCGGGGCCCGCCTCACCGTCCGGCGCCGCTCCCGTCCCCTCGGGGGAGCCGAGCCGTCCCCCCGCGGCCTCCCCCGCGGCAGGGGCGCGGGCAGCGCCCGGGCGGGCGGGGGCTCCCCCGCCGCCATGAGGGGCCCTAGTCCCTCCTCGGGGATCTCCGTCAGCGAGGACTTCTCCTCGGGGGCCTCCGCCATGCGCGGCCCTGCCGTGGGCCGGTGGGCGCCCCTGGCTCCCGCACGGGGAGCCGAGAGCAGCCCCCCGGCGCTGCAGCCCCCCGGCGCCCCCTTGGAGGCTCGCCCGGCGCCGCCGCGGAGTCGCTCCGTGCTGAGGGCAGTCGTAAATTACTTGTCTTGCAGTGTGCTACACACAAAGTAGAGCAGCAGAAAATGACGTTACGTTCGGCAAAGCACGTTAGCATTCAGGGGACTTGAAATAACTGGTTCTTCTGTAATATGTTTTACTAACAGGGAAGAAATTTGTGTATGTTGAGCCATCTAGGAGAGTTAAAGAAATACTTGAAGAAGAGCTTTATTTTCGGAAGGAAGCATGCCACGTTAAACATCCAGCTGCAGGTAATCCTTATGGGCAAATAGCAAGTGTTTGGCAGGGCAAGTGAAATGTAAGTTGTTTTGAGGAACTGTAGCAAAATTATTATTTTAAAAAACCAGCCCAGGACATTTATATAATAGTCTGGGGAACGTTTAGAAACAGAAGAATTGCATATAGTATTTACTACTTTTTTTTTTTTAATCTGCAATTATGGGACCATAGAGAACATGGATGATTCCATATGATCTCTCAGTTTAATAAAACAGAAACAAAAAAGTAGGGAGGCTTTGTTACCTCTTTATTTGAAAGAAGTGCTGTAGTTATTATAATACTTTGCCCCCTTCTGCTCTTCAGAACTGAAGTTGGTGTTGAAAAGAACTAGTTGAGGTAAGAATGATAAAGGCAAATAAAGAACAGGAAAACAGTGAAAGCAATTAGAAAAATCAGTCTGTTTATGCAGCTTAAAGGTTAAGGAGAGACTTGATGACAGTAGGCAAAGGAAGAATGGAAGCTTAAGAGGGAGCAAGGTGTTCGGTCTAGCTAAACTATTAACAGTTCTGAGAACTGGTGGTAAAAATGAGGTAAGATCACAGTAGAAATGAGTAGCGGTTTTTAACAAAAAGAGAACTTGATGCTGGAACAATTTAACAAAGATCACTTAGATTCACCGTTTTTAATACTTTAAATATTTTGCACTTAGCCCTGGTCCAAGCTCATTTGCTAGTCTTGGTGCAGGGATGAGCCTGAAGCCATGTGACCCAGATAAGACAAAACATATCATGCTGGTGTTCTCCTGCAGCCATAAGATCTATTAATCCAATTGTAGAAAATTAATTTTCAGTAGTTTGTAATGTTTAAGGATAGGTCATCTTATCTGGCTGACTACAGGGTCTTATTGCCTTTATCAGCTAAGCCATTGTATTTTATTAGGTACCTCTCTGGAGAGTACACTGAGTAAAGCTGGTTATTCCATAGCTTCCGTCATGAGTTTGTTCTTGTGGTTGGTGTAATAAAAAAAAAAAAAAAAGAGCCTGATTAATAATTTGGATTTGCATGATTCAGCTCCTTGCTTTTCTTGGATATATAATAGTACCTTTTTTAGTATCCAGGATTTTCTTCCAGAGAAGGCATATACACATATATTTGGTTTGGGCTCTTTATGTATTCTCACCAATTGTTTTGCCTCCTCTTTTAAAATGTGAATACCAAACCTGATCATGGTATTTTAGTATTTGTATCACTAGTAGCCTGTAGAGAGAGAGAGGCTAATCTATTTATTTTAGAGCTAACATTAGCACTAGGACCTTGAACTGTTTTGTCAACTGTTACTCCTAAATCCATGATGCTTTTGCTCCACAATACAGAGTTCCCATTCTGTAGCCCCACATTCTCTTCCATAGAGTAAAGCTATTCCTTGGTTATATCAAGCTGCATTTTGTTGGAATAAGCCCACCACTGTATCTCCTCATTATTACATCTTCCACAAATGTAATAAGGGCATTTTTGCCTTTGTTGCCGATTTTGGAAAATTTTGAAAAAAAGTGTGGTTTCTGTTACGTAGGACTGAGACCAAAGTCTAAACTCACTCAAAATTAATTTAAAACAGTTGGATTCACAGCCAAAAACGTACCTCAGCAAGGAGATGTACACAATCTCCTGTCACATGTAAAGACCATTTGAACGTGCAACTCCATTACTGTGATTAGGCTCCTTAGGCAATTACAGCACACACCTGCAAATGAATGCAGGTTATTGATGAGGCTCTAGTTATAGTAAATGGAGAGAAAAAGACACTTTGAAAACTGCAGTTCTTCTGACTTGCCCTAGATACCTACTGTTGCCTGTGTCATGCTCTAGAACTGCCTGTTCTTTTCCCATTGACTGTAAAAGGGGTTCTGGACAAGTAGCTGAATTGCAAATGTTAACACTGGTTTGCTCAATCTGCTCATGTGTCTAATGTCACTAAGAGCTGAACACAACTATATTTCACTGCATCCATCTGCCAGTGGATCAAAATTGTCTGGAATATTTCAGTCTGATCATATAAATGGATGCTACCATATATGTTCTCATGATTTCTGGGGAGTCCCTCAATGAAATGTATGTTACAAAGGCTTAAACTACTAAAGATAATATAGAAACACTACAAAAATATTCATTACAGGAGCGTATAGTATTGATGTATCACAAGCTCAGTATATAAATAGTGTGTATAGCATAATAATGCTATGTGTAATAAGGTCAAATAGATGCTGGTGTACAGATTATTGAGCACGTACCTAGTGCCTTTTTCATCTAAATACATCTGGAGAATTAGAGGTGCTCTCCGAGTGGCCTGGGCTCTGATAAACAACAGTTGTCAGATTGGATGGTTGCTGATTTACATAATTTAGATTATTAGTAAGTTTACTGTTTTATATAAATTAGATGGTTAGTAAATTGTAACCTTTCCACAAAATAAATTAGCACTTTTGTTTTGTTTTGGTGGTGTTGGTTTTTTGGGTTTTTTTTTGGTTTTTGGTTGGGGTTTTTTTGTTTGTTTGTTTGTTTTTTGGGGGGGTGGGGCAGGGTTTGTTGTTGTTCTGCTACCTTTGTGTGAGGTCATTTGGTATTCCAGTACGACCAGCAAATCACGCTGGATGTATCGATGGTATTACTGCTGTTTCTTATACATTATAGATCACCTGCATCCTGCTTCAGTTAGGACCCTAGTAGTCCTACGCTGTTCTACAGACAGTAGAGAGCGTCGTATACCTTCAGCAATCTGAATTGCTCTCTGAAGATGTCAATCTCTTTCATTAACTATGGAGTAAGATTATAGTGTTCTGCTTAACTGCTAATTACTGTATAGACCAAAGGGATTGTCTTTTAGAAGTTACATTAATTCTAGAACAAGTTGAAGGAATCAGTTATAACAATACTATTCTGACAAATTATTAACAGTGGCTCTGGAAGGAATTTGGAGTGTGGAAAAGAGTTTCTCCATTGGAAGCCTGAAACCAGTGTCACCGAACAGAAACAGTTTACTTCTACAGCCTCAATTCTACTCAAGGCATGCAGGAATGAAAAGTAAGAGTCAATAATTAGAAACTTTCACTATAACACCTCATTTTAAAATTGCAGGGTAATATTATTTTATAACTCATAGACATCTCACGGGACTGCAGATTACCTATATGGTCTTATAGTAATCACCTCTGGGCATCTTTCTGCAGAGCTAACCTACCTCTTCCTTTAGTGAGTGGCCAACAGACTTGAAAACTTTGCATAAGAAACCTGTTTAGGACTGCTATGTTGAGTCACGTTATCTCATATTCTGAAACCTTTTGTAAATGTGTGGAATATTCACTTGTTTCCTACTGATAGGTGGTGAGTGTTGGTTTCATGTACATAATGAACCTTACTTGCCTTTCGTAACCTGAACAAATTTAAATGTTTGGAAAAGCCCTCCTCCAACAGACCCCCTGAAAAGAGATCGATCTAGGTATCATTTCAGGCATTTTAGCATTTGCCTGCAGTGGTCAGCTGGTGCTCTGGGGCATGTATTTCTTTCTTTACAGTCTGTAGAGTGTGGCTTTTCTGGAGCAGACATGTTCTTTATGAGCTTGTGGATTTTAGCATGGTCTTCTCAATGTGCCCACCTTTTCTCTTTCAGTGAAATGTATTAACTTTATGGTGGAAGGTTAAAGCTTCCAACCCTAAGGAAATAAAGTTCATTAGCTTTGTAAGAGGAATATTGTTAGTGCCGTGAGCTTGCAGAATATATGAACTCAGGCATATTTTGCCATTAAATGAAGCTCCTTCCTGCATTCTCAGGGGCTAGTGATTTAAAAATACAGCTAGCTGCATGACTGGCACCTCCTCCTTCCTCTCTTGATCTTGTGAGCTCTGGAGATAGTGGCATCTTAGTTACAAGAGCAGCATGAATTAAGTTACTGCTAGTATAAGAAGTGTTTAACCAGTACAGCCTTCTGCCACTCTACCTTTACTCTAGAGTTACTATTTGTAGGAATATTTTGCTTATAAAGCAAGGCTAGTCTATACCAGGCATTAACTGCAGTCACTTCTGGTATGTACTTAAACCAAGAAGATTTAGGCACACCATAGAAAATACAACCAAAGAATGTCTCAGAGGTTTGAGATGTTGGCATAATTTTAAAACGCATGTACCTGAGGCTTCCAGTGAAGGCATGCAGAGTTTTCAAAGATCCTGATCTCCTCTGTTTCCTGTTAAGATCCATGAAGAAAGAACAGCGTTTAAGCAAAGCAGTTTATTCAGATTGATTTAGGTGCTGAAATTTATGGGATCTGTTGGTTTTCCTGTGGGCATTCAGATGTATCTTCATTCCCAGGGACTGCTGCTAGAGACAAGTGGTGCTCTCCTCACTAGCTATACTGCCTGTTTTGCAGCGGAATAGGCAGGTATCATGAGAGAACAGGTGGCAGAAAAGATACAAGATGGGAGAAAAACTGGAAGCAACCTGCCTTCAGCTCTGATACTCACCAAGCCAGTTCTGTTCACACACCCTCTTCTGCCAAGGGATCTGGGGAAGAAATGAGGTGGTAATATACTACTTGGGAGATGGAGTAGGTACCTACTATGCTATGGAAATGGACAAAAGGAAGAGGGGTTTCTACGAAGAATATGAGCCTACTGTGTTTAGTGCCAGAAGGAAGGGCGCCAGCAAAAGGAAAAGGGTGAAGGACAGACAAGGGGAATAAAGAGGAGACATAGAACAGAAGGTCAGGAATTCCTGAAGGGAACGGGAGAGAGAACACAGTTTAGCAATGCAGAGAGAGAAACTGTAAGAAATGAAGGGAAAAGATGTAGGAGAAATAAGTAGAAGAGAGAAAAAGAAAAAAAATACACCCATGTTGCTGAATTTACTGAAGTTGCTGCATTTATTTTTGCTTCTCCCTTTTACTGCCTTTTCCTAAAAGCGAGTAGTGGTTTGGAGGGCTCACTATGTGGTGTCATCCATCCTTAGAGCGGATCTTGTTTTTTTACAGATTGCTGAACTTTAGTGCTGTGAAGACCTGAGCCTGTTTTGATGTGTCGAATCAAACATCAAATGACTAGCTGCCTTTGGAAATGTAGATCTGTATTTCTAAGATTTTGAAGAAACTTCTGCCTTGATAGGGAGCTGTTTCCTCTTTGTTTTATTCATATCCTCATGCTGCTTTTTAATCTGATGTTGTAGTAGCCAAATCTGATCCATATTTCAGTCAGTGATGAAGATGTCACAATCCAAAGATTACAAAATGTTCTTGCTGACCAAATGTGCTACTGTGAAACTTGACATTTTCATAGGCTTCTCTGTTGCAAAGTGATTCTGAGTTCCGGCAGAAGATTGTAATGTGATTGAAGAGGTGCCTTAAAATGCCTTAGGCTGAGTCCATTCATTAAACAGAGCAGTTCAGAAGCCAAGAGTTTGCAATTCAATGTCTAGCCTGATTCAATAAAAGTTTAACATAAATAAGCCTCTCTATATACGTCTGTATATATATGTAAGAGTTACCCTAGTGTCAAAGAACCACAGAGGCATTATGGAACCTGAAATAACCTGTCACTTAACTCTCGCTCTTAACCATTATTACAGTGAGGTAATACCAAATGATCATTAGTTTGCTTTGTATTATCCCACCACTTAGGAAACATATGCGGATCCTTCTAGGTACAGTATAAAACCAGAACAAAAGATAACTTTGAAAGGTTATGGATGACTGGAGGAGGTACTAGAGGCAGGAGTGACATTTGCAGCTATAGAATACCCTCAGTGCTCTGGTAGCAGACGAGGCTGGAAGGTCTCTCCAGCAAAGCACCTGAGCTGGCTGAGCCTGAGCCATGCAGGAGGAAGTGAAGAGTGACAGTCGCTGGGGACTCCCTGCTGTGGGAGATGGAAGCTCCCATTTGCTGTCCCAATGCGCTGTCTGGGGAGGTTTGTTGCGGGGCTGAGATCTGGGATGATGTGGAGAGCATGCTGAGTCTTGTCTGGGCCGTAGACTTCTACTCTCTCCTGCTCTTCCACATGGTTGCCAACGATGCTGCCAGGGAAGACATGGAGCGTATCAAGCCTGACTATGTTGCCGTAGGGCGAATCAGAGACAGAGGTGCCCAGGTGGTTTCTCCTCAATCCTACTGGTGAGGGGGTAGGGCCAAAGGAATGGATGGATCCTGTAGGTCAACTATTGTTTGCACAGCTGGTGCTGAAAATGGGGAGTTGGCTTTATTGACTGTGGAATGTCCCCTCTTTGAGGACTAAGAACTGCTAGGAAGAGATGAGGTTCACCTCAACAAGTGGGGCAAAAGCTGCGTTTGTAGCATATCTAGAAGGATCCATGATTGTTTCCTAAGTGCTGATAGCACAAGAAATACATAGTTGTGATCATTTGCCTGGGCAGCCTGGGGAGGAGAACTGTAAGTAGGAGTGACAGGGGAGGGAGACGACAACCCGTGTTCCAGTGAGGAGGTGGTGGACCAGGCTGGTAGGCATGATATTTCCTGTCTTCTTGGTTAACAATATAACTTGATGATCAGTCTTTGCCATATTTCTAGAATAACTGTAGGACATTCTTTTCCAAATTAATAATACTTAGCACTTACCGTACAGTTTTCATTGCCAGAATTCTTTCCAGACAGCACGTTTGTGGGATAAACAAATGTTCTGGTCTTTTGAAAGGAGGAAATTGTGTTGTACAGTGAAAAAAATGAACTAAGGCTGATGGATAATTTAAAATCAGAGTTGAAGAGTTCTTTATTACCAGTGCTAACTCAGACTGATAATTCACATGTTTCCTAAGGTGTGATCGTAAGAGGTGGAGATGGGAATTGTTTCTGGGGCTCCAGATCCTAAGAAAGCATCTAAATTACACTGATTATTGTTAAAAGGGAAGAGTCTCAGTGACAGCTTTGTGAAGCTAGACCTTGTTTGCCCTTGCTTTTTTTTACAATTATCTGTGAATGAAATGGGATGTTTGTTTTTTCAGTGTCTGGAACTTTTCTGTGACACTAAAAGTTTGTTTTTATTTTTATATCAGTGGGAAGGGGAACGCCCCTCCCTTAGCTGGCTCCAAGCCAACACTTTTCAGCATTTCCATTTGACTTCTAAAGGATAAAAAATATTGGCTCTGAAAGTTGCACCTGAGGCACTAGAGGAGTAGCTGCTTTTGAAGACATTCTCACTTTTTAGATGAAAATTTGATCATGAACCACACAATAATGTATGAAAAACACTGGATTTTCAGGTAGAGGCTTTGATTAAGGTTGTTGCATCTCACTTCTGCACCTTGCTTCATTTTTATTCTACTCCCCCTCCCCCTGCCTTCTCATTCTTAGCCATTTTTTTTTCATAATCTTGTTCTAAAATTTTCCAAATGAAAAGACTTTCTGGGTCTATCCTGGATTCCTGCACGAGCTCAGATTTGCTGCAACAAAGGCAGATTTGTGAATCTCATTTTTGCCTTTGCTCCCTCTTCCTTTTTGTGCAACATTGTACAATGGAGAAACGTCTTTTAGATCTTTTCTACTGAATATTTTATTTCAGTTATGAGGCTTGGGTAGTTTCTTAGCTAGTCCAATATATTCATGTTCATGACCTTTTTATGTGTCTCATCTTTCATTTGAATAAGACTAAGCAATTTGTTTAAATATAATAACACTGCATAATAGTATAGTAAAGGTATTAATATTACTATGTTTATAATATATTTATAATATTATATTAAATGGGGTTTTTGGGTTATTTAAATTAACTGTGCTTACATTTTAACATAGTGATTTTTCACTGTCTAACTGTTCAGCTACCCTTTTCTCTTAGTTTTTTAATATTATTTCATTTCCAAACCAAACACTGCTGTTTTGAAAGACAAATGTTATCATTACTTCCATGTATTAATAACAGTGTTCAAACACTGACATCCTTCAAAGGCTACATCTACATTATCAAGCAATGAAGCACAATAAGAGGGGGTCAAGTTATTAAAGCAGTTGGTGTTGAGAGCCTCATAACTAGGCTAGACGTGGTTTAGGAGATTTACTTCAAATTAGAGCTAGTCTTACCTCCTGAACTGAAACGTAACCTCGATGCTTGAGGTTCAAAGGTGTTTGAAGAAAAGCCCTACCACAAACCCTTGCCCTCCAGCCTGGGGGATGCTCACGGGGTAAAGTGAGAGCATCAGAGCTGGTTGCACATCACGGCCCCTGCCACTGTTGCTGTGTAAGACGCAGTCCAGTGCTCCAAAAACCAAGGAAGACTGCAATCCATGATAACTGCTAACAAATATTCACAGAGCCAAATTCAGACTTGCTGGTACACACAAGCACACATATCAAAGTATCTGAGGATCACATGGTTTTGGTGGGAGAGTTTTCTGCTCTGATTTTGGCTCTGGAGTACAGTGGTGAACAACAAAGATGTGTGCTGCAACGGAAGGTCGAAGAGCGTTCTGGACAGGATCCTCCATCCACAGTGTGCACAGCACATTTGTTCATGCCTGTGCCTTGATCTGGAAATGCCAACCTCACATAGTTTTAATCCAACCCTGCTCACAGTCACAACTGGAACTGTAGCCAGGCAGAATATTTTAACATCGCATTTGCTGCATGTGCAATAACGTGGGCTTGTCGGTCCAGAAGCTGTTCATCCAATGCGGCAGGCATCAACTTTCAACTGAATTTTTTCTCTCTGGTCGTATTTCAGGATTTTAAACTTTCAAGCAGAAAGATCATAATCCTGAATATGAAGCACTAGGTAATAAAATTACAGGCATTTAAACTTTATGCACAAACACAGTGTGCAATTTATACACAACAGAACTTTTATCACTCTTTTTCATACAGGATTTAGGTTCTTACTTGGCAAAAACTTGCATTGAAACCATGGGGACTCTTTATGATGAAGAGATTTCAAAGTCATTCTTAGTGTCATTTTGGTACCAGATAGCAGCCTGCTACTCTTTGAAGCTGATCATGTTTTCTTAGGATGAAAAACGCCACAGGTTTCCCTGGATGACAGAATGTCTGGCTTGATAGCTGTGGCTGAAAATACAACCACATCTTCCAAGTATCTTTTAAACTGTGTTTGTAAGACAGTTGACAAATAACTTCAAAGACTCTTCTAGGCTTAAATTCTTCTCGAGTGTGACAAAACAGAGTGAGTCAGAGTAGAAGAGAAAGCCAGCTGGGAAGCTCTAGGTGAAAACATTTACTGCTGTTAGAAACAGCAAGCATTTAACCTTCAAATAAGTAAAATATTTTTTATTTTGCAACAGCTTCGTTACTAACGGGCAGCATTTTATTTTAAATTCCTGACTATCAGCAACAGTGGAGCTTACTGTGGTTTCCACAGAGCAGTTAAACCACAGTTCCCCAATTTGTGTATACAGTACCAAGAAGTCTGTGTGGTCCTCAGTCTACAGAGCTATCTCCTGGGATGGTTGACCTCCAAAGCAGACAAAACCAGGTGTGTTCCCTCCGGAAGGTCTGCAGGCATCTGGTAATGCTACTCAACCTTCATCATGTTGTACTTCCCAGTGGCATCTGTGGAGTTTTTCCCGAGTCAGAGCGAACAAAACTGCTTGACGAAACCCTACCAGTGCAGAGTAGCTGATCATGATCGTGTCACGGACACGCTGTGTATTACTGCAGAAATGAGGCAAAATGGAGCCGATGTGGGCTACTGCCAGGCTGGTATTTCTACTCTAGAAGATAAATGAGACATTAAAAAGGAGAGAGAAACTCCTCATCTACACAGAGGTCTGAAGACACTTGACTTCTAACCTTGGTCCTGACAGTGAGGTCACTCCCTGTATCCCTCACCCTACAGCAGCACATCACCTCTTGCTTAGTTTACTATACCAAAATTTCTAGGAGGCTGCGAGACTCTTAGATGAAGGCACACCTACCATTACTTTCAGTTGTGACTATGATGAATATCTAACTAAAATATATTTCTAACTAAAATATATTGTAAGCATGTATTCAGTCTCCACAGAGGCAGGTGTAACATCAAAATGAACTTACGGTGACAGTATTACTCATAGAAACATTTAAGGCTACTGTCCTCTCATCCTGAATTGATCTAATTCTTATTTGCCATAATAAGACGAATAGGAAATGTTATAATACTGGATTTCCATACTGTATACACCATCGCAACTTACTGCAGATTTCAGTAAAAGCCTTCTTCATTATGCAGTGTAGAGCTCTAGCTGATGGTGTGTTGATGAATATAGAAAGCCTCGTTTTGATCTCATGCTAAATAATTTGGTAAATTTGTTCCTGTATGACAGTAGTCTTAAAATGGATGCCATCACAGTGTAGCCGAACATCATGCTGAAGTTTCACTGTGAGACTGCAAAAAAATCAGAAGTAACTAGCCAACTCTTGCTGTTATTCTTCACAAGGAAAGCATATATATATTTTTTTTTTCAAATTTGTCACTTCTTGGCTTATAAAGACTTCCATGTTGAGTTGTCCTAAAACATTTCATAAACCCTGAATTAATGCTAACATTTTTGTTGACTTTAAGGTATGCAGGATCAGGCCTGGCATCCTCAATGCAATTGGCTAGGCTTTGGAACTGGAATGGCTTAGCATCAAATCTTCAAGCAATGGAAATGAAAACTTGCCTAGACAAAGACTCCTCCAAAGTCATATAACAATGCTGAAATTTAAGTTCCTGAAGGAAAATAAGAACTACCATTGCAGCCAATATGATCAAATTTAATGAGTGAAGCAGAATTCCACAGAAGTCAGTTGAGCTCTCCCACTGACTCCCAAATTTCTCACATTATCTGCAAAAATGTCTAAAACAAAATTACTAACAGAAGAGCTTTTGGACCACTTTGAATCCTTAATTAAGTCAGACTAGGGATTGTGCTCATTTTAGGTAGTGTCCCTTGTATTGGATGGGCTCTGGATTGATTGTAGGCACAGCTCATGCCCTCAGAGGATTTGACTCCCCCTTAGCATTATATTTCTACATTTGTTTGCAGTTTTCTACTGTGGCAAAATAATTCTCCCAGATTCCCATTTTGTAAATAAAATCAGTGTTATGTGTCAAGACAGGCGCTATGTTTATTGCGCTAAGAGATTTTTTTTTTTTGCTACTATTGGCTATCTCACTATTTTGCAGACAATACTAGAGTAGACAGCAGTGTTGACATCTTGGCTTGTACAAGCTCAGTTCAGAGAGGCCTTGATGAACTTGGAGTGAGCCAACAGAAACCTCGGGAAGTTCCGCAAGGAGAAAGCGCAAGTTCTGCATGTGGAGAACTGCATCTGTCACTGGTACAGGCCGGGATCTGGCTGGCTGATAAACAGCCATGCTGTAAAGGACCTGGGGGCTACATGAACATCAAGCTGAATGTGAGCTCTCCTAGAAAATAAAGCAAGTCACCTGCTGGGGAACATGAGAAATACGTGGAGCAGACAGGAAAGTCATTATCCCCCCACTGGTGAATCAGCACCTGGAATACAGTTTCCAGTTTCCAGCCTCCCAGTTCAAGAAGGATGTTGAGAATGGGGTCCAGTGGAAGGCTACCAAGATGATGAGGGACCCTCCAGCACACAAGCTAAGAGGAGAGGTTGAGGGAGGTGGCCTTGTTTAGTCATGTGAAGAGGAGGTGAAGGGATGATTTAATGGAGCCAGCAACTACCTGAAGGTAAATTATGAAGACGATGGAGCCAGACTCTCTTTGGATATAACAAGGGATGACAGCCACAGATTACAGGTTGGGAGGGACAGGGTTGGACATTAGGACAAAATTCTGCACTGAGATGGTGGCACAGCCCTGAGACAGGCAGCCAGAGGTGGTGTGGAGTCTCTGTCCTTGCATATTTTCAGTGCCTTGGTGCTAGCCCAGCCAGCACCTAGGTGGGCACCCTGGCTAGTGCTGGCAATGGTGCTCCTCTGAGTGGGAGGGTGGATTTGTGACCTCTAGAGATCCCTTCCAACCAACGCTGTACGTTAGAGCAGAGGCAGTAAGACACCGACTATAACCACAGCTGTTGATGTTTCTTATAATTGCTTACAACATGGACAATGGAAGTCTGCAAGCGCTTTCATGTACGATTAGTAAGTTACAACCTAGTTACTAACCTAACACCAACCTCACAAAACAACTCTTCGTTATTTTTGGGGGTAAACAGGCTTGAATCACTTTTTTGACTAATATAGAGACAAGTCCAGGCCCTTGAACTGTGTGGTATGTAAAAGCTATGCTGCAATGCAAATGATCAGTGAGAATTTATGCCTGCTGTAACTCTGCTGCCTTCAGTAGATCTACATGAGAGGACCTTTGATCTATAGCTGATGGATATGAAAACATGTAGTGTCAGAGCTGGGAACTCTCAAGTTCCGTACAAACAGTCCCTGAACTGAATCAATGATCTCTTAGTTAACTGAAGCAAATGACGTGGGAAAAATGTTTTGAGCCTACCTGATATGCTTTTCCACACCAGCTCTGTGAAACAGGGCTGGAAAAAGTAATTTTCTGGTAACTGTAAGGTTTTGTAGTTTTTAAATAGCTGTGAGATTTAAAAATTTTAATGTAAGCATATGTGGTTCTAAGAAAGTTTTAAAAGGACAAAAAAAAATGCTCTTTTTGAATTTCTTTTCTTTTAGTTTTCCAAATTGTTAATCCTTTTAGAGGTGCTTGAAACTGTTTGAATTTGACAGGAATTCAAAGGTACTGTGGCTGCTGTCCCTTCTTTTTTTTTTTTTTTGCTAAGTGATTTATTCAAACCTTCTCTCAACATCACTTTCTAAATTGCAACTGTTTTAAAAGAAAATCCCCTCCGTCTTCCAAAGTACTTCCCTGCAAGGCCACGGAATACAGCATGTGAACCATAGCTCAGCCCGCGTGGGAAAACCCTTTTGCCAGAGTTTAAAACCTCTGACTCCGGTTCAGGCATGGATGGGAAGGAACAGAAGGTGCACGGGAGGCAGCAGAGCCGTCCTGCTCTCTCCTGGGCAAGAGGGCAGGGAGACGGGAGCCCGCGTCGGCCTTTGTGGCGAGCACGGCAGGGCTCTCCTCGCTCCCGTTCCTCTGCCCCATGCTCCACCTGCGCTCACGGGGTGCGGGTGCCCCGAAGCCCCCTGCGAACCGTCCCCGTGACCCTTCTTGTGTGTGCTGGGCTCTGGGCTCTGGGCTCTGGGCTCTGGCCAGGGGGACCCTTCCCGAGTGCGGAGACCCAAGTTCCCTCTTCAGCCTCGAGTTGGGGATGAGCAACCGAGCAGGCCGCGAGCGAGGGCTACCATTGCCAGCACCTGCCCGCGGCCGCCTCCGCGCCCCCCCGGCTGCCGGAGCCCCCCCGGTGCCCGCGGCCGCCTCCGCGCCCCCCCGGCTGCCGGAGCCCCCCCGGTGCCCGCGGCCGCCTCCGCGCCCCCGCGGCACCTGCCGCACGGAGGGCAGGGGAGGGGAGGGGGTGCGGCCCCGGGGCCCCGCCGGACCCCCGAGGGCCGCTCTCCCCCGCGGGCGGGGCGGCGCTGGGCGGGAGGCGGCGCGGCTGCCGGCCGCCCGGGGAGGACGGGCGACGGGCGGGCACGGCCGGCGGCGGGGGGGCGGCGGCACCGGCACCTCCCCGCCGCCGGGGCAGGGGGTGGGGGCTGAGAGGCGGCGGCCCCGGCCCCGGCCCCGGCCCCAGCCCCAGCGCCAGCCCCAGGCGCAGCATGCGCCGGCCGGCCCCGGCCCCGCGGCTGCCCCGCGGCGGCCGCCGAGGGCAGAGCGGCGGCGGCGGGCGGCCTGGATGGAGCCGGCCCCGCGGCGCTGTCCCGCCTGCCCGCGGCCGTGGCGCCGGCGGCTGCGCGGGCGGCGGTGGGCGCTGGCGGCCGGGCTGCTGGGCGCCGCCGCCGCCCTCGCCCTCTACGCCTGCCTGCCGGAGCCGGCGGCGGCCCCGCGGGCCGCGGCGGGAGGCCGGGCCGGCGGCGAGGTGAACGTGCTGCTGTGGTGGGAGCCCTTCGGCCGCCCGCGGCGCACGGCCGACTGCCGGCGGCGCTACAACATCACGGGCTGCCGCCTCAGCGCCGACCGGAGCCGCTACGGCGAGGCGCAGGCGGTGCTCTTCCACCACCGCGACCTGGCGCTGCACGGCGCCGAGGGGCTGCCCCGCGGGCCCCCGCCGCGGCCCCCGCGGCAGCTCTGGGTGTGGATGAACTTCGAGTCGCCCTCGCACTCGCCCGGCCTGCGGGGGCTGGCCGGCCTCTTCAACTGGACCATGTCCTACCGGCGGGACTCGGACGTCTTCGTGCCCTACGGGTACCTGTACGCCCCGCCGGTGCCCCGGCCCTTCGTCCTGCCGCGCAAGACGCGGCTGGTGGCCTGGGTCATCAGCAACTGGAACGAGGAGCACGCCCGGGTGCGCTACTACCGCCAGCTGAAGGAGCACCTCGCCATCGACGTGTACGGGGCGCGGGGGCTGGCGCTGGCCGAGGGCAGCGTGGTGGAGACCGTCTCGGCCTACAAGTTCTACCTGGCCTTCGAGAACTCCCAGCACACCGACTACATCACTGAGAAGCTCTGGAGAAACGCCTTCGCCGCCAGCGCCGTGCCCGTCGTCCTCGGACCGCGCAGGGCCAACTACGAGCGCTTCATCCCCCCCGACTCCTTCATCCACGTCGACGACTTCCCCAGCCCCCGGCTGCTGGCCACCTACCTGAAATTCCTCGATAAAAACAAACCCAACTACAGGAAGTATTTTGCCTGGAGGAAGAAGTACGAGGTCCACGTCACCTCGTTCTGGGACGAGCATTTCTGCAAGGTCTGCGAGGCCGTGCAGGCAGCCGGGAATCAAATCAAGACCGTACGGGATCTGGCCAGCTGGTTTGAAAGCTGATGTTGCTGGCGGGTGAGGCGTGCCTGGCCAGCCTGTGCCAGCAGTGGAGAAGGCATGGGGAAGGATGGGTCTCGCAGAGGTCGTTAGCCGAGGCAGCATGCAGAAGGCTGTCATCAGTGAGAGAAGCATACAGGTATAGGTAAACAAGCTGTGAAAAGCCCACAAAAGGAAGATTTTTTTTTAAAGTGCAAAATTATGAAAGTACAAAGAAGCGTCGGGCAAGATGATTCTTAAAGAACAAAGTTAAATTTCCAGGAGTCGTACGGATCGGAAACCTTTACAGTTGTGCACAGCTCAACATAAATAACCGATGCCAAGTTCCTCAGCCGTACAGCTGAAACCAATTTTGTCAGCTATGACAGCTTCCTGGACTATGAAACTTTCCTTTGCTTACAGGGGATACGTGATCAGTGCTGGCTTTCTGTACTCCAAAGACAAAAGTGAATATTTTTAACAGTGGTGATTATGCGCGTGAAAGCTGTTTGCAGACAAATTCTGAGCTGCAAGTGTTGAATGCAAGAATGTAATGATACAGTAGCACTTTTTAGCAATGTTTGAAATTGCAGCAGCCAACCAGTAATGCTTTGAGCCGAATACTAATTCCATTTAGGAAAAAGTGCATGTAGGGGACTGGATCCACGTGGAACAAATGGCTCAGATGATCTAGAGTATTTCTTCCACTGCCTACTGAAACCACAGGCACGTTTATCCTGTGTGAAAGTGGAGAAGAACTTTAAGTACAGGAAAAGGCAGACTGTAGGAAAAAAGTTGGAACATTTCCACCCTCCCTTTATTCAGGAATTAGAAAATGTTTACAGGAATCTGCATGTTTTTCTCTGCAAAATTACTGACATACAGGAAAAAGCAGGGAAAGGCTCAGAACTGCAGGGTTTCTATTACTATATTGAATATGTATACAGAAAGGCTAACTTATTTCTCTGGTATCATTATACAGTCTTGTTGTGTAGTGATAGTTTTGGTTTTTAAAAATTCTGCCAGGTGACAGACTACTCAGAATCCTGCTTTGCTGTTTGTAAAATAATAATTACACACACCCCCCCTAAAACTCTAGTCCCAAATCACTACGTTTCAATATGAAAATTACTGTAGAGAATAAAATCTAGCCTGTTGGTAAAATACAGATTGTGTGAGGAAGGAATATGAAAAGGGAAAGATTTACTATTTTTTTTGTCTTTGGTCTTGAGGGTTTTTTCTAGCTCAGTTTTTTAATGAGTAAATGGCTTCCTAAGACAAAACTTCCTTCTCTCAATGACTGACTACCTGGAACATTTACGGTATCTATTCCCTTTCAGACTCTGCCATTTTGCTGGGGTCTTCCTAGTAGTCAGTGTATCGTTACTTTTTGGTTAAGTGTAATCTTGCTTGGTAAAATGCAGAAAGAGATTTCAATTGCAATTACACATCCTCAGGAAGCTGAGCCCTCCCTGCCCTTTGCAACTATAAGGTTTGGTGGCAAAAAATGATAACCCACAAGAGTCCTGCGCAAACGATTAAGGGATTCGTCCAGCTAGTATTTAAGGAGGTTGATAATACATGGAGTTACCCAGAGATGTCCCTTGGAATAAAATCACGAGCACAAAACAGGTGGGGAAAGAAGAAACTTGCAAATAAAAGATGGGCATCAGAACAGGTGAGTTGACTGGCATTTGTGAGTCCCATTAACGTCAGAAAAGGGTTAGGTTTGACTTGAGCAGTAAGGGACGTCAGGTAGGTGCTTTTAAGATTTATGACCTGCCAGCCTACTGTAATTTATTTTAAATTAGATGTTCCCCCATTATTAGGTAAGCATGGAATCAAGGATTATTGAAAAAAATCTAATAATGAAGTTCATTAATAATTTGCACAGATTTACCGGATCGGATCTTGCTGGCTCCCATGTTTATTCCCTTCTGCTTTTGTGCAAGGAAGGATGGCTGAAAGTACTTCATGAACCTTTCTGTTGTTACTGCCAGAGTTCTTGCAGAGGTTTTATTGGGAAAGCAGAGAAGGCAATCAACACAATGTGGAGTGTAGTAGGGATGGTCCCTAACACTACATTTTCACTTGAACAGGTCTTAAATGATTGTTCAAAGCAAAAGCATGTTCTTCATGACACGCTCATCCGTTTCTCTACCAGTGGTTACTACTCCCATAAAATTGGGTTTGATAATTTTAAAAATCTTATTTAAGTACAGCATTAACAGTAATAGCGAAGTGTCAGGATGCTAGAATCTGTCTCCCTTTGAATTATCCTTTTTTTCTGTTCAGTTTTTATCACAGTTCACGTAAATCTATGCAAAAACCTGATCTTAAAAGTGGTGAACTAATATTGAAGATTGCACTACTTTTTATCAGTCTGCTGAAACTAGTGCATTTTTTTTTCAGTCCTCCTAAATTTTTTAGCATTTTCTGAAAGTTGCCAGACACACAGTTCTCCCGTGTAATCATTAGTAATGCCACAGGCAGAAGATCAGGCTATAGGAGCATGGGAATTTCCAAAGATCACAACTGATACTTTTTTCTGAGCCTCTCTAAGAAAAGCAGTTGGAATCTTTTATGAACTAGAGTTTTGTAAAGTTCAAAAAAGAGCCATGCAATAATTAAAGCATCATGTTTGAATAAGATGTTCACAGCTGTGCTGTATTTGTAAGTTATGCGTTGAGTATATTCAGGAATTGCATAATGAAAACTGCAGTCTTGTAATAATTATTGCAGAGCTCTTGCTTTGGGAGAAAACAAGCTTTTTCTAGTTTCGTAGTTCTTGCGTTGGTGTTGCACACTTTTCCCTTTAGATTTGGGAGGAAATTCAGCCCTGGTCTACAGCTGCTGAAGTCAGTAATACAGCATCTCTATAAATCTAGTTTGGTTTTTGGCTCATCCGCTCCACACGCTAATAGTTAGTGTTCTGTTAAAAGCTGAGAGACTGGCTTTTGTAATTCACTTTGTAGAGCCCAAGTTCAATGATGAATAAAAAGTTTGAGCAAATTGGATTGTAGATGAGGTAGCAGACTCCACAAGATATTGCAGGTGATGTATATAATCCATCTGTAAAAATGAAGCAAATGTATTTTCTATTTTAAGTAGAAAAAACTTTTTTAATACGTTTGATAAAGTGTTTTATTCCAACACTTAAAATATTGGGGTGGAGGGAGAGAAAGGAAAATCATTATCTTCTGGTTTTTATAAGGAGAAGAAATAATATTACTTTTTGACTATGGTATAAATGGAATAGAGAATTATGTGATCCTTTAAGTTACGTATTGTATCTCAGGGAATTTTATACTGTAAAGTCTCTTAATCTTTATAGAATGAAGTAAATTTGTATTAATTATTTAAATTGACACTCAATAAAACTAAAGAATGGAAGTAGCACAAAATGACCCTCTTTTTATTTTGTCTTCTTTCTGTGTTATAAAAGCTGTAGAAAACTGCTTTTTAAAGAGAATTAATTTCTTTCCATGTTTGTTTAATCAATAGAAGTGGCTGATTGTTCTCAAAGTAGTCAGACCATCTGAATTTAGGAATGAAACCTGGTTGTGCCAGGAGGAAAATATTTTCATAGGAGAGGCCGTGCTGAGTTATTTTCTGCATGAAAAGGAGCATTTATTAAAGTTGGATGCCTGCTGGAGAAATGTAATTTCAAACAAAACCAAAAAACAAACTTTCTCTTGACCTACAGAGAATTTGAATGTGGTTGGATTTTTTTTCCCCCTGAACTTTCAAAATGAAATTGAGGCTGTGTTTGTTTAGATATTCAGCACGTAGTGCTACAGCTACCTTTTTAGCTGTGGCTTTTTTCATGCTTGTTCATTGTTGTCTTCAGCTGAGCAACAAAAGACAAAGGGCCCAAAGCTCTTTTCCCTAAGCTTTTGTTAACACCGATTGCAGCACAGGTGATTGCTTACCTCTCTTTTTACTTGTCTTCTGTACTGCCTGGTGTATAATATTGAGAAATTTCAGCATTTCTGAAACTTCCAGCCCAGCCAGGATGGGGGAAGTGCTACAGTCCTCGTTTCCACCCCTGCCTCAGGTGACAGATGTTGTATCACCATCACATTTAACTTTTTTAAGTAGAGCTTAAACTGACTGCTTGTTTACTTGTGCCTGAGGCGGGAAACTTTTTTGGCTGATTTTCCAGACGTGATTGAACTCTGGGTTGGGAAAACTGGTGGAAATATTTTTCTGCCAAACATTGGGTACCATTTGTTCAAGCTTGTTTGGTGACTCTTAAGAAGTGAGTTACGCCTGATTAAACTCACTTGCACAGCTCTCTATCCAACACTCATATAAATGGTATTTGTTTTAAGAGTGCAAACAACCCTTTGTAGGAAACATAGAGCTGGCTCAATCTAAAATCTGTTGACGAGAACACAATGTCTTAACGTGGATTTAAGTGGTACTTAACTAAAGATAAATCAGGATCCAAGTATAAAAGCTTATTTCTAATCAGTAAAAAAAGTCACTATTTGAATAACTCGGGTATCGCTTTTAACCAACTCAGTTTAACCATTATGATCTATATAATTCTGTATTTTCTTCTGTATGGTCAGTTTAAAAACAATACTCGAGGCCAGAGTATTTATGTCTACTCTACGTTCTGTAGATGTTTTGCTTTATGATCATGAGCTAATTACTTAAGCCTAAATTTGTCACAGTGGTGGCTATTCCTGCGAGTCTCACCCCAGAGAGTATCTGAGAGGAGTAAGACAAAGCCTGTTTTTCAGGAGTGCTTTGATTGCTGCAGGGATTTGGCACCCCTGGCAGTAAGGTGTTTAGGAAGCATCCTGAAGCTATGAGACCCCTTTAATTGGAAAATTTTCTGTTAAGGAGTAAATATTTCTCTGAGGTCCTTCAATGATATTAGGTCCTTGGAATTACAATTGTATGGGTTTAGTAATGCTCAATATTTTAATAATATTCTTTAAAAAACTATTAAAAGATGGTCCAAAATTTGAAACTTGCATTTCTGTTTATTTTTTAAACCATCTTTTGAAGTTAATCAGCCTACGGTTGGTTGTATGCATTATAGAAGACAATTCTGCATTTGTGTTCTCAAATTTGCCACTGGTATAAAAGACGCTCTAGGTATTTTGGATGATGGGAAGCTCAGTCCAGGAAGAAACAGAGCACTAGCAATGTCCAAATTGTGGCATACTATGGCTCCGAGATCCTGATCACAAGAGTGCCTATGACTGGAAATTGGCCATCTTGTTTATGAGCAGACGGCAGAAAGATGATTGCAAATAGAAAGTGTAGATTATCAGATTGTGAATATATTTTGGAGCATTCATAATGCTGCCAAATAACTTTGTGCGGAGTGTTAAGGAAGATTGATTTATTTGAAGCAAGCACAACAGAATAACATGAAGTACAGCAAAATAATTGTCCTAAAGGCAAAGTTGGATTTAAAATGGAAAAATTATATAGAAATTAAAAAAAAAAAAGCGCTTGCAATTGCATGAAAGCATGGATATATATTTTAAATTCTTAACTGTGAAGAAAGAGAATTATCTTGGAAATGCAGACTCTAGTCCCAATTAGAAACAGAGAACATAGGTTCAGAGTCGTGCTTGTGCTCATGCTTACATATGTTTCTGAATAGGAATGGCCTCCTGAGATTAAGGCAGAGCTCTGAACGTTTTTATTTTCCTTCCAGTCCCAAACTTACATTTCGTTTGGCTTAATGCTAATTTCCCTTCTCTGTCATTCATGCATTGCTCTTCAAATGTGCACAGGCCTGTGGCTCTGACGGCTTCTCACTTTGGAGAGAAGAGCTTCTCACTTCGGAGAAGCAGAGCTAAGAGAAGGAAAGTTAATATATGGATGTTTGCTGAGAATTTTGGTCAGATTTTGCAGTAGTCCTGGGATAAATGCAAGTAAGCAGTAGAGGCTGAAGGCAAAAAAGAGAAGCATGTTTTATGGTAGTATTTTGTCCGAGACCCCAGCGTGGAGTGAAACATCTCATCAGATTTTAAGGCTGAGATTTTATGCTGTGAGTTTTCTATTTATTGGTGAAGATTATTTTAGCAGGTACCCCTGAAGATTCCCACTCCTGTATTACCTCAGAATCATAGAATCATAGAGATGAACTATGAACACAAAGACTTCATTCAGCATGTCTGTGCTGTGAAAAAGTGAGTTAGGTTAATTAAAGCAGAATTTGTGCTGGGTTCAGGCTCTGATAAAGCACTGTCAGGCATATTAATAAAAAACCACAGGTTCGGCACCATGTCTGTTACAGTAACTGTCGTGAGGAATGTTTTCTGCACTGAATCTTTGGAGAAAAGCTAGAGCCTGCATGATGCTGAATTACTCTTCCTTGTAATTCAGAGCGGCGTTTTATTCCATTGTATTCCATTATGTCAAACCTAGATCTTATTTTTAAATATAGATATTAAATGTATTCTACCATTTTACAAAAGTACTTTAAAATAATAACAAGAATTTAAAAATATATTTCACTGGTGTAACTGGGAAAAGGAAGTTGGTTTTGGATTTATAGCACTGAGCTAAGAACCAGAAAGTTCTTGCTGTAGAAGTTTCCACTGTAGGTGTGGGCAAGTTATTTGTGTATATAAGGCTGGTCTGAAGCACTGGCCCCTGTCTTCTTCAGACTTCACTTTAGGTCCTCTGGGACCGATCCTCACTTTTGCAGGAGCACATTTGATTTCCAGGGGTACTCCAGGCATACACAGCCACAGTCAGCTGCTTGCATCCTGGGCTTTATCTGCTTGTTTCTACCTCTGCCCTGTATGACAAAAAGAGGAGAACAAAGCTACCACCAGCTCCTCTGTCTCTTCTCTTGCAATCTTCTGTCCCTTTTCCATCCTCATTCTGGATGATGCTCTTAATGCTGGAGGGAGGTGAAGATGGAAACGTCTATGAGAGCCAGTATGTGTGCGAGGTCAGGAGAGAGCCTGAGTGTGCGGCAGGTTAATGAAGGGAAAGATATCTCTCCTAGTAACGCTTCCCAACATACAGCCTTCTTAAACCTTTGGAAGAAAGATGACTGGAGGCAAGGGGAGGCACAGGCTGGTTTCAGTCTTTTTTCACACCTGGGCAATTGCTAGTTTACCTTGGATGATTGTAGGAGAGGGGAGAAAATGCATCTCCTGTCCTGCCCTTTTCCCTCTGGTAAACTGAGGTTGCCTCTGGTGAAACACAACTGCCCCGTGGAATATGAGCCTTCCAAAATGTCACAGAAGGCAGTAATCCAACTAAAACTGTTGGCTACTTGTCAGAAGGTAAGGTGCTTATGGCTCCACTTAACTTCAATAGGAGTTTTGACATTGCTCTCACTGGAACCAGGATTTCACTCAGCTTGTATCTGCCCTTAGTAGCGGATAAAATCAATCATTAAAAATAATGCTTTATTCACAATGTTAAAAGTGAGTATTCTGTTGATTTCTTGACAAGTTATTAAGGTAATTTAATCCTACAAGTTATGAATGTTCTCTTTATTCTTGGCATGAGTAGTGAATATTCAATTTTCAAACACCCATTGTATCTTGTAAGACCTGCTAGAGGGAGAGGACTAGGGTGCCCATGCTCAGCACAGGGAGCTGCAGGCTGCATATCAGCAGCAGAAGAAAGGAGGCAATTCACATCAATAAAACCAGAAAAGGAAAGGTTAGCCAGGGCAGGGATGGCAACTGAAATGTTCACTTGGAGAGCCCTAATTAATTTGAAAAAGACAAAGAGTCTGTTTTGTTTCTTTTGTTTTATTTCCATATTAACCTTAGAGGGAAAGACATTTCGTGGAACTTCATTGATTCTAGCAGTCCCTTTGTGAGTAACTTCTCCTGTAAGAGGTATCTTTCTGCTCTGGAGTTGACAAATAACTAGAAATATGAGGTCAAGCTCTCGACTGATGGAAACCAGCATGCCTACCTTTACCTCCTGAGGTGCTCCATTTCATTCTTGGAATATTATGTACCAATTACTTACATCTTCAGAAAGCCACATTAAAGTAATAACTTTAGGTTTACAGAACATATCATTCCTTTGGGTTTGGTATTTAGTTTTCCCTTCAGATTCTTTGCCTGAAGTTGTATTGTAGTTTGTCATTACAGTTCAGTAATTTCTGTTTCTAGTAATTAGAAAGTTATTAAAGTGAGGATTAATCCACGGGAGCTAGTGAGTTCTTAGTAAACAATTCTTTTCTGCACCTAGTGATACAGAGGAGAGGGAATCTGGCCTCCTGCTCAGAGTCAAGGAGAGAGGAAGACCCATGTTCTTATTATTGCTCTGCTTCATGGTGGGTTGCAGATCACTGAGAAGCAATAGTGGGATATTGTCAGGAGTGGTCCAAAGCCCAATGCACAACCCAAAACTCTGTCACATTCTTGCCCCATTCAAGTTGCTGACAAATTCTGCCCAGCCCTTGCAGCAATGTTTTACAGGTCTTCAGGGATGTACCCTGTGCCTGCTTTCTACTGGGTGGCAGCACTGGGGCAGGTGGGACAGAGTGATGGGAGGATTCTGGTCCATGTTTCTGTCCATACAGTACGTGGGCAGATGCTAAAGCTTGGGGCATCTTGTGTCCCTTCTGGACCACTGGCTTAGGTCATTCTGGAGCAGCCCCCAAGGGCACCATCACTGCAGGTAGTATGAATGAGTGGCAGATCTGGGTTTGAATCCATGTGTGAGATGGAGAAGATAAACAAATGCCACCAAAGAGGGTTTTTTTAAAGTTTCTGAAGTACTTTGAACCGCATTGCCTAAAGAATTTGAGGAGTGCAAGGAACTTCACAATAAAACATGCAAAGAGACCCTTTTGGTAACAGGCATGGACTTTTCCATAGCCTCAGAATGTTCCCATGCCTAAAACCTGCAGAAATAAGCTGGAAAAGCCCCATAAGCTTTTTCCCATGTGCAGCAACTGGGAGAGCAGGACAAAGGAAGCACATCACCAAAGCAGTAAAAAAAAAAAAAAAAATCTGTTAGATGAAAAGCTTGCAGGAGCCTGGGAGGCTGACTAGCAGCCCTGGTGACCTGACCTGGCAGGGGCCGGGGTGGCAGTTCCTTTTAGATCTCACATCTGGGAGTAATTTTACCCCGAGCATACAAGCGAGATAGGTGATCCACTCAGCCTCTTTGTTGAGTATCATCAGTAGGACCATCAGGGTACTGAACAAGTTAAGGTTCATTTCCAGTGTTTCAGAAGAAAGATGACTCTTATTCCTCTCTTTCGTAGATGCCTGAGGCACAAAGGCATAGGCCACTTTCCTTGCACTGGTTACTGACTTGTGATGTATTTTAGGAAAAATCCTCTTCCCAACATTGCCTCAAGGGCTGAAGTGATTTTAACCAACCTTTTTGTACAGCCAGTGTTCTTACAACTCTACAAGCTCTCAACAGCTGTCTAGCCTCTCCAGCTGGCTAAGCTATGGACTCTTTGAACAGTGTCTGCTGGCTGTGGGATGGCTAGATATCCTATTTAGGTACTTGGATAGACTTTTTACAGTTTTAAATGTTTTCTCTGTTCCTATTGCTCTAGTGATTGATGCATCTCCCTGTGCGCTTATCTGTTACATTTCTGCTGTGAGCCATCTGCCACATCTTGCTCTCATTTCCCTCTTAACGGACTGCTCTCCGGCTCAGCTGCTTTGGGCAGGTTAGTCTGGTCTGGCGGGTTGTGATACTCAATGGAAAAGTAGTATCATGAAACAACAGGTACGTATGTGATGTTCTTTTTTGGTGGCCTTTTGGGATTGTGGATAGCCAGGCTTGGAAGTTACCAAGTGGCTGAGAAGAGAGAGTGAGATGAAGAACTGAATGGTATATCTCCTTGCCTTAACCAAAGCTAATTGCACCCAAAGAACAGAAGAGCTTTTAGGAGGCAAGTGTCCATAAATGGCAAATTGAAGAAACTCTCCATATTTGCACTGTAATGTTCCCCATGACCGTATCGGGAATGGGAATGGGGAAATCTCCATTTCTTTTTAATGAACACCTGTTTCTCCACAAATTTAGGTTTGATCTTCAACAGCCTCAGAGCACTCATCTTGTGCCTCTTCCCATAACTTGTTCACCTGCTTGATCCTGCTTAACTACAAGATGATCTGGACTGTTATAACCTGCCCTTGAGGCCATCCCCTTTCCTCTAGCAGATGCGCAGGGCCCGGAGGTGGCAACGAACTCTGTGCTGGGAGTGGTGATGGCTCAGATCCCATGCTCGCATCTGCCTAGGAGATGCAGAGATAGACCTGACCATACAGTTGAGATGCCTGTTTCTCCCAGGTGTCCCTATGCCCACGCATGTTGTAGCTTATCTAAATACTTGAGTAGTGTTACTTCTGGGTACACCACCTCTGCACAGACAGGCAGCAAGTACAACGGCTGATCATATGGTGGGAGTAACTATGACTCTCTTAAGACAGGATCATAGTTACTAACTGGGCAGAGCTGCAGAGGTAACACCTCCTCGTGGTCCCACTGGATGCCCTTTGGGGTAACCGAGATGACCTCTGGCCCAGTGTGATGGAGTTACAGTTGCTTCCTCCTTGTCAACTGGCTTCACCAACCACTTGGTAGTATTTATAAAGGTGAAACAAATTCCAGCATTGGTTGTTAATCATTAAAGGTGAAAAAAATTCTGGCATTGATTGTTAATCATTAAAGGTGAAACAAATTCCAGCATCAATTGTTAATCATTGCCCAGAGCCTGTGCCCATGGGCATAGCTGGGCTCAGTCTGGCAGCCTTTGAGGGTGGTGCTGTCTGGCTTATGTGTACCCTCACACTGAGATTGATAAAATGAGTCAGCCAATGCGGGTTACATTCGTATTGGTTGGCACACAAATGAGTCCTATGGACTTGCAAGACAAAGTGGTCACTAGAACCGTCAAAGACCACAGAAAATCGGTGGAAAAGGGAGTAGATTTGAATGGCCTGGAGTTCGTTAACTCAGAGATCAATGGTTTGGAATGATGTCGTCCTTCCATGTGGAGTGACAGTTTAACCATGCTGCCATAGGTGTATGAGGTACCTACCTCTCAGAGTCTCAAGGGCATTACCATCAGCCCACACCTAAGGGAGGCTGAGAGTGAAGAGGAGGGGGAACTCTCACCCCCAGGAGCCATGGCCCAATTTTCTCTATTGCCATCAATGCCTATCCTGGGTGCCAATGTGGACCTGCCAGCTGAGGGCACTCTGGTGGTGAAGGTCTTGGACAAAAATCCATCATGTCCATGCTGTGGAAACCAGATAGGAAAGATGTTGGGACTGATTGAACATCTGAAGAGAGCACACGGGAAAAAAAGAGATCTTGTTCCAATGTGCCTGATGTGGGATAATGAACATGAAACATCATAGTATTGCCTGTCACTTCCCAAAGTGCAAGGGTGCTATGGAATCTGCCCCAGTGGAGGGCTGGGTCTGTGGGGAATGCGAGAGAGTATTTGAATCAAAAGCAGCCTGGGACTACGTAAACACTTGGTCCACCCAGATATCAGGAATATTGAGTGGATTATTGCCTCCTACCCTAAAGAGGGTACTGCAAGAGGGGTACATTGGCAGTGCTGGACAGAGGAGGAGGTGGAGTTGTTGCCCAAGTTGGTTAAACAGTGTGAGGGGAGTAAGAACATCAACATGTTGATTGCAGAACATATTCCGTCAAAAACAGCCAAACATAAGTGACAAGAGGAGAGGACTCCATAAAAGTCCTGTGAAAAGAGGGGAAAAAGATCAAGAATGGAGGAAACATCTAGCAAAAGAAGGGGAACATCTCGTGGACATTGGATCATGTGTAGATGGGGGACTGAGATCCCATTATCAGAGTGGTCTCTGATTGCTTGAAAAGCTGTTCATTCTTCGAGGAACTTTTGAAGGGAAAGAAGACCCATCAACATTGATTGATGAGGTGGTTGAGGACTGCTATTCATGCCTGTCTATGAAATCCACTGAGTTGAAAGCAAGCCAAAGTTGAAAGCATCAAGTGGCCCACAGGGCTCATGCTTTGGAACCACCAAGGAGTGGATGAAGAAGAGGGCCATCAAGCTGGGGCAATTCCTACAATTCCAGTGGCTGTTGTACCTGGATAGAGGGAAACTTGCCAGTATTATCCTGGATGATGTGGAATCTCTGAGATGTGATATCCCACTAGACGAGGTGCACAAAGTAGTCAAGTCGAGGTGGGAATTGCTGGGAACATTCAAGGGCCTAGGTGCTTTCAGAACCATTGGTCAGGCAAACAACTTGGCATTTGAAGCCATGATCATGGTGAAAGAAATCTCTAAAAATGTCAAAGAGATGAGCAAGAACAGAGTGCCAGGACCAGATGGGCTAAGTTTGAGATAGATATTGAGATAGATGTTGAGATAGATCCTTAATACACCCAGTTAATGGAACTTTTCAATCTGTGGTGGTATCTGATACCATACTGGACTTGGTGAGAGAATGTTGGACTCTGTTAATATCAAAATCTGCTTTACCAGAACTCCAGAATGGCATCAATAATTGGCAACCAATTACCATTGTATCGACCATCTTGAGGTTGTTTTCAAGGATTTTAGCAGGAAGGTTAACTAAGGCATGTCCCATTCATGCACAGCAAAGGGGGTTTATAAGGTCATCAGGTTGTGCAAAGGAACATTGACTCCTGGGTATAGTCTTTGTTGATTTAGCAAAAGCCTTTGACACCGTGAGCCATTTTCACATCATTACGGCTCTTAAGCAGAAGGGCGTGGATGAACATATTATTGCCCTGATTACAAACTTGTATTATAACATCAGCACCCATATTGACCTGAAGAATGAACGGTCGGATCCCATTGGGACTGGGATTGGTGTAAAACAGGGTGATCCAATGTCGTGAACTTTATTTAACTTCTCTGTGGACTCCCTGCTGTGTAACTTGGAGGAAGGAGGATGTGGGTTCCAACACTGCTTGAAAAATATGACAACTATGACTTTTGCAGATGAATTCATACTGCTGAGCAGATCATGGGAAGGAATGGAGAAGAACATTGACATTTTAGAGGTCTTTTGTGATGTAACTGGCCTCAGGACACAAGAGAAGAAGTGCCACAGCTTTTATATCAAGCCTACGAATGATTTACGATCAATGACTGTCCTTCATGGATGATTAATGGCACTCCCCTCAATATGGTTGAACCTGGTAGCTCTGATACCTGGGCTTATGTATTGACCCATGGATTGGAATATCAAAACCAGAACTACTGGAAAAAGTGAAGGGGTGATTACAATGGACTAGGAAGGCTTCACTGAAGCCATTTCAGAAAGTTGACATCTTGAAAGGATATACTATTCCACGATTGATTTACTTAGCAGACCAGGCCAAAGTAAAAGCTATGTACCTGTAAACCTTTGATTTGGCAATTTGAGCTGCCATCAAGGAATGGTTACATCTCCTGGCATGTACCTGTGATGCCATCCTGTATTCCAGCATTCAGGATGGAGGCCTGGGTATTACCAGACTCTTGGGGCCGATCCCTAGCGTACAGGCTCAAAGACTACACAGAATTGCACAGCCTTTGGACAAGACAATAAGAGTGGTCATTTGGCAAGAGGATATTGAGAAAGAATTTGAAAGCTTATGGATTGCAGCAGGAGATGATAAGGATAAAATTCCATCTATTTGGGACCATAGAGCTATCATGGTGATTTCAGAGGAAGTAGGCGGTGAGGAACCAGTCTCAGAATGGGAGACGCCTGCTCCAAAAGTTATCTTTCTGAGGCCCCGTAACTGGTGAAAACAGGACTTTGTGAATTGGACCAAGCTGCTATCCCAGGGCTCTGGAATTTCCAACTTTGAGAAGGATAAAACCAGTAACAACTGGATTGAATATTACAGAGGCATTCTCCACAGAAAGCTCATTGTGGCATTCCGGCTAAGAGCTAATGAGAATTTTTGGCAAGGGGCAGACAAGAAACTGAGGTGAAATCTTGTCGGCATTGTCAGGCAGAGAATGAGACCTGCTTGCATATTACTGGATACTGCCCCTTGGTACAAGACACTAGGATTAAAAGACATAGCCTACTATGTGAATTGTTGGCAGATGAAGCCAAAAAGAAAGATTGGGTAGTATTCCAGGAGCTGCTGCTGAAAGGTGAACAAAATGAATTATACAAACCGGACCTGGTATTCGTTAAAGGAGGTCAGGCCCTTTTAGTAGACATCACAGTTAGGTATGAGAGTAAATGAACATCTTTGGCAGATGCAGTGCAGAGAAAGTAAAGAAATACCAACAACTTAAAGATCAAGGTCAAAAACTGATGAAGGCCACTACTATTAAATTTATTGGATTTCCTATAGAAGCACATGGCAAGTGGTATCAAAGCAACTACAAATTGTTAGCAGAACTAGGACTCTCCATTTCCCAATAAGAAAAGGTCGCTCATCATTTATCAAATCAGGCACTATTTACTTCAGTAGATATTGTATATATATTTACTAGTCAAGCACAAAGTATTTTAAGATCTTAATGAATTAATGAATTGTAATTGTATGAGCTAATGAATTGTAAATCAACTGACCCTTTGTGGTGGTGGCAGAAGGTGAGAGGGTGAAAGACACAATGGGGTACTAATAGTGTGTAGGGACACCAAGGGACTCGGAATCATGACGTGTTATCTATCCTGCTTAAGAGGTTAATCACTGGTCTTTACCTAGGTGGACAGGCCAACTTTATCTAACCCAGAAAAGGAAAGTGTATAATTTTATATATATTCAATAAATGGCCCCACATCCTTAATCAAGCCCACAAGACAAACCCACAAATTAGCACAGATATCTCTAGATACACGCTTCACAAGGCATCAGATACCTCAGAAAGACTCTATCATTTAGGCCATCTCCTGTTTGCTTACTCATGAATGAACTCATTTATTTTACAAAGGCTACTTTAAGATGGCATAGTATTATATTATCCAAAGAGAAAGTAGTTTGCTTTTTTCCCTGATGTTAACTGCTGGAGTATGTGCAGGCTGCCAAAAAAAAAATCTGGCTGCCTGGGATATTGGTCAGCCACATGCTGCTTGTATTGTTCTGTCAGCATACACATATCCCATGGATTTCACAAGTGATTTTAGAGTATGTAGAGTGGCATCACCTCTTGTGGAAATTCCTGCTTATTATCAGTCTAGACCACACTATATGTTAGGAAGCCGATGATTTGAGCAAGACTTTTAAAAATAGATAAACTTTTCTATGTCGTGTCCATCTCTCTTGGTCTAGATTGGGATTAGTGTTTCAGATCATGCTGGGAGAGCACAAGTACTGCACTGGTGTACTGTGCTCTGCTGCTTTTGCATATCTGGCATGGTCTAGCAGCTTTAAGGCTGCCACAAAAATATGTGCAAATGAGCAAAGAAATAGAACAGATTTCATCAGTGAAGATGAAACTGTCCCTTTATAACCCTTAGGTTAAGACTTAAGAACGAAGAGGATAATTTCAAATGGTTTATCTGAAGTTACATAAATAAAAGGCAACTTTGGGACTGGGAACCTGTTGTGTTGTGTTCAAGTGATTCTACTGTCACTTCCAGTTAGAATTTTAAAAGTGACCCTTCCAGCTTCAAGACAGACTGGATGAGAGCCCATATGCTAAGGCATGGTTTGCTTGACAGAATACAAGTGAGAAGTGGGCAACTAATTTCATCACTACCCTGTGATTACCTATTACTGGTCATCACTTTTTAGGCTGGATGGCAGGTCCATCTCTGGTAAGGTGGAGATTATGAGATTCTGTGCTTGCAAATTCATTTTTGCTGTTCTTCAGGTAAAACCAGAGAGCCTAACCAGTGCTTATGTATTTACAGCTTTAATGTGTCATAGGGATGCATATGTTGATTCCCTGCAGCTTACCTACTGGCTTTAATTTGAAGTTTGTTATGAAAGAGCAATATGGATATAATTTCTACATTTTATAAATATGTGAGTTTGCTGCAAGATGCTTCAGCATCAAAAATCCCACAGTCAAAGCAGACTGCTATACCATTAAGAATTAGACCTGGAAGGACTTGGGCATTTCACCTGCTATTGAAATTAAACATGATTTGCACATCTGAAGGAATCTGTATTTATATCAGGAAGTCAATGTATGGAAACTGGCTTTTACTGAAATACCAGGTTTCCCCTTTCAAGCTGAAAAAGTGTCTGTATGAGGCTACTGGTGTGTCAGCTGAAGCACATGCTGGTAGTCCGGTCTGTAGTGAGGGCAAGTGAGAAGGTTAATAAATGGTGGGGAAACACGCAGTGGGGAACATGAGAACAGTGGGGAACATGAGGGAGGCAGGATCTGAGTGGGTGCAGGCACGATCCAGGAGCCACTTATTTCTCATGCTTGCTGGCAAGGGGTGCAACACCTGTGGGCAGGGGCTTTCAGCTCCTGGGAGCCTGGGAGAGCCTGAGTGATCTGGCAGGGGCAGAGCCTGGAAGAGGCAGCTGCTGGGGAGGGACCCAGGTCAGGCAGTGGGCAGGCACCTGCTTCAAGTGCTGTCTCCATGCAGCTCTACCACATTCACCAGGGTGTTCTTAGGAAGACTGAAGTCCTCCATTGGACCTGCAATATAGATATACCTATGCACATGTAAATGCACAAGAAATGTGGCCTGGGTGACCGACAGGTCTGTAACAGAACAAAGAGCATCTGGTTGCTTCTCCGGAGCCTGAATTTGGACCAAAACCTCACCACAAAGGAACACTGGCTTTGTTCTCCCTGAGGGGTCTGACCACATTGTGCCTCCTGGATTCATCTTGTTTCTCATGGTGTCCACAGTACATTAAAGCCTTCTATATTGATCCTTCTGAAATGCTACTGCTGAATCAAAGGAAAAGTATGCATTTGTTTTGGTGGCATCTCATCCATCTGGTTTTACCAGAGCAGGATAAGAAACGTCAGCAAGGCAGTTTACTCTATTTAATTTCCAGTCATCTGATTTCACAGGTATTTCTTGATTCTCCTAAAAGAAAATAAATTCAGTTATGTCGCAGGTTACTTGGTTTGTATGACGAATACTCAGCATTAGCATTAAGCTGAAAGAATTTATGCCTTTAGTGAAAATGTTGCAGAAATTTATCTGTTGGATCCTCCACAAAGTCTGGTGGAAAACATGAGATAGATATCTGAGGGGTTTCAAAGTCCTGTGATCAGCCATGAAATCTTTCCTGGCCTTGACTTTTAGGACCATACTCTAGATATTTCATTATCTCCTCAAAAAGCAAGTCATGCTATGTGTTCATTATTGGTAACAACAGGAATTAATTTTCTTCAAGCCATGAGGGTATACGGACATGATGTCCACACACAGCTGGTGCAGAAGGGAACACCATCTTCTTGAAATGATTTCATTTGATCCTTGGATTTATTCCAACTGCCCGATGGAGTAGAAGGAGCTTCATCTGTGTCTCCTGCCCTTCCCAGTGCAGCAAGGCGGATGTGCTTGCTGCCTCCCTGAGTGTGACAAGCTCATTGGGAGCTCACAGGACCCAGGTGTGATCCTCTCTCTATGCCAGTCACTGGAATACATTTTATTCTGCTCTTGACTTACGATAACAGCTCTCAAACTAGTCCCTGCAATTTATATAAGACAGCCCTTTTTTGTCCTTTTCTTCTGCTGGAGAAAGTGCTGGGAACTAGGGCTTTTGCTCAAGTGTCCTGGTGTTCTGGGATACGGGTTCACCATGATTTGTGTGAGAAGTGCCTCACCATTAACCAGTAACCTAGAAATCATTCTTATCCCAAGCCAGACTGAGGTAGAATGCAAGTAAAATACCTATTAATGTAAAACACCCTTTAAAACATTAAGGCAGCATATTCATTCAAGTCACAAAAAGCATAGAAGAAATGTAGAAGGCAAGCTAGCTGTATAGAGAGTCTCCTGTAAGGAATAGTCCAGGAGGCACAAGTAGATTTCATCTTCTTCTGAAGTCTTACCTATTTCTAACTTGCTGGAAGTCATTCTTCTCTGACTTTCCTGGAGATAGCAGTGCTAATTCACTAGGATAGATACCTTTCCTGTACTTAACCTCCTCCTTCAGTCGGTGACCCAGCATGTGAATTGCGCTGGGGAGGGTCTCCACTCAGCCTTACTCTGCAGGTCTATGTGCATGCTCACAACTATCCTTCACACAAAACTGTACTTGAAATAGGTAGACATAGCTCATTATCAGATGTTATCTGAGCACAGAGGTGGTAGCAATTAATGGTGGTGGGGTGCTGGTGGGTTTGGGAGAACTGGTGCCTTCCTCCCAGGAACACCACAGCAGAGTAAGATGGGACCTTCCCGGATTATTCCTTGTTCTTATTTTCCCCTCACTTTGATCATAGTAAGCGCAAAGAAGCCCTCTGTTTGTAAATGGACCTACTATTAACCTTGTTTCCTAGGGGGATTGTGAGATATTTTTCCCCATTAATAAAGTGTGTTGAGATCTACAAAGAAAAAGCTACCGTGGTGGTACGAAGGAGCTGATGTTAGGGACTACAGAAGTGCACGGCTGTCAAAAGAGAAGAAAGGAGGGCTGCATTAAAGCAGCCTGGATGTGTAACCTCTGCTGGGATAAGCCACAGGCATCTTTGCTAAGCTGAGGCTCTGGTGGGAGTTGTCACTTCTACCCCGGCAGCACCGTGAATGCTACCATCCTCATCTCCATCCCCATCCTCAACCCCATCCCCATCCCCATCCCCATCCCCATCCCCATCCCCATCCCCATCCCCATCCGCTGCATTTTGCCTTTGAGAGGAACCTTGCAGCACAGTGAAGATGGGAACGTCTCCTTCGCGCCAGCACTTCCGCATAAGCTTAAGGTTGACCTGGTTCAATTAAAGGCATCTATTCACCCAAGACTCACCAAAGCACAAGGGAAACTCTCCAGAGACATTCTTAGTGTATCACCCTATGTGTACGTGCTATATTTGCCTACATGGCCCCAGAAATTATTGCAGGGGACACAGCAATAGGACTGCTCCAATACTAACCAGAGTGACCGCACTGACGTGGTGTTTGTTCTGAAAGCAGCGGAAAGTGAAATAAGGTCAGACTGTTCTCTCCACATGCACTGTTTACATTGTATTAGTTTAGTAATATGTTTATGTACTCCCAATGCTTTGCACCTCTTTGATCTTTGCAATTGCAGAAGTTACAGCACAAACAGAACAGGTTCTGCAGGAAATAATACTGTGTTGAGTGCCTTTGTTTGCAGCAAGTGTGACCTCATGGACTGTATTTTGGATGGGTCTACAATACAAGAACCTTGGCTGTGTCAAGAAGCTGGTACTGTCGAATAAAAATAGTAAAACCACTTGCTCTGCTATTTTCAGGTGGAATGTCCTACAAAGGACATGTGGCAAGGTATTTTAGGTAAACTTTGAATCAGATAAAAAATGTAGTCAAAGTACTTGACATCACAAATACAATATTGTGGGATTCTGGGCTGTAAAATAAGCTTTTATTCTGTCTTTGAAAGGCAGGTTTTCTCTGATATCTCAAGCTGACTCTTAACAGGAGCAATATATATTAGTATAGGTTTTTAGCAAAATTTTAGGGAATTTTCCTTCAAACTAATAAAGCAAAGAACCTCAAAGTGGCAGACAAATCCATAGCCCCAGAGTAGAAGACCCGTTTCTATTCTTCACCACTAAGATACAGCCTGTATAAAGGAGAGGTGTGTGATTGTCATGTCTCATCGTATTCAGATTTTCAGGGGGGACACTGAGATTTTCAACGACTTGATACTCTACCCATCATCTGCTACATTTCATTTGCCACCCTGGGAACACACCCTGACAATGCAAAATGTGTTTATGTCTGCACACAGCAAAGTATGTATGATCTCGGGGGCCATGGGGACGAGGAGGTGCTGGGTCAGGACAGCAAGCCATTGCCTCTTGGAGCAAACAGCAATGCAGTGAGCTGCTCAGTGCCAGTGGCAGCCTTCATCACCCATCCTTGGCCAGGCTACTACATATGTTTGGGTAAAATGAAGTGATTTTCTTCATCTCTGAAGATGGTATTCCCTATTGTCTTCTAAGTTTAATACATAATTAATTTGATATCCCATGTATGGGTATCCAGAGTAAATCCTTAAAATGGCGGGCTAAAGTGAAGAAACTTGACCTATGCAGTAAAGAACAACTTTCCTTAATCCTCAGCCCAGCTTTGGAGAGAAAAGTGCCCTAAAGAGTTACACATGCACTAGCTAATGAAACTCACTGCTGGCAATGTCCTTCTTTTATAGGAAGGGTAGGCTTCTAGCTCAAAAGCTACCGCCAATTTTAAATAAGACAGCATTTAACAAGAAGAGGTATAGGCTCTTTGGTAGCCTATACCAGCCCCCAAAGACCATTCTGGACATTTTGAGTTAAAATCAGCATCTTGGTTTCTATCCAGAACTTGAAATGATGTCTGTCTCCTAGAATAGAGGGATCAAACACACAGGTGAAATTCAATTACAGAAGTGAAATTCAGACCCATGGGGTCACCTTGGGAAAAGTTTGGGGCCCACCCCAGATCTCAGTTGACCTGGTTTTCATACCATTGACCTTATTTGGGAGAAGTTTTATGGACTGGGTATGTATTACCTTCCGTTACTGTGATCCAGTCCCACTGTAAGATAAGCACAGATAACTGAGACAAAATCTGCATAGAAAAAGGCAGAGTAGGAAAAATGCCTAGGTACAACAAGCACTCCTTTTTCTCCAGGAGCAGGTCAGGCTATCATAATACTTCTGTTTTGTTATGTACTTATATTACAAGTGGTGGCTGAGTCCCATCAGTCGGGTACACAGATATAATTGTCACTTTTGCTTCTGGTTACTTTCCAGAAATGACGTAGGTTATTTCCGTCTCACCACGCTGAGGCATTGCCAGGTGGCTCTCACCTGAGGCCAGGACTCACCTGAACACTGGATTCTTTGTTCCACTGCCCTTCCTCAGGTCAGATAAGGAGCAAATAATCAGATCACCATTCAACGACAACCTGTTTTCCTTAGATTAAGATCAAAAGCTTTAACGGCTGGGTTTTTTTTTGGTCAAATCTTCATCTAGCCTCCAATATTTTTGGTGTAATTAAAGTGCTAAACTCCTAAATGGAGACAACCATACATGCAGTTAACTGCATGAGTGTTTTATTCTAAATAGAATGCACGTCCACAGAAATATTGATTTCCTTTGTTTGGAAAAAACTTTACTTTGCTTTTGGACTAGCAACAGAATTGCTTCTCACTGTCACACCAGTGAGGACAGCTGGAGTGTGCATGCTCTTCAAAACTAAATGGTTCCTATTAAAATCCAAACAATATGGCTCATTTCCTCTGTGGGCATTGATATATGCACTTTACTTGCTTATCAGTTCTCTAACAGCATAGCTAATATCTTGTATTTTGCAGTCCTTTGTGTTATCTCTGTGTTAAGACTTATAAGAAGAACAAAGGACTCGTTTAGGGCTGCCTGTGTCTCATCTCTGTTAACATCATAATGATTGCCTGTATCAAAAAAGAAGCCATCCAGACTTCCTGAAACCTAAAATAAGAAAGAAAATGCCATATTAACAGCAGCCTTTCAGTACAAGCTCAGCTTGTTTAGTTGTCCTTAAAAGCCTAACAACAGAGATGAGCATGGTGGCAGGCTGTGGATGTTATCAGATTTGAGTCATTTTGGTTTTGGGCAGTGAGGAACTGACTTCCAACCTCAGACTGTAAAATCCACTCAGCTAGCCCCTGCTGGAGCTGCTGCGGGAGCATGTTCCCTGCCACAACTGTACCAAGATGGCCCAGAGATCTCAGATTTCAGGCATTTCAGATTCAGTAGAAAACAGCTTAAACTCAGGCCCTTAACCAGCATGCCGTTAGTAAGGGAGTATGGGATCTGGGGTTTCGTACAGGACAATGATGCTACACATTCCTATGGTCCAGCCTGTGTCTTGTGTGCCTACAAGTGTACATATAGGACCCTGTGGAGGGAGAGTCACCAAGCTGCAGGTAGCGGGACGCTAAAATTGCTACTCATAATGAAGCCCATGGTGTTTTGGATACAAGGAGTGGATGGGATTAGGTAAGAGCATTAGGTTCAGCAGGCTTCTGCAAGTGCAGAAGGTAGAGTGCAACAGCTTGGCATCCTGCAAGTAGTAATTAATGTATGTACACAGCTGAGGACAGGCAGGGGAAAAGGTTTTAGCCTCTTCACTCTCTCTATTGATTTCCTCTCCTTGAGCTTGCTGGTTTAGCCAAAGCATTGTGTATTGAACATCTGTTTTGTTACCTCTTTCACGTCACTGCTTTTACACTCTCTTGGCTTTGGGGCCTTAAACGTTTCGGTGAAGAGCAAGGTAAAGCTGGGCTTTGATATTCTTCTTGTGCATTGTTTCTTTAGTGCCCTGTATCTATAGCTAAGGTGTCAGAGTCTGGACAGGAGGAGGGAATTGATGGTCACGTGTATTAGCAGAAGGTGACAGCAGAGCCAGCCCTGTTCCCCTGTTTCTCCACAGTACTGTGGAAGCCAGATCCGGGCAGATAAAGCAAGAACAATATGAATTAGGACAGTGTTAAAATAAAAAAAAGACAGTCCTAATTCACTCTCATGTGAGTTACCGACACAATGAAATGCTCCACTCTACATTCCTCTAACTGCAAAAAATGAAAACAGCTGTATTGATTTGTGCGAGACTCACTTTTCTTGTAACTCTTGAAAGACATTACTGTACTGAATATACAGTGAATGCTGCGGTTTTTCTGTGCTGCACAAAAAATGTGTATGAAGAATGGATATTTATCACCCTTTAGCATAATTTAGCCATGCCTCTCTAGGAAGTTATTTTTAGGATGAGATGAATCATGGCCTGTTTCTGCCCAGTGACTATTAAAGGAGCCTAAAATGACCATCTCAGATGGATCTCAGATGCATCTCAGATGCTACAAACATTTTTGTTGTACTATTCTTCCTTAATTTAGTTTCACAGTTACATATAGTTAGAAAAAGCTGTTTGTAAACCAGAAGGCATCAGATCTGTTATGCCAAAACTAAACACAAAATCAATTTATTTTATATAACAAAATGTGATCTGGAGAGTATTAAAAAAATATAGGTGATAAAGTAACCCCCTCAGAGATCTCCAGAGTTGTGGTTTCCTGAGGTGGGTGCTCTGGCAGTGCTTGTGTGCAGTGGGTGGTGTGTGGGTACAAGAGCTCTCCTTGCCCATCATATTGCCTGTGGCAAGCCTTCCCAGCCCCGGCAGAAGAAACAGCTTTTCTCAAACTCTCTTCTTCCAACCTGTTTTAGAAATCTGTGCTGAAGTGAGATGAAGTTGCTTGGAGGGCTTGTTTCCATCCCTCTGGGATCCCCTCACAGTTGGGGACCACTGTGGAGGTGAGGTGTCTGCAGCATCAGCATCCCTCTGCGACATGATAGACCAGGCTGCGTTCTGAAGGAGCACACATGGAGGAAGGGACACAAGATGAAACATGCTGGGATGGTGCTGGGAGGTGCACGCACTGTACAATACAGTTGTTATTTGTGGTTTCACAGATGGATTAACAGCATCTTGCAAGATCACTGCAGACGTGCCGAACCGGTGGCTGCTCGGGCTTTGCAGCCTGAGAAAGGAGCTTCCACCAGGGCTGACCGCAGGGCAACATCAAACCTGATTCCAGAATGTAAGCATGCAGGTAGCCACTCTGCTTTGCTTAAACAAATTAGTGGTCAACTACATTATAAGCTCGTTGGACAGGGACCACCTTTTTTTTTTTCTCTGTTTTGTTCTCTGCTTTTTTTATGACATTGTCACGGTAGATATAATAATGCTTTTACTAAAACATATTACAAGATTGGTGTAATGTATCATTTTCTGACTGAAGGTATTGGTATTTATGGGCATTAGGCACAGAATGCTGTAAATAATTTAATTTCCATGTATAAAAATAAAAACCTGTTTTTGTTTTGTAAAATAATTTGTCTTTTATGTTTTTGAAACAAGAATTAATAGATCAAAATGCCATACTAGTCATTAAGCCAATTGGGATAAGTTTAGTAATATTCATTTTGCATTCTGATGCTGTGTAGTCTGCTGGCCAAATAAAAAGCAATTAACTATAACGAACATTCAGGTTTGCTATTCATTTTGCAAAACCATGAAAAATAGAAGACTGAAATACTTGCTGCATCTAAACTTCATTGATCCTGCTGGACCCATTACGAATTAATAATTTTAGGCTTTTCTCCATATTTCCGTTTTCTCCACGTGCTTTTTCCACACTGCAGGAGAGATTGGATTCACAATGCCAGAGAGGGGGAGGAAGGCTCACGGTAAGGCTCAGGATTGAGAAATAAATATCAGAAAGACAATATCATATATCAGAGATCATAAACCAGGTAGAATACTTTTTTTTATTGCAATACTCTGCATTTCTGGGATGTGATTTGGACAGTGGCTGAGCACTGGAAGGAGGGGACCTCGCTGTTTTTGCTGCACTTGGAAATACAAAAGCATGCTTGTGCAAAGTGCTCACCTCTGGTTTTAGGTAGTCATCACCTCTGAAAGGGTGCTCAGAACATGTGTAGGAGTTCCCCTCTGCCAAGAGAATATTTTGAGATGTCTGGTTTTTGACATCCCAATTTTCTTTGCACGCTTCAACTCCTTGGCTTCACTTCCTGATGAGACAGTTCTGTCAAGCAGTTGCAATCTTTTTGATTCAAAGGGATTAGTAAGTCTAAACAGGGTGAAATCCTGCTAAAAAAATAGTAGAGAACGCTTTCTGTTTTTTGGAGAAAACATTCTTTGTATTTTTAAAATAAAAATTTAAATACAATTTTTTTTAAAAAAACCCACAGCTGCATGTCATCTTGGCTGTCTTTTAGCATTGCTCAAAATTAAGAACAAGGATTATTCAGACACACAGCACCAAGGTTCTGTGACTCACCTCTCCCTGGCAAACACCAAGCACTTCCCAAATTCATCAGGCACCCCGACGCTGTTAGCCCATCAGCAACCTCTTTGCTCCTTAAAAGCAGATGCCTGCTGCTGTTTGTCCCCTTGCTTTTACACCAGCACAGGGAAGCGGGGGATGAAAATAGTTGTTTAGAGAAGGTCTGAAGGCAGCACTGAAGAAATAAGGTTACTTTCCACTGCTGCACAGCAATGTGCTCCTTCTCTCACTGCCTCTCTCCTTCCTGTCCTTCAGCTTGTCTTTCTCTCAGCACTATGAATATCCCTTTGTTCATATCTCTTATAATAGATTTTAAATCTGCTCAAATTATTTGGTGATTTTTAGAAATGCTACTATTTTTTTCATATCAGTATTGTGCAGGATGAAAATGTAGGGCCCATTGCTAGCACCAGCAGTTAACTGAAGGACATTTTGGTTTAGATCTTTGCAGGAAGCTATCTCTAAAAATCTCTGTAGGGTGAAATGGGATCTTGTAAGGAAGCACATCAGGCTGTTTTCTGCTGCTGAATTGTCAGTGTGAGATATTTGGATGGGATGGCCCCTCTGTGCCTGTCCTAATCCCTACTCTGGGGATTATGGCGTCGCGCTTTGTGAGGGGTGTTGGCTGATATAAGCCACTGCTATGTGGGAGCTTTGCTTTAGGATGATGCTGAAATACAAAGTACTATTTTTACTCAAAAGATGCTGTTATATTTCAGCAGGGCCATTATGTTTTGGGCTATGAAAAACCAGTGCAGCATAATGATGTGCTGCTCATTACAATGCCTATCAGCTGGAATATGAGTTCTGAATTGAGCACTTCAGTTCAGCTTCATTTCTCTGTTATATTTTAAAAATGTGACAATAAGTGTTTTACAGGCATCTGCCTCCTGTGACAGAGATTTGCAGGGCTCTTTGGATTTGCTTTCAGTGCAGTTGGTTTTTGAATTGGATTCTTCTTTCCTTAGTTCTTCAGAATACCCCTGAAGGTTAGCTCAATATCCATTTCCCATATTTACTCGTAGTTTTAGAGTTAATTTTTTCTATTTCTTCCCTTGTTTTCTCTATCTTCATCATTTCCATAAGGTAATACATGTTGATAGTGGAAAATTAATTTTTTTGTTCTCACTTTAGTCTTCTTATGTCTTCTTATGCTTCACCAGAGAAGATACTGTTATCACAAATCAGTATGAACTAAGATATTACTATCAATGATGTCTTAAAACAAAATTTTTTATTTAAAACTGACTTCTGTAGTGGAATTCCAGGGAAAATGGACACAAACCTCTACAGTTAAGTTTTGCCAAGGATGCTGCTGTTGTATCAAAACCACATGATAGACTCAAAATTGGATTCAAGGTGCCTACTACTTGCTTGACTTTACAACCTTGAGTAATTTCATGGAAAAGCTGAAGCATCTGGTGGTGCTGCCCTTTTTCTGACACAAAAGCTAGAAACTTTTAACCCCGCAGACGTAGATAAATAGGCATGCAATTTTGCATGCATGTTTTGCAAGAAAAGTTACAAAATGATGGCTTATCTGCTTTGTGAGGGCCTTAAAAATTACACTTTCTGGGCCTGAGTGTGTCATGATGCTATTGACCCGCAGGCACCATCTCCTGTCCTGCCAAAATGTATAATGTGGCAGTTTTTCCCAACTGTTTTTCTCCTCTCCAGAGCTGGCTGTTTTTCATAACAAATGGGCAAATTTTGAATGTACTTAATTGAATTAACTTTTTTTCCTGTTTGTGTTATAAGGCACATAAGCTTTAATTGTCAGGACTGCCTGTCTTCTGTTTCTATACACTTGAACATATCTCAGGATATTTTTAAAAATAAAAAAATGCGGTACTGTGATAAATCAGAGCTCTACCGCCTACCTTAAAATGGTGCCACCATACCATGTTGATGTTATTACAAGCTGTCTTCAGCCGGCTTGCAGGCACTTTGCTTGGGTGGCCTCATCTCCATGGTAGAAGACTACTTCAGAGCTGTGGTGGGGTGCTGTACCGCAGTGGTAACCAGCCTCTGCTCCCCAGGCAGGGCTTCCTGACACAGCATCGGCTGGTTTCTGGTGTGGAGGCACCAGTTGTGCTCCGCATTTCCAGCAGCCCACTGTTCCTCCTGCTTTCACGTGGGCTTGCTAAGGTTTCCGAGATGCTTTGCTTCCTCGCACATTCTCAGGGCATGGCCAGAGTAGCTCAGTAAATGGAATTAAAGAAAGCCACTTCTCAATTACCTTGATTTGTGAGGGGTTTTGGCTCTAAAACACACTATGTGACTTAATAGAGGTAATTTTAAATTTAGTCCCAGATTAACCCCTTCTACGTCTAAGGAATTTCTCTTTAGCGTAATTTTGTTTAACTATCCTGTCTCACTTTCTGAGCTAAGCTACCCAATGATATTTCATGCATTGCCATCATTCTGACCAGTGGTTTTCCCATTTTCAATATCTTTTGATAAGTCTTTTTCTGATGTGTGGTATGTGTGAAGGTTTTGAAGAAATTCTCCAAATGATTGGAAAGAAATTCTCCCTCAGAGCTGGTGAAAATTCTCTAGCACAAGCCCATTTCTGTGTTTCCTTTTTTCCCCCTCTTGCTCTTGTCATCCAGGAATTTGATATTTTTAATGAAACTTTAGAGTTTCAAAAGACTTCACTCATTTTTTTCTTGCAGCAAATCAACTTTATTGGTGAGTATTATTTGAAAATGGAATCCCCACCAGCATATCAAATCCCAGCATTTTGTTATGGTGTTTTGGATATTCCAGATTCTTTATAGAAATTCTTCCTCCCATCAGCAGTGCCCCAAACAGGGGGGAATGAAATGTAGGGAAAAAATGGTAGTGTTTGTACTGTTTTGTGGGTAAGAACAGGAAATCTGGATTTTGCTTATATGCTGGTTTCTGGAGGTAATGATGTTCCATGTATTATAAGCATGACCAAGATTTCTAATGTTAGGATTGATGCACATGGAAACATATTAGACAATGCATGGTTATTCTTTATTTATTTATTTTTATTGCTGAGATGTGTATTATGAGTAAGGTTGGAAGGACCTTGTTTTTGACATATGCTTTTCCAACTCATGATGATTTCACTGACCTACACAAACACTCTGCTCAACCCATGTTAGTTTTGGAAACTGCCTGGAGCATCCCAGGCATCTGCGAGTGGCTGTCAGTCTGACAAAGGACCTTACAGGAGATCTGGTTCAGCAAGGGGAATCAGGCAGGATTGTGTTGTCTGAAAAGCAGATCTGTCGCCCTGTGTGCAATGAGTCAATAATCACACACTCAGGAGACACATTGCTAATTTATTTCAGGGTTGTGCAAGCCTGGGTGCTCAGTGGTTTTCCACAAATCGAGCGCACCAAAGCTGTCTACCTCATTATATTTATACAATAAGTCCATACATAGTCCACCTATCTGATACATATTCATTCTATTCTACATAGGTTGTATAACGGCATTAATTCATTCTTCCTGGCTCCACTTCAGATTCTTCCAGGCATGCCTTCTTCTCTTTGGGGGTCTTTGGTGGTCTTTACAGATGAAGTACGCTAACCCTTGTTATCCATATATTGTTGTGTGTTACACAAGAACAACTTAAAGCTATTTTCTCTTGCCAACTCTCCTTAATCTTTCTTCTAAAAGGAACGTTTGTCATTGATTAAATGAGAGCTGATGGCCAAGACATCCCGTCCCTAGGCTTAGGTTAAACATTAAAACATAAACAATGCTTGATCAAAAAGAAATAAGTCTCGATTCACATTAACTAAACATATACAATACCCCTTTCTTTCCAAGGGGAGGTTGTTCTCTTACAATTGTCCTGGCATGTCTCAAATGCAACTGAGGTTCACGGAAGTGCTTGGATCAGCTACCCACACTAGTGACATCCCATATCATGACGGGGGGGCTCTAGGGACACCCTACCTGATTGACAGCTACTGCTCCAGAGAGGTGCATGTGTCCCGTAGATCCTGTGTCTGATCTGCCCACTAGAGTTTTGGACACTCCAGGGCATCTCAAACAGCACTCGACACCTGAAACAAGCCTTGAATTTCTCCTGCTGCCAGTTAAAACAACTGACTTTTTTCCCTTTTTCCTGTGGATATGGAAAGAGATTTTCTTCTGCCTCTTACATATTTAATGATCATGGTCACGTATCTTCAGATGAGCTCTAAGGAAGAAATTTTTTACGCCAAGGGTGGTGAAACACTGGAACAGGTTGCCCAGAGAGGTTGTAGGTGCCCCATCCCTGGAAACATTCAAGGTCAGGTTGGACGGGTCTCTGAGCAACCTGATCTGGTTGAAGATGTCCATGATCATGGCAGGGGGGTTGGACTAGATGACCTTTAAAGGTCCCTTCCAACCCAAACCATTCTAGGATTCTATGATTCTTCTCTACACCAAGTAAATACTGTGTTTGAGATTACTTTAAATAACAGTTAATAAAATAGCATAATTCAGGACTAGTGTTTGTAAACTTTTTGAGGATGAAAATGCTATATGTATGAAATATTATGAGCATTTTGTATTGTGTTAGATTATTGGTGTAGTCAAGCAGAACTCAAAAATCTTCCCACTGTCTTAAGACATTGTTAGGATGCAAAACTCTTTATGAGTAACAGCTAAAGCAGAGTGAAAGTACTGTAACAATGAGTATACTGACTAATATACTGAGGTGGTGAGACACAGGAACAGGTTGCCCAGAAAGGTGGTAAATGCCCCACCCCTGGAAGTGTTCAAGGTCAGGCTTGACGGGGCTCTGAGCAACCTGATCCAGTGAAAGATGTCCTCGCATCAGGGATATCTGATATCTATGCATAGGCGGGGGGGTTGGCCTAGGTGATCTTGAAAGGTCCCTTCCGACCCAAACCATTCCACGATTCTATGATTCCATGATTATATGATAATAAAGACTTTTCTTTCTGTTAGGCATAAGAAGTAACTGGACCCAATGTTTGGAAACGAACCCAGCACCAACTGTTTCAGTGTGCCAATACACTTTTTAAGGTAGCACAACAAGGTCCACACCATATGAGTCACTGCATTTCACCCTCTACTAATGGATGTAGTTTCAAATATCTAAGTATGCTACCTATATGTAGTTATTACCACATACAGCATTCTATGAACAATGTCAATTTGTGTTTAATTTGATTAAAAGGACATTAGTCCTAATATGGACAAAAATTTAAATATATATCATAACTGATTTTTAAACCATTGATCTCAGCATGGTAAGTGCAGGTAGCACACATTAGTTAAAATGTCACTTCTACCCAATTTTACGCTTGTGCATAAGTTTAAGAACAGGCATGTATTTATTCTTGCTGCAGACATTTATTTCTAATCACATTTTTGAGAGAACAGAAAAAAATATTTCCCCCAGTTTATCATGAAAAAGGAGATTAGCACAACATTTCCCAGTTCATTATTAGTACTGAAATATTCCTTTCATTTCAGTAAAGTCTCTTCTAACTTACACTGATAAAACAGATCAGAATCCTGTCCGTTTTCTGATACTCCTTACATGGGCATAAAATACAGCTGGCTAATAAGATATATTTGATTATGTCAACAAGAATAAAGCCATATATGAATTTTCAGTGAAGATTTTGTCTGTATGATGAGCTTTGCTGAGGAGATGGTGAATTGAACTTTTGCTTCTGTCACATTAACAAGTACCTGTAAATACAGGGAAAGTGTGGGCTGGCCACACACTGACCGAGGAGACAGCTCACAGTCCTGCCAGTACCTGGAAATGAGTAATTTTCTATCCTTTGGAGTTAAATATAGGAATCGTTAAGCAACTCTTGCCAACTGCCATACATTTTTCTGAGGAAGTACAGTCTCATCTCCAATGTAGCTGTGTAAAATACAGAAAATATAATTATTTTTTTTTGCTGTCTTCAGCTTGCTTGTTGACAGTCCCTGGACAGTTACCTGCCGACAGCTCCAGAACTGCCTGCCAAGTGTTCAGAAATTGTTGTCGATAGCAACATGGGGAAATCCCCATCTGGTACATGGCAATATCATATTGTACCTTTTTCTAAACAGGCAGGAGTTAATTTTTTACCTAAAACTTCACAAGGCACCGGTGTTGACACTCCTCTGGCTTTGTGTTTGTGGTAAAACAGAAGGTGGCACCCCCCAGTTGTATATATACTTGGATTCTTATACATACCAAGTTTCCAAAACTAGTGTGCCTGTTGCCGTAAGCTGTGACAAACATAAAGCAGGCAACTCTATATGCACTTGGATCTCCTCTGGCTTATCCTCCCATGTGCTAGAAGACCGTGTTCCTACAAATATATAAAGAGTGTAAGAAAAGAAGTAGGATATAGATTACACAATAAAAATCCTCCCAAGGGTGCAAGTGCTTTAGTCTAAGCAAATACACTGGAGTCAGAGCATAAAATGAATGCTTTACATTATTCATAAGGTTTAAAGAGTAGTCCCTTCCAGCTGTAACACCTGTAAAATGGATGGGCTTCAGCCTGCAGACCCCTAAAAAGCTGCTACACAAGGGGATGGGTGTAGGGCAGGAAACCCCTGTCCCTGCCCAACCGCCCATGACCAAAGTCATGCTGTGCTGTGTAAAAATGCAAATTTCTATGTGAGTGCAAAATAGTTTTATAAATTGAAATGGCTTCCTGTATGATGCATTTCAAGAGTCATTTTTTGTTGGTAACATTCAAATGGTAATAATACATATAAATTTGTATGCACATGATACCAGATTTCAGGCTGCAGAGTTGCTATGACTCTTGGCCTGTGCCTCTGTAGGAGGTGCTTGTCAGGTTGACCATCCTATTTGGTCAGGATTTGGCAGTCAAATTTTCTTCTTCCGCAGAGCTACTTAAATATCAGTGAGCATGGTGCTGTCATTGTTTATGCTAGTGAGGCTCATATCTTAGGGATTCAGAAAGTAGAAGATACTGTTAAACTCTCCTTGGATGAGTTTCTCCATGGATTTACTGGCTTTTAAAAATAATTTCTGTTTCAATTGTGTTTAACCAGTCTAATCCCTCTTAAAGTATTTGATTTTGTATAGCACATACTTAGGTTTATATATAATCAGTATTTATTGGTGGCAACAGGCAGGGAAAATGAAGACTTGAATAGCACAATACATGGTGAAATTAGCTGAAAGCTAAAAAAAAGGGTGAGAGAGATGTAGTGTAGGTAAGAAAAGGAGGGTTTAAGAGCTGTGTGACAAATCAGTCATATGGAAAAGGCAGGGAAAGTGGGGGTTTGGGACTAGAACAGTGCTATTTTATTTAAAAGTGGTGCCCTTCTCACCTAGCGCTGGGCTGCCAGCTGCACATGCCTCTCTCATGAGCTGAGATGTGACTAAGTCCCCTAGATGGTGTTATAGCACTATAATTCTTGGTTACCTCTTATTGCTCGTTCTGCACTCTCAAGTGACTAGCTGATAAAATAGGCAATACCTTAAGAACGTCTTGTCTTTGGAGGGGTCACATCATGTTGGCAAATGCCACCCAATCTAATCAGCTAGTATTGGGTTGTTTTTCTTGAGTAATAGTGTGAAATACAAACAGATTCTTTGAAAACTAAAGTGTGCTTATTTGATAGCTGTTTCTCAATTTCGTTAGTGCGTACTTAAATTCTTGTCTTTTATATCAAATAAAATGCTTCTGCAGAAACAGAGGCTTGTTTATATTGGAGATCTGGCCATACAGCTTGTGTGCCAAACTTCTCTGAGTGGACAAGATCTCCCAGCTGAGAAATCTTAATAGAAGAACAGAGAGCAAGTTCACAAACCTAACTTTTACCATAAATTGCATATTTCTGTGTGTCTCCACAGCCTGGGACTGCCCATCAAGTGTTCTTTGTGGTAACACATCTGGGCTTTCAAACCCCGGGGGGAGAAAAGCCTGCTACAGGAGAAAGGCCAGCTATGTCCCTCTCTCAGTTATAAAGAAAAAAAAGATGGTCTTTGAACGGCCATAGGGGATTGCTATTTAATATTATACAGTTTGTATCTACAGCATATGTTCCTATTAATAGAAGTTCCTTGGCTGCAGGCGACCTTTCCATGCAGGTATTTAGCTATCAGCATCGTGCCTAGGGAGTGCAGCACTTTTTAATGTGAAATGATTGATCTATATTGGGAAATTTTATTGTAAGCTGTTGATGTGAAAGAATCAGCTGTGTGCCTTAATAATAAAAAAGAAAGAAAGGCTTGAACCTGAATTTCTTGTAAGTAACAGGTATCAGAGCCGTACTTGCTCAAATGCCACGGTGACCTGGCACAGGCTGTCAAGTTTGGGTCTGAGGAAACCTTGTGGTCCCAAACCGCAGGTGGAGGAGCTGAATGAGGTGGGAAGCCACTGCGTCAGTGCCATCAGAGTACCCCTGTGCTGCTAAAGCCCTCCCTGTTCACGCTTCCCAACTCTGCTCCAGGGTGCACTCCCACCTTGCTAGGCAAAATGGCTCTTTTCCCTGCTTTTTCCAGATACTACTCATGTATTTTATCTTTCCTTTGGAAGATGGGGCTTCCTTTCTGTCACTTAATATTAATTACTTACACAACTATAGGAAAATTGCTCCTGAGCCCTTAGCAAGCATGTCATCTCTGTCAAACCTGTGAACCCATCAGCTCCTTGCTCCTCGTTCCAGACACAGAATTGGAGTTATCATAGAATCCTAGAATCACAGAATGGTTTGGGTTGGAAGGGACTGTTAAAGATCATCTAGTTCCAACCCCCCTGCAGTGAGCAGGGACATCTTTCACTAGATCAGGTTGCTCAAAGCCCCGTCCAACCTGACCTTGAACATTTCCAGGGATGGGGCACCTACAACCTCTCTGGGCAACCTGTTCCAGTGTCTCACCACCCTCATCATAAAAAATGTCTTCCTTATATATGGTCTGAATCTACCTTCTTTTAGTTTAAAAACATAATCCCTTCTCCTATCACTACAGGCCCTATTAAAAAGTCTGTCCCCATCTTTCTTATAAGCCCCCTTTAAGTACTGAAAGGTTGCAGTAAGGTCTCCCCAGAACCTTCTCTTCTCCAGGCTCTCCACCTTCTCCAACTCTCTCAGCCTGTCCTCATAGGAAAGATATTACATCCCTCTGATCACTTTTGTGGCCCTCCTCTGGACCCACTCCAACAGCTCCATGTCTCTCCTGTGCTGAGGGCCCCAGAGCTGGACGCAGCACTCCAGGTGGGGTCTCACCAGAGCGGAGCAGAGGGGCAGAATCGCCTCCCTCGACCTGTTGGCCACGCTGCTTTTGATGCAGCCCAGGAAACGGTTGGCTTTCTGGGCTGCGAGTGCACATTGCTGGCTCATGTCCAGCTTTTCGTCCGCCAGTACCCCCAAGTCCTTCTCTGCAGAGCTGCTCTCAATCCCTTCATCCCGCATCCTGTATTGATACCAGGGGGTTGCCCTGACCCAGGTGCAGGAACTTGCACTTGGCCTTGTTGAACCTCATGAAGTTCACATGGACCCATTTCTGGAGCTTGTCCAGGTCTCTCTGAATGGCATCCTGTCCCCCAGGTGTGTCAACTGCACCACTCAGCTTGGTGTCATCTGCAGACTTGCTGAGGGTGCACTCAATCCCACTTTCTCTGTTGTTGATGAAGATATTAAATAGTACTTGTCCCAACATGGACCCCTGAGGGACACCACTCATCACTGAAGGGATACAGATGTGCAGGTAATGCTTTTCAAAGATGGCCAATGGGGCAATGCTGTGAAAACCTCACTTGAATGGGGATGCATCCAGCTCCTGGGGGAAGTGAGGGAATGCTTTCCTGCTTGGCATTTATTCATGCATCGTGAGACGCAGTTGCCCTGCACAGCCCTGTTCAGATGTGGGTCACTACCACCACCGCCCTGCAGCTGTTTGCTCATGCGGTTAGATTAAGTGCTGAAAAAAAAAGATCATCTTCCTCTCTTAACTGCTAGAGCTGCTGGTCTTCAAGGAATGACACTGGATTTCCTCTTGATTGAGGTGCAGCAGCTCACAAATGACAGTTCATGTTTTCTGTTGGAGGAGATTTTTTATGAAGTTCTCTTTTCTGATGAGGTTTTTTTTTTTTTTTCTTTAATGAGTTGATTGTTCCTATGGGTTGTCTTAACCTTTGCTAATTGGCTGCCAGTGCTGGTGATCTGTCAAAAGGCAGTGAAGCGCATCTTCTGGGCAGCTAGCTGCTGTTGCATTTCTGCAGAAGAGCAGAGTTTGCAGAGCTGCCTGAAACAGTCTGAAAGGAGCCAAGAGTGCAGCGGGGTTTCATGTGAAATATCCTAACATGTGAGGTTTCTCAGAGTGTGCTCTGCCTCAGTGAGACAGACCGACCACCACCCGAGGTGCCTCTGTTTGCTAGCAGGGTTTGCCAGTCTCAGTGCTTTATCACAGCCAAGGGTAACAGTAAGTACTTGCATTCATGTGCCTGTTTCATTCAGCAGCATATAAAGACCTTTCACATGCTTTTAAAATCAAAAGACGACCACAAAATTGATGAAGGACAGATGAAGGCAGCTTCTTCTCTCAGCCTGCTTCTCTCTCCAGTGCTGTGTTCGCTTTCAGCATGCTCCCCACTGAGGGAGCAGCAGTCCCAGTCCACATCAGTAAAAAAAAGGAACCAGTCTTCTCTTCCTTTAGATCTTCTCTCTGAAGATGCTTCTTCCCTACCACGCCTACTAAACTGCATTTTCATAACGGACGAGTAGCAGCCTCAGGTAGCTTGTATGAGGCACTCCTTCCTCTCTGTGTGTCTTCCCCAGGACTGCTGAGGTGTTTGGCTTCACATGCCTAGAGCTGCTTTAGATTTTAAGCTGTTTGGGGCAGCTACTGCTGGGCTAGAGATGCCATCAAGTCAGAGGTAGGTGCTGCAGCTTAGTAACTAACTGCCTGCCTGTCGAGGCATTGCAGCTGTTTGTGAGTGCCCTTCATCTGTCCAAGCTGTGAATGGTGAAACACCATAGCTCAAATCAGCATTCCCTGCAGCTCCAGGTGTTGGGCTGGGTGATGCATGTGTGGGCAGGCAGCATTGTTAAATGGATGGGCAACAGCAGGTTCAGTTACGGTGACCTGATCTGCAGTCTGTTCCTTCATTGTGTGCTGCACTCAAACCCCCTGTGCAATAATAGCGGTGAATTACATATTTTAAGACAAAGTTAAATACAGCTTTTAAGGTGCAGATCATCTTGCCTGTGAGTAGACAAGGAGCTGGTCACCCCCGGGGTATGGTGCATCATACGCCCTGCAATGTGGTGGCTTGGCTGTGCCGTTCCCCTGAGGTTTGAAGAGACTCTGTCCTAATTTTGGAAGCGTGGGGAGGTGAATGAGTGGCATCAGTAGGAGGTAAGGTAGTGACAACATCCTCAGTCTGTCTTGCCTTCTGATAATGAATAGGTAATACCAATTTTTGTGATTATTTTGGGTCTCATGCTCTTCTGGGCTCCCAGGGCACCAGCTGGGCTGCACCAGGGCTGATAGATAAAAAGGGCCAGGGTTCCCCCTGCCTCTGAGGGCAACCTGCCAGCACAGCTCCCGTCCCCATGGCTAAACACTTGCCCTGTCCAAAATTGGGTGATGTGAGCCCTGCTGCCTGCTGGAGAGGTCCCTGGCCTGTGTGCACGTTTTAAATGACATGGCAAGGGTGACAGCATCTGCAGGTGCTTCATGCAGTGTCTGCATGCTTCATGCATGAAGACAGTGTCTTCATGTCCCAATTTCCCTGTGCTCAGAGCTCAGCTGGAGCTGCCTTGTGCAGGATCAAGACCCAACTGGTCCTGATCATCTTATCTTTTCTGGCAGCCTGAGCTCCTGCCACATGTTTGGAAATAGGAAAACAGATGAAAGTGGAAAAGAAATTAAATAGGAACGGAAAACAAGATCTAAGACTCTGCTTTTGAGTTTCCCAACCTAGAGTTCGTGGCTTTATGTGCGCTGTAGATGGTCTCCAATGCAGTGCTCAGCTGCAGAGAGTTTCTGGACTGTGGTGGTTCTGGCTCTATCTCCAAGCCAGTGTCCGTCAGCTGCTGGCACCAATTCCATGCCTGCATCTGGATGGGAGCGTGCAGGCTGGAGAGCCAGTTTTGTTCCAGCTATGAGCTCCCCATCCTTGGGGAACACTGCACTGTCCATCTGCAGACATCTCCCAGCAAGAAGATAACTGGAGTTATCTTGAAATACATTTTCATTGAATTACCATGTTTGACAGCTTGGTCTTTTGAGCTGGAGCTGTGATGTGCATCTCCGTTCCATGATTCACTTGCCCACTCTTCTATGAGCACGCTGTTAACTCCCACTGGGTGGGAGGTGGGTGCAGAGATTGGGTCCTCCTTGGCAGTGATGCTGATGGGTGGTTCGGTGCCTGCTGCACAGCCACCCTCTTCCTTCTGCAAGGTGACCGCAAGTGGCTCTGTGAACTGCCCCATGGATTTTACATAGCTTGCATGATGGTTACTTGAAAAGTAACAGCCATGATCAGAGGAGAGCCAGGATGCCAGGGTGTACTGGGTTTGCATGGCAAGGTTTTGGTAGCAGGAGGGCTACAGGGGTGGCTTTGTGAGAAGCTGCTAGAACCTTCCCCCATGTCGACAGAGCCAACACCAGCTGGCTCTAAGACAGACCCTCCACTGGCGAAAGCCAAGCCCATCAGCGATGGTGGTAGCACCTCTGGGGTAACATGGTTAAGAAGGGGGAAAAAACTGCTGTGCAACTGCAGCCAGAGAGAGGAGTGAGAATAATATGCGAGAGCAACAACTCTGCAGACAGCAAGGCCAGTGAAGAAGGAGGGGGAGGAGGTGCTCCAGGCGCCAGAGCCGAGATTCCCCTGCAGCCCCTGGTGAAGACCATGGTGAGGCAGGCTGTCCTCCTGCAGCCCAGGGAGGGTAGCGGTGGAGCAGATATCCACCTGCAGCCCATGGAGGAGCCCACACCAGAGCAGGTGGATGCACCTGAAGGAGGCTGTGACCCCATGGGAAGCCCAGGCTGGAGCAGGCTCCTGGCAGGACCTGTGGCCCCGTGGAGAGAGGAGCCCAGGCTGGAGCAGGTTTGCTGGCAGGACTTGTGACCCCGTGGGGGACCCACGCTGGAGCAGTCTGTTCCTGAAGGATGGCACCCCATGGAAGGGACCCATGCTGGAGCAGTTCGTGAAGAACTGCAGCCCATGGGAAGGACTCATGCTGGAGAAGCTCATGGAGGACTGTCTCCCATGGGAGGGACCCCAGGCTGGAGTAGGGGAAGAGTGTGAGGAGTCCTCCCCCCAAGGAGGAAGGAGTGGCAGAGACAACATGTGATGAACTGACGGCAACCCCCATTCCCCATCCCCCTGTGCCACTCAGGGGGGAGGAGGTGGAGAAAATGGGGAGTGAAGTTGAGCCTGGGAAGAAGGGAGGGGTGGGGGGAAGGTTTTTTTTAAGATTTGGGCTTTATTTCTCATTAGATTGGTAATAAATTAAATTAATTTCCCCAAGCTGAGTCTGTTTTGCCCGTGACATGATCTCCCTGTCCTTATCTCGACCCACAAGCCTTTTGTTATATTTTTTCTCCCCTGTTCAGCTGAGGAGGGGAGAGATAGAGTGACTCTGGTGGGCACCTGGCATCCAGCTGGGGTCAACCCACCACACAGGGCTGGGCGCAGAGCTCGGTGCTGTCCCAGCTGCAGGGCCCTACCCGTGGAGCCAGAGCTGGACGAGGGCTCATGCAGGTCCTGCACCCACAGCTGCTGTGCTGGCATCTCTCTGCTTTGCTGGTGCTTGTTACCAAACATGTTTGCTAGGTTCAGCTCCTGCTAGAGCTGGGCTTACTTGGGGTTGTTAGCTACTTTTGACCATAGAATCAAAGAATCATAGAGTCATATAATGGTTTGGGTTGGAAGGGACTTGAAAGATCATCTAATTCCAAGACCCTGCCATGGGCAGGGGCATCTTTCACTAGATCAGGTTGTGCAAAGCGTTATCCTGGCCTTGACCACTTCCAGGGAGGGGGCATCCGCAACTTCTTGGGGCAACCTGTTCCAGTGCCTCACCACCCTCACAGTAAGGAGTTTCTTCCTAATATCTAATCTAAATCTACCTTCTTTCAGTTTAAAACTGTTACCCCTCGTCATATCACTACATTCCCTGATAAAGAGCCTCTCCTCGTCTTTCCTGTAGGCTCCCATTAAGTACTGGAAGGTTGCTATAAGGTCCCCCTGGAGCCTTCTCTTCTCCAGGCTGAACAACCCCAACTCTCTCAGCCTGTCCTTGTAGGAGTGGTACACCGCCCCCCTGATCATCTTTGTAGCCCACCTCTGGACCTGCTTGAGCAGGTCCATGTTTGAGCAATGTGTTTTTGTCTAAAAAGCCTTAGTTTCCAGGGTCAGAGTGGCCAAAGTGACTGCTGCCACATTAAGAATCTGCTGCGGGACAAGCTACAGCATGCAGATATTACTGCAGCATCCTTTATACACTCATTCTGGAAACAATTTATTTATTTAAGAACCAGTTACCAAAAAAAATCTGTTTTTACAAAAAAAAACCCCAAAACCTGAGAGTTTTTTGAGTATTATATTTGATAGATGTGTGTTGTGGTTTAACCCAGCAGGCAGCTAAGCACCTCACAGCTCCTTGCTCACTGCCCCCCCCCCCAGTGGGATGGGGGAGAGAATTGGAAGGGCAAAAGTAAGAAAACTCGTGGGCTAAGAACAGTGTAATAATTAAATTAAAATATTATAATAATAATAATAATAATAATAGAATATTGTAATGAAAAGGGAGAGAGAGAGCACCCAGGGTAAAAAAAACAAGTGATGCAACCGCTCACCACCCACCAACCAACACCCAGCCAGTCCCCGAGCAGTGATCGCTGCTCCCCCACCAACTCCCCCCAGCTTATATACTGGGCATGATGTCATATGGTATGGAATATCCCTTTGGCCAGTTGGGGTCAGCTGTCCTGGCTGTGCCCCCCTCCCCTCCCAGCTTCTCGTGCCCCTGGCAGAGTGCGGGAAGCTGAGAAGTCCTTGACTTAGTGTAAACACTACGTAGCAACAACTAAAACATCAGTGAGTTATCAACATTATTCTCATCCTAAGTCCAAAACAGAGCACTATACCAACTACTAGGAAGAAAATTAACTCTATCCCAGCCAAAACCAGGACAATGTGGTGTCACAGTAGTGACCGGTTGTCCCCTCATCTTGGAAGATGAGCAGCAAACTGATATTTGCAAAGTCTGTGCACGGCTGGATGTGTTTACCGCACATGGTTTTTTTCAGATTACAAGTGCCCAAGTGCCGGGTGACATTCCCACGGGCAAGGCAGCAGCACGTGAATTTTGGTGCACAGCTGGGGTTACTGCCTTTTATTGACTCAGGCACATGTTTGTACTGCATTTGAAGATGCAGCCTGAGTTCTGGCCCTTAGGGAGGGGAGATGGAGAAGTAATCAAGTCTTGACAGCTCAGAGATCAGAAGCCTTAAAGCAGTTAGTTTGGATATTGGTAACAGCATGACTGCAAGGGAGGAGGGCTGCATTTTGCCCTGCAACCTGCACTGGAGGCTTTGCTCCCATAGTTAGGCTGTGACTGGTATTTGGATGAACTGGTTGAAAGCTATATAAAGCATATTTGTGCAAGGGGCATCCATTTCTTTATTTTTTTAGGGTAGCTATGAAGAGGCTGTGGAGGGAGCAGGGTGGAAGTGCAGTAGGTGCAGGGGTGGCAGCTTGGGGAACATGAAGTCCTGCTGCACATCTTCTAATGAAGTATACTTGCTTTTCTTTTCCCCCCAGAACTGGGCTAAAGTAAGTGTGCTGCATTTGCTCCCCAGCCTGGTAGTGTTGCCATCATGGGGGTCTCACCCTCCAGTGATTCGGTTCATTTGATCCTGGCAGGATTTGGCCTGGAGCTGAGTCGCCGGTTTATTCAGCACAGTCCATATAGGTAGATATCTTCAGCCTTGTTATACGGATCTCATTTTCCAGCTGTCATCTTGTGTGACAAAGAAGTTTGCAGGACAACTGTGTTAGACTTCATAAGTTTTTCCCATTTCATGGGAAAAACTGTGTATGTGTTTAAAAAAGTGGAAAACCCTCAAGCATGAGGAGCTGTGTGCTCTGTCACCTCCATGCCTTCTGGGGAAGGACGTGGGTGCTGTGAAATTTTTATGTGGATCTAGTTATAATATTGCTGAAGGCGTCTGAGGCTATCAATGTAAAGGGGAGCATGTCCTAGGAAAGGGCATGTGCCAGGGGCCAGCGCAGAGAGCAGGGAGTGTTACCCCCAGGACTACCTGGCCAGGGACACTGTCCTCCTGTGCAAGTAGGAAGACTGATCAGAGACAAACTCTTCCTCTGCAAACTGGATGCTGGAAATATTTTAGCCTTTTTTTCATGTAGGTCTCAGAGGCGTGGTGATCTGCCAAGTGATGTAGGAGGTTTTAACAGGTAAGCTTGACCCTGGCGCGGTACCATAACCAGTGCGAGGTGCCTGTCCCCTGGGGACACCGTGTGTCCTGCCAGAGCTTTGGCACTGCAGAGCTTGAGGCCAGAAGGACCTGTGTGGGGGGTGTTTCAGCTGAGTCACGTGAAGTAGCTGACATGAGAGAACACTATAAAACTAGTTAGCTTTTTCCATTCATCAATAGATCAGAAATTAATTCTATGTCCTTTGCTAATTGGTCATTTGAGGGTGGATTAGCCATATATTAAAATGTTTCTTGGTCCTCAAAAATAAGCAGATGCTTAGTTACACAATTAGACGATTATTCAGAAAATAATATACATTTTATCAATGTATTAATAATAGGAAAAGTTTGCCCCTTGGCACATCAACAGTAAATCTGGCTTTCTTTACTGTATTTCTCCCCATCTTAATTATTAAAAAAAGGTTTGTCAACACTGTAGAAGTTCAAACACCAGTATAATTGGGTCACACCATTTGATTTGAAGCGGCCCACCACTCATTATTGGCCTCGTTATTGAAAGCTGCCCATTTGGTTTAACTTCTGTGCATGGGGATGTCATGGGCCAAGTCCAGTATGGGCAAGATTCCCACCTTGGTTATAGCCATTAAAACCAATTATTTCCTTCAAACCCTCTAACAGCATGCAGGGGTTGTGCAAGGTGCAGAAAGAGGCATCAGGCATTATAAAAATCATAATGTATAAAATGTAATAATGCATAGCAGCTCATCAAAAACAGTTTATCTCTAAATCACTCCAAATTTAAATACGTTACTTCACAGTTCACATCACTGCTGGTGATTGATGCCTGTAAAGACCCCGTCAATGCAGGAGGCTGGGTAATGGGATTGGTGGCCCACGCTAATTCCAGCATCATGAGGTAAGGCTTTGCTAACACAGCCACTATTATTGCTGTGTCTGCCTTCCTTATTAGGGCAGTCTGAGACTTAATTTCTACTTGGACCGCCTCAGACAAATCAGATCATCACTGAACTGGAAGATGGCAAAATCCTTACTGGTAACACTCGCAGCTGACCCAAACTTCAGGAAAATGGGTAAAAGAGGAGGGTGGACAGCCTGCGGATGCTGGACAGTTCAGATTACCTCCAGCTATGGCCAATTTCCCACTGAAGAGCAGCAGGTGGTGAGTCATCTGGTGAGCCTGGTTATACAGCTCCTGCCCAAAAGTGTGTGGCTTTGGGGGGACCCAGGGGCAGCTCCAGTGCCTACAGGGCGGGTATGGAGGAGCCGGAGCTGGGCTCTGCACGGCAGTGCAGGGCAGGAGGACAACAGGTAGCAGGCACAAGCTTAAACATGAGAGGTTCGGATAGGAGAAGCTTTTTCCCGACGAGGACGTGCACACCAGCTGCACGTGCACACCAGAGGCTGTGCAGCCTCCTTCCTTGGAGGCTTTCAAGACCAAACTGAGTGAAGCTCTGAGCAGCTGGGGCTGATGTTGGAGCCGATCTCCTGAGGTCCCTTCCAGCCTGAATCTTCCTCTTGTACTATGAAAAAGCAAGCAGGCAGGAATATTAAGTAGCAGTAGATGAGTTATCCTCATTTGGCAGAGTTGTGATAATTCTTGAGCTGTAATGGTTTCGGTAACCATTTAATACTGGGACAGTTTAGAGGTGAGTCACAGATTTAATGAAGTATTGGGAAAAGTGCCTTTATTGTGAGACTCTTAATGAGTTCATCTACTTAGCTTAATGAAGTGAAGTTTGAGAGTCAGCTTTGATCCCTGTACCTGTTTATTTGAGGAACAAAATTGATTATGGACTTCCAGTATATCAGGTAAAGTCACAGCAAAATCCAGTGGCTGAACTCAAAGCTAGAAAGATTCAGAAGAGAGTTCATTATTAATCATTAATAAATCATTTTAATAAGATACTTGGTTTTTTTGGAAAAAAATTGCTGTGGGTCATGATCAGTCCTCCACTATGAACCATCTTTAAATCAAGTATTTATTTGACAGATATGATCTACCTTAAAGGAAAATGTGTTCAGGTGAGTCCCATGCCCCACAAGATGTAAGCTGAGGTGGTTGAGTGGGTGAACCTGAGCAGCTAGTGCTGGACCCATCCCCTGGACTGGTGCGACCCAGGGAAGGTACACAAAGCTGCACTTGGGAGCCTGGCACAAAACCGCAGCATTGTCTCAGATGCTCTATTTAGTTACTTGGACAGAGGTTCAGCAAAATCCTTGGTCTGGCTTAAGAGCATAAATACTTCCATCATCAAAAAATAGCTTAAATTACACTTAGTTCCCCTGACTTGGTTGCATGGACGGTCTACCTTTCCGCACTTCACTTTCTTCAACTGTCATATACAGTTAATGACTCACTAAAATGCAGCATTTCATTATCCATCTCTGTATAATTAACAAAATGTGAAGAACTTTTGATGAAAGCCACATGTGAACATTACTGTGTTGCAACTAATTGACAGTCACAGGCCTAACCTATATTTCAAATAATGCAAACTTAATGTGAGCTCACAGTAGAAAAAGTACACATTTTGTCCTCTGCATATTTAACAAGTATTCATGATGTAGCCCACTTTATAGAGCAGTTTTCATCATGAGGTTTAAATACATTTAAATATTACCCAGTTGACTGCCCAGCAATATTATGAAAAGGTTGAGCAATAGTATGGTAATAGTTTGATTTTAAGAGCATGTGTGGAGGATCAGCAGTACACTGAGTATAATTTCTGATGCTAACACTGGTCTCTGCAGCCCTGGGCACTATCTTTTCAAGAGTTTTTTTAATTTAGGAAAGTGCATTTAAATTTTAATTGATTTAGCATAAGCTATTGTCAGCTAACAGTTGTCAGGGTGCTGCCAGCTGAGGTGTGAATGGGTATGGAGAGGCACAGATGGATAAGCAGAGTCATGAGAAATGGCTCATGTGGAAGTTTTGGGAGCCAGGAATAGAGCCCTAACTGGGAATCAGACCTCCCAGGCCACCTGCTCTATGTGTTACATATCACCCCTTCCATGCTGATGGAGAAATGTGAAGACATTTTCTTCTTTTCATCTGCATCGTTGTTACCGAGCACAGAGAAGTGATTTCTAATAAACCGAGAGCATGGCATCACCTTAAATGGTGGGAATGTCTTAATGTCATATGTAGCAGTGGATAATCTCACATGCATTATACACCTGTTCTGTTCTTTATCCTGATATTTACTGTCAGCCAGAGATGGCCATGGGTGTTGAGGTTCCCCACCAGCTGAACGTCACCGCAGGATTCAGCACAGGCACAGATATGAGATTTCTTCTTTTCCTTTTCAGACTCCAGGAGCCTGAGCAGGTTCAGCGCTTACCTGCTCTGTGAGGTTCCACCCCCCCCAAAAAAAAAATATAAACAAACTTTCAAGGTTTAATGTTTCTTATTTCTATAAGGAAATTGGATGTAGAGAGACACTGCCTAATTTTATACGAGCGGATGTCCTTCTCCTCCCAAGCCCAACAAATTGCTTAGATGCGGAGGCTGCATTAGCAACGAAGGGTCACAGTGTCACACACAAGTGCCTCTGTCGCTGCTGTTAGCACCATGTTCACCTCCCCTGTCTCCTGACACAGCTCAGATATCTATATGAGATGTGTGGTTGCTGTGGGCTCCACCATTAGACAGTGAAGAAGACCATGCACGTCCAGGAAGGAAGCCAGGTCTTACAAGGACTGAGCCCATCTTCAGTGATGCTCAGCTCACGCAGTGTCTACGTAGGGGGCCTGGGTAGGACAGGATCCTAGGATGTAGCTGCTTCAAGTGCATCCTTATGTGGGATGAATCTGAGCTTAAATTCACTTATATTTAGGAAATATAATATATGCAAGTACCTGGATATGTGTGCTTTTGTCTTCTCCATTGTTTCAAGACCCAAAGTGTCACAGCTGTGGTCTGGGAGAAATGCATTCCTTGGTTCCTTGCATGAACCCTGAATGGCAAGAAGGGATTTACATTGGGCTGAGCAAATGTTTGGCATCTGCATACAGCCCAGGGAAGAGAGCCAAGCTAAGGGGGAGTAATATTGTTCAGAGGGTATCTGGCATCACTCAGTGTTTTGAGAAAATATTGAATTCAAAACTAGGCCATATACCTGGACCAAATGAAGAAGTGCATGACTATTTTTAGCATTTCTTCATCTAATAAAACTTGCCTTGTCTTAACTATTTTACAGAAATTATCATATTTTTAAAATTACAGATATATATTAAAATTCCAATATGGAACTTGCTGACAGAGTCATTAGTTACATTGCAAAGGGTGCATAGCAATCCATGTTAACTTTTTTATTGCTTTAGGATGATCACAGTTCATTAAAAATAGAAGACATTGCATATAGACCAATTTCACCCATTATATTCTTAGATTTTAAATGTAATTCTTAATACATGTCCCTCCTGGAAGAGAAAAGTACAACTGTAGAATTTCTCTTAAAGTAATTCACATAAATCTGATTCCACAGTTTCTCACAGCAGTTCTGCATAGCTGGCAATGCAAATTTAGAGTGAAGTGTGGTAATAACCTTAATGGCCAAGAAAATATATTAAATAGGTGTTGCAACAGGTAATATATTCTGAAATCATCCACAGAAGAAGTCTGCATTTGGATATTTCATAACATTTGAAATCAGAATTGAAAGTGTCCTGGAGGAGAAGGACTTTCCTAGAATATAAACAAGAATGTTGCCACACACCTCATATAGGTATCTGAGCTATGAATCAGGAGACAGGGGAAGTGAACGTGGACCTAACAGCAGAGATGGAGGTGCTCGATGCGTGTGACACCGTGACCACTCACTGCTTATGCAGCCTCTGCATCTAAGCAGTTTAGTGCTTGTGCACGAAATGCTCTTCCACCTCCTGCAGCACAGGTTCAGTGGGTGCGAGCACTGCTGCCTGCACAGAAGCTCCTTTCTGATGCCCAAGGAGTCCAGGGGAGCCTTGGGGGAGCTGAGCAAGATGCAACTTTCTCCATGTGGTTCCTGGTGAATAGAAGGGTTCATCTGGGGTATGGGACAGGTTGCTCTGCCCAGGCTGGCATTGGGCACAGGGAAGCCTTTCCCTTGCTGGAGCTGCCTGGAGGTCCTCCGGGACATGGGGGCATTGCCAGGCACTGCAAAGTCTTCCCAGAAAGCTTGCAGCTGCTGAAAAACTGCTAAACATGCTTGTGACCCGAACCTGTTGTTAGTGTGCCTGTGTCAGGGCTGTAGACTGTGAAGAGCATCACTGGTAGTTGCAGGAGAGGGTCTAACAGCTAATAGCTGCTCTTTCTCTGCTACTGCTCAGGGGAGACTGAAAGCCTTGGTGAGGGCTGGCTGAAAGCATGACTTTGGAGCCTGGGCCGTCTGGGACCATTCCTTCTGGAACAAGACAGAGCCCGTAAAAACAAATATTTAAATATATTTGCACATCTTCACACAGCACACACACACATGCACTCTGGTGAAAGAAAAATATTACAAAGATTTAAATGTTTGGTCTCACTTGTCTTGAAAGATGACTAAATGGAGAAGGCATCACAGCAGGCATCACACCATGGCGTATCAATGAACATCAGCCGGCATCCCGCCAGGTATCACCCCAGTAGGCAGCACAGCAGGTATCACCGCAGGCACCCCACCAGTGCATCTCAGCAGGCATGACAGCAGGCATCTCACCAGACATCACTCCACATCATCTCACCAGGAACTGCAACAGGGTGGCGCGTTGCTGCCAGCCCTCCTTTTGAGCCTGGTGGGGGCAGATGGATGAGGAAGGCAGGGCAGTTGTGTGGGCAGAAGCAGGCAGTGCAGGTGACTGATGACCCACCAGGGTAGCCTGAGTGGGATGAGAAAGGGCTCAGGAAGGGAGAAGCAGCAGCCTCTGACAGCACCCAATTGTTGTACTCGTGGAAAGAAGACTCCTGAAGGTGTCATGCCTGCTCCTCAGCTGACTTTTAAGGAGCTTTATGCATATTTAGTCCAAAAATCATAAAAAATGGCTTTCCTTCCACTGACTATATATAACATCTCCCAAAAAAACAGTTTTCATAGTGAAATTGAGCCTCTGGCTGAACATGCAGAATGTGACCTTGGGTGGCCCATGCCCACCAGCGATGGGGAGAGCAATCCTGCGACAGCACTGCATACAAGAATGGTATTTTCCTGTGGCTTGTCTCTTTCAGAAAAAAAAAAAGAAAAAAAAGAAGCAGGGATGCAGACAAGAAATGACCATTTACTTTTCTCAAATGCTTCTTTCACAGGGTCTGGTTGTCTTGTGAGCACCCCATGCCCATGAATGGGGGGACGGAGCAGCCACGGGGAGCCAAGCCTGGAGCTGCCCAACCGGTTTCTCTGTCTAGTGAAGAAACTAACTTCATACCATAAGAATGATTTTCAGAAATCTTGCTGGAATCTCAAGGCTGCCAATACAGTCTTGCTCCAAGTCTCTCTTGCATTAGAGAGGGGAAAATATTTGGGTTTATATTTAAAATGAGGAATAATCTGTTCTCTGAAGTAGAACAGCTAAGGACTTTGTGTGCCTGGTGCAGCACAGCATCAGGAATCATGATATTTAAATTCACATTCTGGTGTCCAGGAGCAAACCCCTCACTAATGCGCGAAGACATGGGGCATAAATAAACCATGTCTTACTCTGTAGGCACACACATTTAACTTCTGGGTTCCTTTTCAAGGTTGCTTCTCCAGGTTGCTTTACTGTCCGTTTACAAAAGATCTCAAATGGTTCTTTAAGAAATAAAGTGTCATTGCACCATAGGAGTATTTTTTGCTACATATTATGAACGTTGAATTGCTAAAAATATATTATGCTGAACTTTCTTTCTGAGCTCATTCTGTTGTTAATCTTGATACCAAGGTAATCTTGGTAAGGAAACAGACATTGGCACAGATGGTTTGGAAAATGAACCCTAATGTCAATTCAGTGCAGCGTAGGAACAGATGAATACATTAAAACACACTGACACATGGGCTGGAAATGGAGGAAATGCTCCAGGCCTTGCTCTGGGCTCAGCTTGTACAACTCAAGGGAGTCATTATGTTCTTGATGTCTCCCCGCCACGGTTACTTGAGGAAGGACTGTGCTCAGGCAGTGGCTGCAGTGCAGATTTGGCTCCCAAAAGACATAATTTGTAATGATGAACTAGGACTAAGCCTTTTTTTCAGGGAGTTTATAAAATTCCAGTCCAGCCTTGCTGGACACCAGTGAGTTTCTGTCCAAACTATTTCCACAACGAAAGCACAGTGCTTGGCTGTGCAAATATGGCTCTAAGTAATACTCCTACTGTGGTTTGAATTTTAAGTATTATAAGCATTGCTATTCAGGTGATGAGTCCAAGGAGCTAAAAAGATCAGGTCACGCATTTCAAATGGCAGCATTTTGTGGATTTCCTGTTTATATTTCAAATATTAGGAGGCTAACAAGTTAGTAATTTCATTTATAGATGGTCTGGCTGATGCTGGCATCCAGTATTTGTCCACCCATGCTGTTTTTGCAGTAGGCGTTTCCTGTATTTGACAATCTCCTTGTGTTTTATCCACATGCTGGGCCAAGCTCTTTCCCTAGCTCTTATCCACAAAGTGGTTGTAGGAGAACTGAGCCATATGTGACTGTGAGTCACTGGCACGTGAACAGCCGACATGCTCTTAAACAGTAAGAAAACTTTCTGGAAACTATTTTCAAGAAGGAGTGAAAGGAAAAGGATAGCATGAGTTTATCTATTTGAGGGTGGGGAGAACTGTCAAGGCCAAGGAACACCTGTCTTTAATAATATATCAGTAAGAAGTCTCTCAGTATCTTGCCATACCCAGTTGGATCAGAAGTTCTTTAAATCGATGTGATGGGGCTATTAAACATATATACTTCATGCAAAGGCGATACTTGCACTTGTGTGCTTTCTTTTCAAATTCTTTTCAAAAGAATTCCTTTCAAAATAAGTAAATTCATTTCAAAATAAGAGTGAGTGGGAGTTTTAACAGGATAAAACTGGGTTTGACTCAATGTTTTCATTCCCTGATAACATTGCAGCATAATAATTTGTGGATCAAGGAAAGCTATGGGATCTTCAAGCATCAGAATCCAATACTTTATATTTTTATTGAAAGAACCTACTTTTACAGCAAACAGCTAACTCGCAGAGGCAGTGAGGACTAGAAGATGAATGTCACCTCGCAATATCTCACCTTGCATTTTATCAATGGCCTGAAGGCCCACGCATGCCTCTGGACTCTGCCCTGGCAGTCCCAGGATAAGAGCTGGGGCCAGCAAGCATCTGACTTCTAGGGACCCTCACTCCTGCCTGGATTGAGCCCATCAGCCCTTGGGCTGTTGGAGCTGAGTGCATGCAGGGGCATGGCAGCCACTCTACTTCTGACAGCAGGCTTCCCCATGGGGTAAATTGGTTAATAACAGCAGAATTTCAAAAGCCTTTTCTTTTAACCACAGAGAATAAATAAAGACAAAAAACTGAATGTGAGGATGGTTTTATTCAGGACAGGTTTGAATCCAGCATCTAATTTAGCCAATATACTTCGAATTACATATAGATTTAACATTTACTCTTCAGAAGCTTAAGGTTCCTTAAAAGGTCATATTTCATTTTGTATTAGAACATGCCATGTTGGCTTTCTGCTCGTGTTTTTTTGCATGTATGAGTGCTTAAGGTAAAATGTTTTCTACTTCCAAAAGCAGCAATTGTACAGACACTTAATAAAAAAATGTTTTCTTCATGCCCATTTCTGGTCAGCAGGAATTTTTCCTCTCTCTATCGAGCAGCAGGGTAGAAGAATTCAGGCTGATTTCTTTAGGTTTCCATCTCATATTCTCCAGAGAGCAATGAATATCATAATAATACAAAATTATTCTTCATGTTCAGCACCATTCGTGAACAATTTGCCTGTCTAACTCATCACGCCAATCTCAGCTGCCCGCTTTGTTTTTATGAGTTCTGGGAAATCAAAACACAAACCAATTTTGCTTTAGGAATTGTAACTTCAACCAGACAAGAAATAAAGTGTGCATGAGTCCTTCTCCCTTCCCCATCCAGTTTAGAAGAAGCGTGACTGAAGTTAATGGAGTAACACCTGCATTTTATCTACTAGAGTAAGCCAGAAGAGAATGAGACCCATGATATTAACTCAAAATTGTACAAGAGTGGTCTGGTTTTGACTCTGTTAATCCGAGTATGGACCAGCTGTGTCATGTCAAAGGTTCAGTGCTGAACTGAAAGATGTATTCCTTAAACATGCAGCATTGCACCGGTTTCATTAAACTGGCGCAACCCTGGGGTGCATACCTCTGACAACAGTGGCTGTAATGTAATTTGAGGGTCCACACCAATTTTTAGTTTATTCAGATTTAAACAGGTTGAATAGTAGAACTTTGCCAATCTGATGTGTTTTGGTTCAAGTGGGCCGAGGACATCTGCATGCAGGTCCCAGCCAACAGATGCAGGAGGTTGTGCTTCTCCAAGCAGGGCACTTGCCCACACTGTCTCTCCACATCTGTTTGCAGCTGAGCTATAAAGCTGCAGCTCCTGCCTTTGAAGCAGCCCGTAATGAAGCTCCAAAGTAAAGCAGCTGGAAAAAACAGTGCAGACATGGAGCTGTAAAGAAAAAGTCAACTGAAGCTGAGAAAGTGTGAAGTGTCTCTGAACTGAAACTGAAATCACTGTAAAGTGATTTACACGATAATGCAAGGAAAAGAATTGGAGAATGGAGAAAGAGGACAAAATGCACATGTGTGAGACAGAGCCAGAGCCACAGCTATGCTATAGAAAGAAATGCTGTCTTCCACCCTATCCATCAGCAGCAGATGACTTCAGGTTTATTAAAATTACCTTCTGCTAATTGCAGTCCAGAGAATAGCCACAGTCTCCCGCTTGCTTCTTTAGAGGTTTGTGGATGATTCAACTGAAATGTGATATTTTGGTTTAATGGCAGGCAAAGGAACATCATTTTTCTATCACACAAGGGGAAGTGTTTCTCTCCGGAGCCAGCTGCTCTTGTGCAGATACATCCACTGCATGGAGCATCCCTCTGCCATACTCACCAATATGTCGATCTGCCTGAGCACACCAGCAGTAAAACAGACTGGGGAAATACCTAAAGGGAAAACACAACACACCTAAAACTCCAGGAGAAAATGAAATTTGCAGAATGCCATCTCCTCCTGGGAAAACCCTCCTAGCTCATCAGCATGCTTTACCTAGCAGACCTGGGAGGGGCACACACGTGCCTAATATAGCTTTGCAAATATGTCAGTGGGCACAGGATGGAAATCTACCTAAAGTTTAAGAAATGGAAAGAATTTAGAAGATCTTGACTTTTAAACACAAAAAGTATAAACCAAAGCTGCCTGTAGGGACTTCAGCTCCAGCCCTATAACTCCTCAAGCACAGGGACTGGCAGGGAGGGGCTGCCTTCTACCAGCTATGGCTCATCTAAATTGGTCATTTGAGTGCTGATGTCAGTGAAGTGAGAGACAGAGACGCAGCTTTTGAAGGTGATTCAGCCCATCCCAAGTCAGGAATTTGGTGTGATTTGTCTCATCCTGAAAGTAGGCACCTCCATTCATGTGGGATGAATTTTACAGTTTAAATCAGGTGATGCTAATCCCATTCGTGTACCCCTTCCAGATTAGAAAACTTTGAAAGTAGTCTGCAGCTGTAGATCCATTTTGGGTGGGAATCATCTCCCCTCTCTGGACATTCAGAAATCAGATACCCAAATCAGAAGTAGTTGCCTTTGGCTTTCTTTGTCATCAGCAGAGAAGAATGGGCACCTCTGGAGGGAGATTCATCCATTTTAAGAGAGCTGGTAGGCTGGTTGGCTGAATCATCCTCTGGAAATGCTCACTGCCTTCTGTTAAGGCAGGTCATTGCTAACAAAAACTGCTTAAAAATAAGAAATAAAAGGCCTTTTGGGAATACAGAAAATATTTTATGAGCTAGAAATACAGGGGTTTGCTAGCAAGTGGAGAACCTAGGACTGAATCAGTAGTTGGAAGTGCGCTGCTGGAAGCACTCAACAGAAGTGCAGTGGAAGTTAGCCCAAAGCTGACTTGCACATGTGCTGCACAAATAAAACCCCACCAGGTCTCTGACCTCGGACAAGAAGGAGTGTGACTGCCAGAGTAGCCTCTGAGGATGGGACTTCAAACACTGTTCAACTAGGCTATTTGCGCAGTGTTGGGTGCAGCTTCACACAGTTGACACCCGAGTCGAGGTGTCTACCTGGGAGCTGGCTATGTAGCCCATATATATATGTGTGTGTGTGTGTGTGTGTGTGTACATACATACACACAGAGAGAATTCAAAAGGACTGACATGGAAGAAGCTGCTGAAGCTCACTTTATGCTCCAGCATCCAGTTTAAAAGAGCAAAGAGATGAGGATGGTTGCACCAGAAAGACTAATTTTCTCCACTGAAAGCACTGGGTTGGTCGATGGGAGGAGAAGCTGCTGTGCTGTGCCATGTGTAGTTTATATTGCCAGTTATTCCAGGTGCATCTGTGCTTGTGCACTCAGAGTTAGGAATTTCTGTTAGTAAAAAAAGCAAAGAAGTTTTATCTGAAATAGGTATTTCTGTATGAAAAGTTAATTGGCATGTGGCATAACAATTTAGTTTTGTGCCCAGGTACTGTGTAGGTGAAGCTGGTGGGAGGTGTTGGTTGCCCTATCACTCAGTACATGCATTTTTGTTAGCAACATGCTAACCCACGTAGGTAAAAAAGGTGCATGCTCTACCTTTATGGATGTTGTCGTGCTAACTTGGCCAAAGTTTTCCTAGCTTTTTATTATTAAATTGCATGCAAAATCCATATATAGCAATCGGAAATGATAAAGCACTGCATACTGAGCAATAAGGAACTGTCATCATCAAAGTTGCATATCCTTTATCTTCTTCTACATCTTACTGGATGAAGGGGTTTGCGTTTGGTTTTGTATTACTCTTAACACAAGATTATTGAGACAACATTACAGCTTTAGAGATGCTTGTAACATCTTTTAAACCTAAGTTATTGTATTGATTTGTCATAGAGCTCTGTAATTTCATAATGAAAGGAGACAAATTAAAGGATATTTGTTTCTGTTGACAGAAAATACATATTATAATTATTTTGAAAAGCAGCACAGACTTTTTAGATGCAGAATACCTATAGATGCAGTTAATTACATAACCAATTTTCCTGCAAAGTTATGATTCATTTCTGAGTAGCCCCTTTAATTTTAATAGGCCTACATGTTTGAATAAAATTAAGCAGATGAATGTTTGCATGCCACAGCCTTAGGGGGCCAGTATGTACCAGCCAAAATGTATAATACTGCTCAGTGCTGTATGTACGGGTTATGACTGCTCTTTTAAAAATAGATCCCTGGGTTAGAAAAGGGGATGGGACTGAACAATTTAAACTAAAAGAGAACATAGGCTTAAGAGCAAATGGACATAAACTGCACATGAATGTATTTAGACTGGAAATGAGAAGAACATCTTTAACCATCAGAAGGTGAGAACATCCTTCTAACAGGAAAAACAGATATAGAAGATGAAACTAGCTGTGAGATATACCTTGGTTGGTTTAGCACAATCTCATGATGTGATTCCTTGTGGCAGACAGCAATGGAGTATGATGACCCAGGAGCTCTGCTCCAGCAATCTTCTGCATCTAGTATAATGTAATAAGTGCTTTTTATGTAAATTACCTCCATGGTTCTTCACAATGAGTGCTTGGATCCATGCTAATCACCATTGAGCTCATTATGCTCAAGCACTTCAACATGAAAACTGTGAGGTAGAATCAGGTCCTCTTCTGCAGAGGTAATTGGGCTGGTGGAAATGACTGACGACTTTCAGTGACTGCAGCAGGAGGTGGGAAGATGAAGGCATTTGCAATGTGTCCCTTAGTGTCAGCGGCATCAAAGAGAACACATTAATCAAAGGAGGAACAAAAGAGAGCAGAAGACTGACTGATCTGAGAACAACACCGTGTCTTGCTCATTAGCTGGAGAGTCAAATTGCAGCAAACACCCTCAGCAGTCACAGACTGTGAATACCTGGGGGATGATGAAAGGTGAAAGGTGGTTGTAAAATAGGTAAATTAATTTCTAGATGCACAAATAGCAACATTGGAAAGAAAATGAAAGTGATGGTACCTGATCCTTAAAGATGTCAGGTGTTTGTACCCTTAAAGTGAAACACAAGCTTTTCTGTGGAAAGTATTTGAATTCTGCAATGAAACTATTCCAGATTTTTGAGAAACACATCACTCCCTGATGTAGTGACCGTATGATTCCCCTGCACAGTGCTGATAAGGGACTGTCTGGGCTCAGCTGTGGGGGAATACCCTGAACTTGAGCCTCCCACAACCCATGGGCATGGAGGACCTTCACAGGCTGAAGCTATGGTGATGATTTTCCTCAAGGCAGAGAAATTTGGAAATGCTGTCAGCAGCCCTTCCAAATATCCAATAAATTTGATTAAAATCTGAAAAAAAATTCATCACACTAATAATAGGCTGTACAACTTGTTGGCCAGATTACATTAGTATACAATTAGGTATCATTAATGTCAGAAACAAGAGGCTGGACTTGAGTGCCGTCAGCCTGCTCGGCTCCACTGCCTTTTGGTGTTAGCATGGGCTAGGGACAAGTACTGAGAAAGCAGTTAAGAGTTATCTTGTTTCTCATGGTCTGGCTTGGAATTAGCTGCTTCCCATGGCTGCTATTTCACCGGCTGTTTGGTGGCTGCAGAGCTATTTCTTCAGGAAAGCAAACAGATGGCTCTTTGCTTGCACCCAAAATGCTCCAGTCTGTTGTTCAGGTGCCACATGACTGCAGCAAAACAAGGCAGCTGCTCACACAAGATGGTACACTCGGAAACAGAGAGATGTTGCTTCTGGTCATGACAAATGTGGCTGTCTCACGATCTCCACACTGAAGGTATGTGAAAATTCAAGGGTATTATTGCAATAGCTTCCTGGGATGTTCTTCATGCAAGGAACAGAGAGGGCTTTGCAAGCATCAACAAGAAATCAAGAGAAAAAAATAAAGTGCCCATGAAAGAGACCATAAACTGTAGAAGCCATCTTCTGTAAGTACTGAGGTTGCCAAAACCAACCTGAATTGCAATTACGCACCTACAGCTTCCACCCACCTCTGTAAACAGCAGACAGACTTGGGATTCAGAGACTCATCTTGGATTGTGGAGTCTCCTCTTCATCTTTTGGGGGGACTGCTTTTGTGACTGTTTCCTGTTCCTTTCCTTTGGAGGTGCACTCCTCTTGGGACAGGGCTGGTCAGTGAGAGCTGCAGAATCCCTTGGAGAGGGGACGTGGTGGCTGCAGGAGGCTCTTGGGGGAGTCCGTGGGCTGGGAGCTGCTCGTCTTCACCTCCCCTCCCACACCACTGCCACGTGGGGGGCATCTCCGTTACCCTGCAGCCTTCCACCCTGACCAGCGGAGCAGGAGCAGCGGCTCCATGGGGCTGTGTGATTTCAGGAGGGGTCCCCATGGTCCTGCCACGGGCAAGCCCAAGGAGGCTGTTTGCTGTCGTGCCACAGCAAAGCATGGCACACCTTGCTGGGGGGTTATTTTTGAAGGGGTGACGTGGCATAGCAGTGGGGCTGGTGCAGAAACTCCTGGCTCTGTCCCCTGCCTTGTTCTTGGGGTGGAAGGCGGCTGCAGGGTGCTGTCTCTCTCCTGCCAGTCTGGCGGTAGCTTTCCTCCAGACCATTTTAGGACTGTGCTAATCCCCTAAATTTAACCAGTGATGTCAAAGGCTCATGTTAGCTCGCTGCACTGAGTCCTGCACCCACACACGCTGATGTGAGCCAGGAATAACTCCACCATCACGTAGATTTGAATCCCATCCCAAGCAATGCCGCCCGATGCCCATTTTCATAACGCGGACCCCTGAGCCGTCGCTGTGCAGGTGGAGCAACTCCAGAGCTGGGGGGGGAAGGAGACGCCGGGGCTGGGCAAACTAGCCGCAGGAGAGCTGGAAACAGCCAACAGGGTAAGGAGAGACCTCTCAAGGTAAGCTGGAAACGGAGCGGTGTTATTTATTGATCCAGCAGTGCCCAGAAAGCAGGCATGGGGACAGTTGTGTTTGGTTTGGCTGCTGAAATGACAAACTGGAGGAGGAAAGAAAACCCACTCTGGTGTGGATTTATATGGATGTTACTTTTTTTGTTGCTGTTGTTTTTGTCATTAAAACTGCAAAGGAAAGAAAAGAAAGTTCTGTTAAAAACAAAATGTTGGATGGGGCTGGGACTGTTTCCACTTTGGGTGCCGGTTGAGGAAAGCAAGGTAAACAAATAGCTCATTTCACAAAAATGCTGGGAGGGTGGCATCCCCCCAACTGCCAGCCTCCCATCCACCCCCCTCTTTCCCTTCCTGCTTCCGACAGGCAGCGGTGCAGCACCCCACCAGTGTTTGGGACACGGACAATCTCCCACCCAACCTCATCCCTGAGCTGCCCTGCGAGGTGGTGCCCAGAAAGGCTTTCCTAAGAAAAAGTGTCTGTTTTCAGGCAGGATTTACCAACCACAGTGGGATGGCCTTTCTCATCCCATTGCCTGGTGTGACCCTCTGCCTCCATTCGCCCCGCTCTTTTGGGGGAGCACAGTGCTTGCAGCTGGGCAGATGTTTAGCAGAAGACAAGCCCCCGTGTGAAGACCTTTCCCCCATCAGTTCAGAAGAACTGGTGAACAGGATGAGCTGAGAGGAATGGGAGTTTTGACATGAAGGTGTTTTGGTGGGGCGTTGTCATTTGCGAGGATGGACTCATTTGGTACCATTAAGGAAAAGTGGTCACAGCCATGTGTCGTATTTTGCTGCCTGGGCTGGACATGGGTGGGCAAAAGCCTTGAGCTGAATTAGCACAGGACAACCATCACCTCTGCATTTCAGTCTGGCTACGGGCTGTTACACATCTGCTGAAGCCTGTAGCCCTTCTTGTCTCCCAGAGCGAAGTGTCAGAGAGCAGCCGCGGTGTGGATGGTGCAATCTTGGCTCGGGACACGCAGATATCATGAGAAATGGGTGGAGAACATTCCCTGGGAGTAAAACAGCCTGAGCTATGGCTGGGAAGAAACACATTTCTCTTTATCCTTTTTTCCCAACTTCTCAGGAGGAACAGACCTCATCTTTGTATTTTCTGATTTATTGATTTTGTTGGAAAAAAAGTTAGAGCCCGAGATCGTAAGCAAGGGGTTAATGGTGTTGGAAGCTCAGGTCTGAGATCTGCATTTGAAACAGGCCATTTGAGGTCCCACCATCACTTTACCCTAACCTCTAGCTGCTGGCACGTCCCAGGTGGCTTTTCCACACATGGACTACAAATTCCAGCCTGAGAAACTTTTCCTGGCAGAAGTTTTATTGAAAGAGGTAAATTCCCGAAATGGGGAAAAAAAAAGTTTAATTGATATTCTCAAGGAAAAATCAATTTGTCTGGCAATTAGAAGGCAGTAGGGTGGGCGCAGGGGCTGCGGGAGGTGATGATGGTGCCCTTGTGTGCAATGTCAGGTGGACGAGGTTCTTCCATGATCAGGGAGCAGCCCTGGGGCCTCCCTGTGTCCTGGCCACTGCTGACACAAATGACAGCCCTTCAGAAACTGTGGAGGCCAGTGTGCAGGCTCCAGTGCCTGGGAAAAAAACAGCAGTGGAAACCCCCCTGGCACAGCCCAAGCTGGAAACAGACAAGAATGAGCTATTATAGCTTGCTCATGGGGGAAAAGAGGTAGATTTGGTCTCCTTCAGTTCCCATCCAGGGCACATATGCAATATTTCATCCTTCATGGAAAAATCTTGGAGGAAAAGCCTAATTCTTGGCTTTTCAGATAACCCAAGCTGTACATCTGATGTGGTTCACTGTCTCAATAGGAGGGCAGAAGGTGGCTTGGCAGGGGACCCTGCCTGCTTGGCAGGGAGGGAAGGAACTGAGATATGAAGGGAATCAAGGAGTGCCAGCAGGTTTCTTAGAGCTGCAGTGATGGCAAGCTTGAGGTAAGCAGTTACTGGGAAGAGGGAAAAGGGAAAGGGCAGCCTCTGTCACACCATCTTTTGGGGAAGAACCATGGGATTGCTCCATGCCCTAGAAGAAGGTGCCTCCAATTTGCCCAGACCCACCAGGCACGCTTCCTGCATGTGGGTTGCAGAAAGAATAGAAAAAGTCTTGAGAGCAGTTGTTTTCTTTGGGGGAGAGGGAGTCAGGCAAAATTTAATGTATTTAATCGAATTTAAAGCTTATCCTTCATTTATGAGTGGTAGGAAAAAAACAAAAACAAACAAACAAACAACCCCAAACCTCTGGAAAGAGTTCATGTCCAAGTTGTCTCTGATTAGAGAATCAACAGTGCCCAAAGTGGGTAGGATTGACCGTTATGGTGAGCAGCCTGGTAAAGCCACAGGAAAGTTGTTTAGTTGGTTGGCAGTGTCACAAACAAGTTGGTGTTAAAGGAGGTGTCTTCTTGGCTATTAAGAAGTGTAGGGCAGTTATTGTGTATCATACAGTAAAAAGATAGAGCTATCCCCATACACTCACTTTGTTGCAACTTGGGGGTCTGGTCCGTCATCTCTTGAAGTCAACAGGGAGAACATCGCTGACCTGAGGAGGTCCTTCTTTGCCCCACATCTGGAGCTGTTTCCATTTGAGAAGTCCTACTTACCAATGTTAGATTGCTGATGAGTTTTCAGTACTGTGAATGAATTTTTTCAGTGTGAAAGTAATAACTGGCTGTGTATTACCTCAAGGGATGATTAAATCACCCGGTGTCTCAGTCTCCAGGATGCAGTTGGACACATCCTGTTAGATGCTGTTCTTCCATAACTGACCTGAGCAAACTTTCTTTATTGTTGTTCCTCACCGATAGCTCACACCAGTTACACGCCTTCACTGTGTTCATCAGTGTCTCCCATGAATCACCAGACCACGGGGTGGATAATTGTTACTTTGGTTCCTTGCTGAGAGTTTAAATAACATGCACAAATCAAAAGCCCTTTATTGGTACAAAATGCAAGTCTAAAGAATACTCAAGCAGTAATGTGAAAGGAGAAGAGGAGCTGGTGTGCTTCACATTTCAGCTGGAAAAAATGCCACTGCAATGCTGATATTTTTATGGCGGAGATAGTTCTTTTCTTAAGCAGCAAGTAGACCTGGCTGGAAAATGGCATTTCTCTTTTAAGAGATATTTAGAAGTTTCAGCTTTTGGTTTTTTTCTGATGTGGAGCAAAACCAAGGTCTTCTCTAGTTTTTCACAAGAACAGAAGAGTATAAGGCTGGGGCTTGGTGACAGGGACTCACCTCCCACCGTGCCACATCTGAGACTGGTGGCCAAGCTCTTGCTCAGCGTAATTAGTGTGTGTGTGTGGGGCTTATAACTGTGCCATCCTCATGCCCAGTGAGCAGCCCTGGTTCCTCCCATGCCAGCAGGCAGAGGGGACCCTGCATCAGGTGGGGCTGAGACCTGAATGCGTCCAGGTCCTCCTGCAATTAGAGGAGGGATTGACAGAGGAGGTGGGGCGGAGAGGACCACAGCTTCTCACTGCGCAGTTCACAGGGAAGGGTAGGCAACCACGAGAAATTTGGGAGAAAGTGGCTGATTGATGCATTTCTTTGATCCCAGTGGCAAGACATTAGGTGTCTGTGCCACGATAGACCCTGGGGGCCAAGATGATGCCCTCATAAATTGGCACTGGACTCTCTGGGGTAAGGAGACTTATTTCTGTTGGAGAAAGGAGGAGGGAGATTTATTTCTCTTCTCCCCACCAGCACAGCAGGGCTTTCACTCTCCCTTTTATGTGGTAGGCACGAGCAAGCTTGTGGCTTACTGTCATCTTGAGGTCCTACTTGGTCTGCTCTGTAAATATCCCAGCCTACCTAAGGAATACTTGAGGCTTCTCTCTTCCAGCCATGTGAAACCATCAACGAGCATTCATCTGTGTGTCTGTCCAACATGCATGCCACAAGGCCAGGTAAGTGGTTGGCCGGGACCCTGGAGCCCCACACCAGCACCTCCTGAGCGCCGGCATCTTTCGCTGACGGAGCTGGGACTGGGGCACCCGGCAGCCCCGCTCCCACAGCCCTGGGAGAGGCACGCTGGGTGCCGGCTGAGCTGGGAGCAAGCGCAGGCTTGCCTTTGGATGGCGAAATATGGGACGCGGGGAGGTCAGAGCTGTGCGTGGGTGAGCCACAGGGAGCAAAGGTGCTGGGTTAACCCTGAACTGAAGGAGGACGGATTAGAAGCCAGACCAGGTGCGGGATGCCATATCCCCTATATGCAGCCAGATAAGGAGGGAAGGATAAGGCATCCTTTACGTGGGCCACTGAGGTCTGGTTTTGCCATGTAACTCCTCCCAGAGTCACCAACACTACCACCCCCTGACCAGCCCATTTTCTGCTCTTGTCTGATCCTGGGAAGCCATTTGACGAGATGCTGGTTGGATTTCGTCTTTATTTTTCCCTGCAGAGCTCTGATTTTGTTTAGCACAGAATGACATCCCCAAAAGCAGCTTCCTCTGAAGGGATTGCTGTAAATATGTCTAACACAATCCTCTGAAAAATACTGCAGCTTAAACAAAAAAGCTGAAGTGTTTCCCATCTGCCAGCAAAGATCCTGCCTGAGCCTCAGCTGCATTGAATGATGTACTCAGGTTTTTCAGCAAAGAAACTTCCTCTGCCTGCTCTTGTTCTTCACCAGGAAGAAAATTATTATGATTAAGGCTGTGGTGTCTGTTGGGGTCTTGGAGCTCCGCTCTGACTCTCCCACCACCAAGTAACCCAAGAGCTGCTGCCCATCTCTGCCTGCCCCACAAGTAACCTGTGACTCCCTGCTGCCTGCAGCTGGCCCGGGACTTATCTCCTTCCTCCCACCAGCCACCCTTCCCTCCTCTCCCTCACTCAGTGCAGGTAACCCAGCAGTGTTAATGAATGGGAGAGCATGATGTGCACGGGGCAGTGCCCAGGGCATGGGGACAGGGGACAAAAGAGCCCTCAGCCACAAGGCTCTGCTGCTGCTTCCGACAGGCAGCGGTGCAGCACCCCACCAGTGTTTGGGACACGGACAATCTCCCACCCAACCTCATCCCTGAGCTGCCCTGCGAGGTGGTGCCCAGAAAGGCTTTCCTAAGAAAAAGTGTCTGTTTTCAGGCAGGATTTGCCAACCACAGTGGGATGGCCTTTCTCATCCCATTGCCTGGTGTGACCCTCTGCCTCCATTCGCCCCGCTCTTTTGGGGGAGCACAATGCTTGCAGCTGGGCAGATGTTTAGCAGAAGACAGACCTTTCCCCCATCAGTTCAGAAGAACTGATGGGCAAGATGAGCTGTGAGGGACAGGAGTTTTGACATGGGCACCTGGGCACATGGCTTAGGCAATGTGGCTGGAGAAGGAACAGGAGGCTGGTGACATCCAGCACCACCTCATGTCCTCAGCACAAGGTGGGAAGAGAGGAGAGACACCCCCTTTGTGGGTAAACCCTTCTGCAGCAGATGCAACGCTGTGCAATGACTGCTCATCGCTGCCTCGCCCTGTCTCACCCAGGAACTTGGCTTGGGCTGCAACCGTCCGCTCCATTTTTCTGCAAGGCAGATCAGTGCTGCCAGCTGTAAATCTGCCAGGGAGCTCATGACTCACAGTGTAAGAACCATGGAGTGCTGTGAATTATGCGGCGCCGGCTGCTCACCTTTCTGAAGGCGGTTTTGGCTCTCCAGGATGTTTGTGCAGGAGCAAATGAGCCTGTGCCACAGCAGGGCGACCACAGCCCCGCACGGACACACCAGGAGGAGGGTAAGAGCATGACCCACATCATCAGGAAAAGCCATCAGGACTCGGTGTCACTGTAATTACAAGCCTGCTATGTAGGATCTTTTTTTTGAAAAAACAAGCTTAATCCAAAGCCTCCATTGCGCATACATACATCAGTTGACTTCTCTCCAAGTGGAGTGGTTTCTCCAAGTGTCTCCCACTACAGAGTCAAAGCCTTGGCACATCCCCATCCTTGGGGAGCGTCCTGGGGCACCAGCACCCCAGCGGTTTGGTGGGAGAGCTTTGAATCTGCCAGGGCTGCTTCTGCTGCTTTGCAGCTCTGGTGAGTGAGCTTGGTTGTGAGGATGGCCTTGGGACATCCTAGCACAGCCAGAGCTCTTCTCAGCCCCTCACCTGCACACAGGCGGTGACACAGCCTCAGTCTTTCACTGCTCCATGTACCGGCTGCCGCTGTAACTGGCACCAGTTGGCACCGTCCCCAAAATGCCTCTTGGTAAGAGCTCGGATGCTTTTTCGTTTGTGGTCAGAGCTGAGTCATGCCTCTGGAGGAGGTGTGGGAACACATGGGCTTTGAGGGTCTTTGCTCCCTGGCTGATGTCTGCTGCTCCTGGACCCGATGGCTTCCTAAATGCACAGGCAGCCTGCAACTGCATGAAGGTGCCAAGCACAGCCAGATACTGTCAGAGGCATTAGGCAATGCTGGCCAAAGCTGGGACAGGGTGATAAAACCGAGCCCCAGCTGGAGAAAGCAAAGGCCACCAGTCAGAGTTGGCTCAAATAGTGCACAGCACATTTCTCTTTGTCATAAAGCACACATGGGTGGTTGAAGCCCTCCTCATCCTGCGAATGGGAGCTGTTTGCCTCCTAGGTATGAGGTTTTCTGTCTAACCTGGTGGCTGAAAGTCCTTCACAGCTGAGCTCATAATTCTGAAGTCACCTCCTAAGTACCGTAAGCTGTCAAGAGAGGTGATGGATGGAGCTGGTCTTTTGGGAGATGGAGCAAAAACCAAGATCTGTTCACATCTGCCTCAGGTGCGTGGACTGCCTGTGCTCAAGTGAACTTGCTGCTGTCATGCACAAATTGGACACGAACTTCACTTCTGAGGTGTCGTTGTTATAAATCATCTGGGAAAACTGGCAACTCTGACAAAACATTGCAGGGTGTGAACATCTGCTGGAGCCATCTGCTCCATGGTAAGCCGATATTCTTCTTTGAGAGAAGATGGTATAATCAAGGCCCCCTTCACTGTTTGCTCTCCATTCTCAGCCTTCTCTCCTCCCTTATGCTTGGCACAAGCGGCTTTTTTGAGAAGCTCACCTACGTGGTATCCCATTCTCTCATGGTATCTATTCCTCTTCTGAGACTGCCTGAGGTGGCATTTGATCATGGCAGAAATCTCTTTCCTAGTGTCACCTTTCCCCAGGTGTTTCTGACTCAATGGAAAACCCAGGAAGACACCCACCATCCTTATCAAGATGTAACTAGCCCAGACACTGCTGCATCACATCATTTTTTCAGCCCGTATCACCGATGACTCAGCCTCCATTAACAGCAGTCGTCAGGGACTATTTCACCCTACCTTTCCTCCTGGCCGGAGGCCGTCCTGTAACCTGTGCAACCCACCGAACTTTAGATCAGCTCTCCCAGCACTGTGGCTGCTTTTGAGACTGTGACGCTTCTTCTCCTCAGCACTCCCTGCACGTGCTGCTGCAAACTGCCGAGGAAGGCAGGAACGAAAGCAGACAGCCCAGCATCTCTGTTAGCTTTGACGTTTGGGACATATGAATTAGCAAAGCCTCTGTACAAGATGATCTCCTTGCAGGGCCACTGCCGATCATTGAGGTATTTACATGGCCAGTTGTTTTTCTTTCCTCTGCTGTGCTTCCACAGGTTACTTTCCCAAAGATAATTATATGACTCAGGAAGACAAATGCATACCTCACATACTTGCGGAAACCGTAATGCCGATAGGTGGTGTAGAGCATTTTGAAGCTCTTTGAACACACAAGAACAGCTGAATTCCCATAACTTACCTACCCAAACCAAAGCAAGTCCAGGCAATGGCTGCATAGTTTTCGTGGAGCCCTTATCCAACGGAGGACAAACGTCTCCCCAAGAAAGCTTTGGTCTTGCAGCACCAAGGCACGGATGCTTTTTGTCGCCAGAGAAATCACAGGTGTTTTGTCAGGTAAGATTTACCATTTCTGTTTGACTGGTTTTTGAAAGATCTTGTCCAAACTGAGGCTGGAATGGGAACATTTTCTACTCTGAATGCAAAAAAGGGCAGTCGTGCTTTCTGAGAGGTCACGGGAACAGCACAGAGAAATTATCCTCTCTTAAATAGATAAGTGATTGTTATGGCTAAAATAACCTGGCAGCTAATTGCCTGTGAACATAACTGGCAGAATTGAGGTGCGGTGGTGTTTGGTATCGCTAGTTTAGCACAGACAACTCTGGAAAAGACACAAAGGGAGACAGAGGCTTTGCTTCAAGTACTTGAACATTTGAATCGTTGAGCTGCAATTCGATCTGCTGATTTTGGAAGAAAACCAGAGAAGTAAGAAAGAGAAATTTTATTCCATGTGGTAACTTGGAGGACTTTACAGATCTTAAAACCACCCCAAATCTGGGTTGATGTGCGCACCCAGCATCTCCTGTACCTTGTCATTAGAACGGTGGTCCTGGAGTGCTGCAAGGTGGCTCCTGGCAACCTGCCGTGCCTGCGGGATGGCTGGGACAGGCTTGTGAGCTCCTTCGGGACTGTTTCGGGGAGCACCCTTGCCCAGGAGTGAGAGTAACAGCTTGGCTGAAATTGAAGCTAGTATTTTCAAAGCTTTTCAAGCTTTTGTTCCGGTTCCTGGGTACCTGTGTAGGTATGTGCTAGGGATGAGCTATTCAAATGTAATCATGACATGTAAGTAGGGATGTATTTATTGATTTGCCCCCTGCTTTTATATCCAAAGGGATACAGAGGATCTTCCAGCACCTGTCTCCATCAGTGCTGGAGACCTGAAACTACCCACCTGCCAATATCTCCCCTGAGACCAGACTGGGACAGGTCCTCCAAAAGGGCTTCCTCATGCAGAGGTCTTATCAGAAATGCCTTGGGGTCCCTAAGCAATGCTGGGAGCCTGCCCCTGAGTCCCTTCCCACTCTGCCCGTCCTCACAGCGCTGAACCAAGGCAGGGGGATGGTGGCTGCACTTTTGGGAAGGCTCCCTTCAGAGGAGATCGTGTGTTTCCTGGCTCCTGAACATTTTTGTTTGTCGGGGCGAGGGGAGCAATACAACTTGCAGCTTGTCCTGACATGTGCCTGCTGTGTGTAAACCCACAGCTTTTATAAAAAAGGGCTCCTGACCTGGGGACTGTGGAGCCTTCAAGTGCTTCTTGGCTCTGGGCTTCTCCTTTAGCTGTTGTAAGATCAGATTAATGATGTATTAGTTTGAGATAACTGCCATGAGATCATGTAATTAACTTGTGATCATGCTCTGTGCCAGTTGGCTGAAACTCACCACTTTTAAAAAAACCTCTTTCAGACCAGCTATAAATAGAGCTTTTTGAATGATGGCATTAATAAATAGCTCATTAGTCACCTTTTGGGCTAATTAAGGCAGAGCACATCCAAGGCAGTAAAGAACAGCAGTGGGTGATTAAAAGCAGCCGTCATGCTGAGGTCTGCAGCACTGGGGAAGCAGTTTATCACCTTGTGCCCTTCACTGTGGCCATCGTGCTCCCAGTTACACAGGCTTGTGATGTCCCCCTCCAAGGCCTGATCCTGCCCTGCTCAGCTCCGTAAGGCTTGGTCAGACGTCCTCACTCACACTTGTGCTGCCCTTGGGCAGATGAATAGCTGTGGAGAGGTGGGTGCAGAGAGGTGATGCCTTGGTAGGGCAGCGATACCTGCCCAAGAGCAGCCGCTGCTTGCCCAGGTGATGTGACTTCACCTCGGCACTGCTCCCGCATTTGGTATACGTGGCCTTTTGACACGTAGAAGTTTTGCTCCAAGCAAAACTGAGGGTCAGGGGATGTTTTTAACTTCTCTGGACATATTGGGAGTGGGAAGAATCTGGGTTACTGTGTAGGCACCATAAGGATGTATACACCATTTTGGTGAGCGCGGGGCTGGGCATTTCCAGTCCATGCCTGACAAGAGGAAGGCTGTGTCGCTATCCCAGTATTTTTGCAGGGCACTGGGAAACATCCCAGGGAAAGGGATCTGTCTTGTAGCATTTAATCCCATGTGTGGCTGCTGCAAGACTGCTGCCCGAGACCTTCTCCCTCAGTCTGCCTGAGCTCTCTCCCTCTTCTCCAGCTGGACCAGGTTCCCTTCTTCAGTCCCTGCTTCTTGCCTGAGCCTCAGTCCTGCCTTGGCTGCCCACCTCATCCCACTGGCATGGTGAACGTCTATCCCAAACCCCACAAATTGTTCAGAGGCACAGGTTAGGGTTGGTGCCCTCTTGTGCTGGGAAACACACTAGTAATGGCCAGCCCCCACTGTAAGGTTTGCAACGTGAGCAGAAACAGGGATTTCTCTCCCCTGTCCCACCCTCCCTCAACAAACTGATAACCAGCCCCACTCTTCTGGGTATCCTCCCTGCTGCCCCATGTACCAGACCTCCCATGGCTGGTGGCCCCCTCAGCTGTTGTGTAGCCCTTTCTCTTGCCCCAGTCCCTGCCAATGCTCACTCCCCCTTTACACCAGATTGTGACATGCTGGTGGTGGCTCTGCAGTCACCTTCCCTGGGCTGGTCACCAAGGCCTGTGATGGTGTGGCTTGGGGCTGCTCTGCTGCCCAGGAACCAGCTGTGTGCACCCCACACTGCCCAACTTCCCTGGGCCAGATCCTGCTCAGAGGGGTTCACATGTGAGCTCTTCTTAGGTGCTACAAGGGGTTGGAAAGGTTGTTCATCTAAACAAACAAACCATTAAGTGCAAAGGGCTCCTGTGTGCTGCTTTGGGGGCTCGGACCAGCAAGGTGGTGTGTGGTTATCACCAGCCCTAGGTGGTTACCAGCCCTAGCAATTCCCAGGTCAGATTGGACTGAGCATCTCACAAAACTGTGCCCTCCTTCATTCCTCATGGAGGAGAGGAGAAGTAGTTGAGTCTGCATCTTCTGGAAGATGCCACTGATTTTTAGCCCCAGTCAAGTAGGTGGGTGCAGCTAGAGCTCTGAAGCTGAACCGTACGCAAAGAGATACGATAGCTCAGAGAAATGGGAGATCCTTTGTACAGCGTCTGCATCTCTGCTCAGCAGTGCCTGTTTTGGTGAGCCACGTGGATGGAGCCAACTGTGAGGGCAGTGCTTGGGCAAATGCTGCTGGCTTCTTCTTGTCCCCCAGATCAAGCACCTGTGTGCTGGAGCATTTAGGGTTTGATGCTTTAATCTCTTGTCTCTCTGGGTTAGTCTCAGGCCATTAGCTTTTATTTTCCTGGTGTACTGGCTGAGTGAATTCTGCAGTTTATGGTACTAGAAAAAAAATCCCCGTGCAGCTGCTGAGTGCCCAGAGAAGCTGCGTGGCAGATTGTCTTAAACTGGAAATGGTCCAGAAGAGGAGCTTAACTGGGGCTTGTCCTCCGACAGCCACTTCTTACATATTAGAGGGGTTGTAAAATATTGCTGCAATGGTCGTTCCAGTATTACGCTATTTTATTCTGCAGTTTGGAGGAGATTTGCAGGTTAGGCTGAAAATGGGCAGTGGTTTGTGATCCATGTGGGTGTTATTGGGGTATAGTGAAAGCTGTGAAGTGAAAGGGGTCCTAATTCATTTAGCCCCTATTGTTTTTCATATGGTATCAGGATATGACATATAGCAGGAACGTGAGTCAAGTCTTCTCTTACCTTGTTTTTTCTTGGAGGACTGGTGGAAGCTGTAGGTGTGTAAAATGAGCTCCCCTGGTCCTAAATAAATACTGAACACAGGATCTCAGTGCAGGGACTTTGGAAATCTGACATTTGATTTGTCTTCTTCTTAAGAGATGGGGGTAATAGGTGTTGACTATTCACTGCAACAAGGCTGAATGCTTCAAGCAGCTGGAGCATAAATCCCAGCCCTCGCGAGACACCAGGTTGAGCGGCAGGCAATGACTCTTTCTTCAGCTTTGCATTTTAGTGAGAAGTCTATTGCATGAAAGTTAATGCAGCTAGTGGGCCCTGGTCCGTGTTCATATCCATGGGTAGCCACAGTACAGGGTAGGCATGATGGCTGCTCTGTGGTGAGACATGGACCACAAACCCATCCCTGATCCTGTGATGCTGGCCCCGAGGACCTGCCACCACCAGCCTCTGCTGGCACCAAGCTCTGCTGTGAAGGGAAGGGATGGATGACTCAAAGCTACAGCAGTGAGGGCTGGATGACCCAAAGCTACAGCAGTGACTAAGGTTTATGATCTTTCAGGTGTTTCTCGTTGCCAGTATTATTGCCCCAAATAAATTTTGGCTTTTGCTTTCTCTAATATTGGTTGGGCCTTATGCATCAGTAAAGTCAGAAGTTTTACATTTGCAATTAATCTTCTGTGTGACAGGAGCTCAGGACTCATGTCTGTACAATTTCATGTCTATATGATTCTGAACAGAGGGGGACAATAGGCAAAGAGCTGAGGTCTGGAGGTTGCTTTTTTCTTCTTTCAGGGAAATGAGTGAATATGGAAAAGCCATTTTATCTTCTACGCTATGTTGATAAATTGCCCTTTCATTCTTTCTTTCTTGTACTTTTATTGAACTTGCAGACAAACCTCTCCCTTGGCAGGTGGAAAGAATAAATTGCCAGCAGTACACATTGACAAGATGCCTTTCAGTAGTGGAGCTGTACAAATAATACGTTTTTCATTTCAGTGGCTGAACAGAAAAATTGAAAATACTTTTTGTTTTGGGTCACCCCCTAAAGAAGAATGTTTCTTTTCTTCTTTGATTTCTTTACATAAGTATTGCACAAGACATTCTGGTTTGAGATTATTTAGCACTTTTCATAACTTGAAAAAAGAAAAGAAAAAGCAAATGAGGTCATTTTCAAAGTAAAAACATCATTTGAAAGAACAACAAAAAATGTTTCATTTTAAAAATGTCAAAGTGGAGCCTTGCAGCTTTTCTCAGAACTTTTTTTCTTCTCTTTCAGCTAAAACTCATTACATATTCAACCCAAATTCACCCAGAGTCTGAGTAGCTATTAATTGCCCAGTCAAGCTCCGCCTGCACACAGCAGTGACTGGTCCTGTTTGCTGCTCAGCAAATGCATAGGCACAAGTATTTGATTCTGCTTAAAGTGTTGAGCAAGAGACCAGGTGAAATGGCCTCCCACAGGCCTGGCTGACCAGGGAAGCACCGGCACAGCCACGATTCACCCTGGTGAGACCCAGCAGCACATTGAGGCAGGGGCTCAGGCTGGGAGCCACTGGGGTAATATGCTGACATGGGGCTGCTGCCCCTTCCCGCAGACCCTCCAGCTCTGGCATCTACCCCCGATGGGATGTCGGCTGGGGTGCGCCAGAGCTTCGGAAATGCAATGGTGTGGCTCAGCTGTGCTTCGCTTCGCCATGGGGACAGGGGTCATCCATCTCTTTCTTTGCCTGGTTTCCTAAGGAAATGGTGCTGGTGTGATGGTGACACTACATTCCTACCTGCCTGCCCCTCCCAGGAGTGCCCTGAATTGAAGGCTCTGGCAGCATTAAATCACGACAAATTCCTACAAATGATGATGAAAATCAGGGGCTGAGTAGACATGCACAGCTTCCAGTGTGTTGGGTCCCATGGGACCCGCCTTGCCATGAAACAGCTCCATCAGTGCCATTTGGGGTCTGGGTTTGGCTCAGACAACATTAGGGAAAGTCCCTGTTGTCACCTCCTCTTCAGCATCTTCCCGCAGAGGCAAAAAAGCTCTGCAGTAACTTTTTGTTGCGTCCCAACACTGGTATGTGCTTCCTTGATAGATTAGAGGTTCTTGATGCTGGAAGGACTCTATTCCCTCCCAAATCCACATAATCCTGAAAATTTAGGGATGGATGAAGTGCCCCCGTTTGCGTGCCCCACCAGGGATGCACAGGTCCAAGGGGTCAGGGAGGGAAAATGCCTCCACGTATTCTCATGGACTCCCAGCCGTGGCAAACCTGTAGGTAGCACCAAATGGCTTATAGACAGGAAAATAATTCAGTGTCTATACCAGAAGGTGAGTTTTTGGGGTTAGGAGCTTCAGCTTTAACTGCTCAATAATCTCCATCCTTCCCTGGTGACTCACAGCTACCGCTCCAGGGCTGGGGCAGCTGTGAGATCCAAATGGCCAGTGGTAGCATTGGCTTGTAATGTGTAACTGATAACTCCCAGCCTGTAACTCCTGTCCATGGAGAGGCTGGGATGCAGGAGCAAGGGCCAGCACCCCTGTCTGCTCCCCTCGCCAGCCAGGACCCCGGGGCGCAGTTAGGCTGGGCATGTAGAGCCGAGACACTCATCCCCAGTGGACACCCTTGTGGCATGTCACCCTGCTCAGAGATAAAACCCCATCCCTACAAATATTGTGAGGGATTAGGAATTTCTCAGCATTCGTCAGACTGACAACAGAAAATGGAAGAAGTCCAAGCATCGGTGGCCTTTTGACACAGCAGGAGACTTTTTGATATGATAAATTAAGGCTCGGCAGAGTCAGCTGGTCCTTGGTTGAATAGTCTCTTGTGAACCTTGAGATTTTTTTCTTTTCCTTTTTTTCCTGAAATATTGACACGGCATTTTCCTCTGCTGAGGGAAGTTTCTCAGCAGCTGGCCATGGTGTGGACCACGACAGGCACTCAGAGTATCTTCTGGTTATTCCCCAGAGAGAGCGGCAGGAGGCATTGCAAGCAGATCTTTGATGCTGCAGATCAGAGATGGACCCTGGTGAAAACTGGAAGCTGGATGAAACCAACTGGTTGTCTCATGGTGGGATCCATCCCTTTCCCAGTGTGAAAGGAGGTAGGACATGATTGCTGGTTTTTAATCCACACAGTAGATGTGCTAGGAGACTTCCTGATGTGCTGCTGCCCTGCACTGTCCTTGCAGTGGTCCCAGGGGTTTTGCTGGGCTATGTCCAGCATGAGGCAGTACTCTGTGTGAAGGTGGGAAAGGTCTGACCCAAACTGCAGTGTCTTGCCAAGAGCTGGCACACTGACATAGGCACTCAGTCTGTGGCTTGTCTTCCTTCTCTGGAGTGGCCTTTTGCCAAAAAAAACCCCAACACCCACCTTTTGGCAAGTTAATATGCCACTTGTGCTAGATGTGACCACCCTCATTCTCTACAAGTGGGACTCTGCAGATGCCAGTGATTGGGGAGGAGTGAGGAGGAGAGCTAGTAAAATACCTCCTTCTCTCTTCAGTCATATTTGCATGGGACAGTTTAGGATGGCTCCAGGGAGACACACTGTCCCAGCAGTGGCAGGAGGGCCAAGGGCTGCCCCGGCTGGGGTTTCCTGTGCAGGACCATTCAAGGTTTCAGCCCACCTTAGCATGACACAAGACCTCCCAGCCCAAGGCTGGGGCAGATGCAATGGGAAATAGCCAGCAGAACTATTTCCTCTATCAAGTTATCTCTACCTAATTTCCAGCCGGGTGCTGTAATTTGCTTTTTAATCCCTGTTCAAACATTTGGCAGAAGCAGCCACATGTGCTCCCTGCTCAGCCCCAGCTCATCTTCATCACCAGAAGTCCCCATCCCACAGGCCAGCACAAGCTGCCCCTCCTTGGGCAAAGCTCCTTCTTTGTCTGGGACACACTGTGCCCTGGACTAAAACCAAAATAAACCCACAGCCTTCCAGATGATAGCACCTTGGGAACAGAAACATTTTGCTTTGGTAAAATGCTTCGCTTATCTCCATCTGTTTCCCTCAGCTTCCTGCTGATAGCCCAGATGCCTGGGGAAGGGAAAGGGAACAGTCCGAGATGTGGCATCACCTCCTTTTCCACGAGAGTTGAATTAGATAAGGAGGTTTATGCTTTTGAACTGGGCAGCCCTGGGATCAATCTCCCCAGCCAAGCACCACTGGGTGGCATCCTTGTGATAGCACATCTGCTGCTTCTGCAGGTACCCAGCCCAGGGTGGCTCCAAGGGACCAGCACAGGGACGCTTGCTGCAGTCCATCCTTTTTGCCCATTAAGACAATCTCTGCTTCTGTCATCTTTCCAAAATCTTCACCATGTGCGTGGTCTGTGTTACCATTTATAGGTTGGGTTATACTGTTGGGTTTGGGATCCCACTGTGCTTGGATCTGTAATGCAGAGGAGGGCAGAGTCGCTGCCCTCAGGAGTTTATAAAAATCCAAACCAGTTAAATGTGGATATACATTGGTCCCTGGTTTTGTATGCAGCCTGTTGCTATCCTAAACTAGCGGCTCACAGCTTTTTCTAACTGATGGGCCTAAGAGCATTTTATAGTGGGGGACAAGGTCTCTTAGAAATGTCACAGGTATGGATTACTATATGGTGTTATGCACCTGCCCTTCTTAAACATCCTCCTTGAACCCCCTAGGAGCAGTCCACAGATTTTGGACCAAAAGGGTTTTTAGTCTAACCCATGCATTGAATGAATGCCATGAACCTGAAAGGGGAAAAGAAAAACCAAAAAGCAACAGGAAAAAAACCACTCTCTGCAAATATTTTTTTTTTAAATTGCATTGAGTTTCTGCAATTTAGCAGCATTTTGACATTGAAAGAAATGTTTGAAAATAAAGAAATCCCCACCAACTCCAAGGCACAAATGGCACTGAACATGGCCACACGCTCCTATGTGGCTGCAGGTCCTTCTGGCAGCAAGGGATCCCTGTGCGCTGTGGTCCACAGCTGGGAGCAGGTGAGGATGGGTGGGCTCGTGGTGGGATTGGGATCCAAAATAATCTCCCATGAGCTTTTGGTGAGAGATGCCACCAGCTCAGGAGTTTCCAGAGCTCATGGTCTAACCTGCCACAGGCACTGAGTTACGGCAGTATTATTATCAGATAACTCAAGGGTTTGCTCAGCCTCTGAAAAATCACAGCTGGAGCATTTTCCTGCTCCGGCTGGTTAAGCCTACCCCAGCTGCCATTGCTGGAGGAGACCATAGCGTGCAGAAAAGCTTTGCTGTGGGCAGGATGCTCCTGGCCATGCCCTGAGACCCGGGTGAGCCGTGGAAAGGGAGTGGAGAGACATGGCATAGCCGAAAAGGGGAGCATGGCCAGGGGATCCCAGCGTGCGCAAAGGCAGGGCAGCAGAGCTCTTGCTCTTTGGCAATGCTGGCGAGGGATAAGGGTTCATCCTGCCAAGTCTCTGTCTTGAGCTGACTCTAAGGTTTTTCAATAACAGCTGGATTAAAAGAAACACACATATAAAGGCTGTCAGGGGTGAACTGGAAGCAAGTTGAGCAGGGGCTTATCCGCAGTGTGATTAAAACAGCGTTGTCACCCCAGCTCTCCACACCTCCCTCTCCAGCTGACCTTTCCAAGCATTTGTTCTTCTTCCCTCAGACAATGAGCTCTCCGAAGGTGCCCCAGCCCTCTTTGCTCTGGATCAGCTGGGTAAGTCTGTGCTTGATACATTTTCCTCTTCCTTTTTTCCTATGTAGAGTAATTAGGACATGACTTAAAACACAGGGTAGCTGCTGAATGCTTTCCACTGCATAAATTGATCATTACCAGTGTCTCCTTTCTGTGTTGCTTTTGAATGCCATCCATTGGAGGGATGGACAGCTCAATGCTACATGTATTTAGTACCTTTCTGTGTTAAATCTATGCAGATTTTTTTCCCTGGGAGAGAAGCTGTCACCTTTCTGGTGGGGAGCACTCTCAGATGCTGCTGTTTCTTGGCTGGGGGTTTGAGGTTTAGCCCACTGCTGGCACTGGAGCTTCTGTGACTTTCTGGTGCCTTGCAACTCAATGAGGGTTTTTTTCCCCCTGGGAGGCAGAAGTAGAGGTGTGTAAAGTGAGAATGAAGAGTAAAACACCCAGGGAGAAAACAACCTCAGATGAGCATGGGCAGCTGAAGGCTTCAGAGGCTGAATCCATGGGGAACCCTATCTGGCAGTGATCTCCCCTTAAACCCAGGGCCAAGGTCAAAAAAGATGTGTTGCTCAGGAGGAGTTAGAGGTGATCAAGGTAAGGTGGGTGTGAGGACCTGAGCTTCATGCTGGGAAGCTTCGGCAGGAGGTCTGACCTGCAGGGAAGGGGGAAATCAAACCCCCAACTCCTGAGAAAATGGGGAAGGCTGGAGATGGAGCATGCGGGAAAGTGCGAATTAGATGTGTTGGGAGAGACACTGGGCTCAGGTCTATGCACCTTTCCTTGCTTTTGGCAGCATGGTGGGACCACCCTCACACACTGCAGAGCCCATCACCTTACACAATCGAGCACCGGCCCTTCCTCCCAAGGAAAAGGCACCCTTCTCTTCACTTTCAGGGCAATGAATTTTCCATCCCTGGAGCTACTCAAAGGCTGTCTGGACATGGTTCTGGGCAAGCACCTCTAGGTGGCTCTGCTTGAGCAGAGAGGTTGGACCAGACGACCTCCAGAGGTCCATGCCAACCTAAACCAGTCTGTGAAATTCTATGACAGCCCCACTGCTCTGGGAACTCGCCTTGTCCACAGTAAGGATGTTCTGCCTGTGTCCACCGAGCTGCTCACCACATGCGGCACTGGTGGAAACTTGGGGTAGGAGGGTAAAAAATGCAGGAGCCCAGAACAGTGATTTTTATCATGTGTAACTATCTCTGCTGTAAACCTCTGCTGCTAAGAACCAGGATCTTGAAAAAATTCCTATAAATACAGAAATGAAACTGTATGATGCCTCGCTGGCACTTGAAGGGGTGGCTGGGCCAGCAGCTGTCCTCACTGGCAGTCTTATACACTTGATCATATTTTAAAGGAGTCCTTCTGAGCTCTCTCCACTTGGTGTCAGGATAGAGACTGCTCTGACACCCAGAGGAGAGTCTAACAGGGAATGGGAAAAAAGCCAAGAGCCTTCCCTTGGCTGCCTCACTCATTACCCGATTGCTGTTAAAACAAGTCAAGTAACTTTAAAATGCATTTTCTCTGACACAGCTTCCACTAGCTCCTTTTCTCCTTGATCTTCCTCATCTTGTCCCTTGACTGGTGCCTTCCCTCAGTGACACATGCCCATTTCTCCTATCCTTGGCAAACCCTCCAAGTCTTAGCAAACATATTCAGTGACAAAGAACAAGCTTCCTCTCCCAAATAACAAGATTTGGCTGGTTTTAGCTGAGTAGCAAAGAAACGCATTAGCAGCTAGACAGATGTTTTAGATGTGCAAAGTGAGGCTTGTGGTGACCCCTGGTCAAGGGGCAGGACCCTGGAGGGGCAGGGATCAGGGCTGTAACATGGGACTGCCGGCTTCCTGGCATCCTCCTCGTGTTAATGGAGAATTAGTCTGTGCTATCCAGTGTAATCCATTGCCTCCTGAGGTGGTGGTTGGCATCTCCCACGGCTTCTGCACAGCCCCACTCCCAGCTAAGGGGCAGCAGGAGCTGCTCGGACACTGCTTTCCTCTGCACAGCAGTATTAGACATCCCTCAGTCTGGAAAAGATTATTCAAACCAGTGCTTGTATCACCTTACATTTCCACTCTGCTTTCCAAACACAGCACAAGATGTGATTGCTCCATCCAAGGTAGACAAGACAGACAAAGGATGTGAGATAGCAGAACAAGTAATGGAAAACTGATCTCTCCTCTTGCCTCCCTCCTGGCTGGTGAGTTTTCAGCTGGATCAGTCTCCTGACCTGAGTCATGCACAGCTGCGTGGTCTGCAGTGCCAGGCGAGCGAGGGGGTAAGAGCAAGCACATGTTGGAGAGGGAGAGGACAAGACAATCCCAGTAGCAGCTCAGATTTATGCTGTGCTGAAGTGATCATGTAACCAGGGCCTGAGAATACCAGGTCAAAAATACTCAGTCCTGATCAAACCAACCACCTGAACAGCAGGAGTTATTAGCAGAGGAGCAGAAAATAAAGCAGCATTATAATAACAACATCCTGAGACAAAACATCAATTTCATAACAAAGCATCATCACCATGAAAATCACAGAAAAGCAGGTCTGCGTGGGACTTCAAGAGGTCAGCCACACCTCTCCTCTGCCTCCTGTTCAGCCATCACCCCATATGGAGGACCAGCCTGTCCTCGCAGCCTTCCCAGGCAATCCACCCCAGTGCTTCACTGCACTGGAAGGGTTTTCGTGGTGTCTAATTAAATTTCTGTAATTTAAGCCAATTATTCATTGTTCTGCCAAAGGCAGGCATAAGCAGGGAAAAGCCCTTCCATGGGTCAGACTGAGAGTTTCTTGTCCTCTGTGTGGGGGCTGGAGGAGGATCCCAACAGAGGATCACTGGATCGCATCATTTTTTTCCTGATCATCAAGCCTGCCTTGACCTCTAGTCCTACATCCAGCTTTCTGGCAGCTTGTCCCAGCCTGCTGCCAACTGCAAACATAAAAAGCTGTGCTTGGATTTTGAGTCATTCGTGGAAATGCTGATCAGTACCGGATTTATGAGAGGCTTTCTGTGTCACCTCATGCCATGAGTAATTAACCTCCAAGAAGGGTTTTGACCAGTCATGCAGCCATCTATTCATACTTTCTCCTAGTCCAGGTGTCCCTCTTTTGCTTATAGTGATACCATATGACACAGTATCACAAGCCTTACTTATACGCCAAACGTATACGGCATCTACATCTCCCCCCTCATCTACAAGGTTTATTACCTCATCGCAGAAGATTAGATGAGTCTGACCAGCTCTGTTCTTGCTGAATCTGTGCTGGCTATTACTCATATCCTCCTTTTCTGCAGGTTTGCAAAGCCTTTGGTCATTCCAGTGCTTCCAAGGATGGAATTAACAATGACTGGGAAATCACTTCCTGACTCTTATTTATCCCCCTGTCTTGAAGCCTGGTGCTCTGCTTGCTGTGCCCAACCTTTGGAAACCTCTCTGTGGTCTGCTGCTGTGTAAGTCAGTGCATGGCTCACCTGTACCTTGAGCAGTGAGCACATTTCTGATGTTCCCTGGAGAAGTACCAGGCAAGGGAGGCAAAGGTGACCAAGGGACAGAGCAGCTTCTATGAAAGCAGACACTGAGTAAACTACAACTCGATGATGTGGACAAGAGATGCTTGAAGGAGGACACGGTAGAAGTACAAGAACGATGAATGGCATAGAAGCAAATAAGTGCAAGAGAGACATGGACCTACTGGAGATAGTCCAGCGAAGGGCCACAAGGATGATGATGGGACTGGAGCATCTCTCCTGTGAGGAAAGGCTGAGAGAGCTGGGTCTCGTCAGCCTGGAGAAGAGAAGGCTTGCGGGGATCTCATGAATATATATAAATACCTGAAGGGAGGCTGCAAAGAGGACAGAGGCAAGCTCTTTTCAGTGGTGCCCAGGGACAGGACCAGAGGCCGTGGGCACAAACTGAAACACAGGAGGGTCCCTCTGAACATCAGGAAACACTTTTCACTGTGAGGGTCACGGAGCGCTGGCACAGGTTGCCCAGGGAGGTGGTGGAGTCTCCATCCTTGGAGATCCTCGAAAGCTGTCTGGACATGGTCCTGGGCAGTTGGCTTTAGGTGGCCCTGCTTGAGCAGGGGGGTTGGACCAGATGACCTCCAGACATCCCTTCTAACCTCAACCATTCTGTGATTCTGTGAAATAAGGAAAGGCTCAGAACAACCCAAAAGAAGTATGTCTTCACACAGCACACAATTACTTTGTGCAACTCACTGCCACAGGATGTCCAGGGTGCCAAAAGTATGAATGGGCTCAAAAAGTGATTAGAAAACATCATGGAAGAAAGGTCTATGAAGGTCCCTCAAACCTGATGATGCAGCTACAACCTCTGGCTCAGGAAGGGAAATGGGATCACATATGAGAGGAAACAGCATTTGTACTTGTACTGTTCCTTGTATTTTCTTTGCAGTCATCTACCAGAGGCCATGTCAGAGAGGGACACCAGGGGCTCTTAAACTTTGCTATGATCCAACATGGTCCTTCTTGTCTTTCCTTAGGTCCACAGTGACTAACCAGAAGAAAAAACCAAACTAAACCCACACCTCCTCTTCCTTTCCTTTCTTCATCTATCTCTGCTCTCCCACAGCTTTGGCTGCTGGATTTCAGCAGATATGAATCAGACGGTGACTGTTGTGTTCCTTTTGTTCTGTAAATGATTAAAACAGAACATTTCACACTTGCTTTGTGGCCCAGCAGAGGAATGCTGCATTGTCTCCTTGGCAAGTCCTGAGGTGGAATTTCTGGCTGTGGAGAAAGTGAGGTCAGGGAGAAACTCTCCGAACGGGGAACATGTGCAGACTGCTTTGCTGTCTCTCTCCTGTGCTTGCATGTCTTCTCCCTGTCTTCCATTCCCTCATCCCTCCCCTCTTTTCCACCTCCTTCCTGCTTCACTGGCAATTTTTCTGCTTGCTGCTTTAAGATGATTTAGCCGAATATCAGAAAAAAGGAAGAAGAATGAAAAATGCAAGGTGAAAGCCCCCAGCCGAGAAAACCTTGAGTAGACTAATAAGAATGTGATGAAATGGAAAAATAAAGTGGGATCGTGGGGTACGAACCCCACCTTGCCAAAATCAAGATGAAAATGCTTGTGTAGGAGATGCAGTATCTCAGTGGAAACCCCTAGGACCTGTGCCTCACATTTCCCGACAGCCGACCAGAGGAGGGATTAGCTGGCTGTGCTATTTATACCTGCACCCTGGTCAGCCTGCTCCAGGAGGCTCCCCACAAAGGCGGCTTGCAGGAAACACTGCTTTTGTGATACCGTCTGCTGTGGGAATAAATACGCCCAGGAATGAAATCCCATTGGATAAATAAAAGAGGAAGGAAAGAAAAAGCCCTGGTGCCTGCCCTGTTTGTTCCCACTGCTTCGTAGCCATCCAGCTGTTTCTTTTTCTTTGTTGTCCTGACCTCATCCCGTACTGGAGTGAATCCAGAGAGCGAGTGCTCTGCTTAGCTGTCTTCTGCCAGAAACCAAACAGGTCAAGTTATTAGAGAAAAATGAAAGCTCTTTGGCAGAACTGGAAAAACAGATGTGCGGAGATATTTCTGCTGCCTTGAAATACAATGTTGCCTGTTAAGTACATATCAGAGGGGACCTGATAAATATGCACAGTTGTCATTGTGGAAATCTTAACAGTGGCTATTAATTTAGCAGGATGGGTTTCTTCAGGGCTCCCCGAGCCGCTGAGCTCACTGCCTGCCTGGTAGCAAGATTGCTTAAAAACCTTCTGCAGATGTGGTTTAGAAAAAGCTGCTCCAGCACTGCAAGAGGATTCGCCACTGCTCAGTAGTTAGAGATGCTTCAGGGATGCTGAGGGTAGGTAGAAGGGTCTCTGCGGGGCAGGTGAAGCCTGTGACTATCAAGAAGAGGTAGGATTATCTCCACCTGAGATAATGGTAAGGGCATCTTTCATGTCAAAGGCTTTATGGCTTTTATTTACTAAACTTGTATGGGTGAAGCTTTCTACACAGTGTATTCTGATTTCTTGATTCAGCTCTTGCTGTGGTCTGAATATCACACGGCGGTTATTTGTGCTGTCCCCAGCGGAGGTGTTAATGCAGCTGTAACTCTCTGGCTGCCCATCAGCTGTCATTAAAAGCAGCAGCGACAGCAAGAAGTGAAACTGCGTGCAGGCATTTGGGGTTGCCGCAGTGTCAGGCGGAGCGGGACAATTATTTGTTTGCTTGCAGCATTAGGAATCTGTGGGATTACACGCATGGGTGGGTGCAAATGTAATGAGTGTCAATACCCGGGTATGCTTGCGGTTTGGGATGGCCGCGTCCCTTCTGCAGGGCCTCGGTGGTCCAGCCCCGGGTCTGACAGTAGCAACCACTCAGGCCTCCCCAGCCATGGGGGATTCGGGATGGCGCAGGGATGCTGAGCAATCCAGGGGGCTGCTGATGGCCAAGCCATGGAGGCACCTGGAAATGCTTCTCCCTTCCCACAGAGCTCGCTGAAATGCGTGGGAAATCCATGAGAGGTGTTTATTTTCCATGGCAGGGTATAACAGACATGAGCTTCCAGCCCATGGGTCATGTGTGTCTCCTGGGTCCGTAGTTACCAGTGAGAAGCCAAAGGGAGGTACTAAGTGAGATGGCACTGTCAGCTCTGCTCCGCTGACCTGACAACTGGAATTGTGGTGGCACTTGGCCCCAGCTGAGGAGGTTAGGACCAAAAGGGGTGGAAGGATGAACTTCGTTCCTTCCTCAAATTCAGTGGGGGAATAACATAAAAAAATATAAATATATATAAAAATATATATATACAATAGTGGAACTATTCCAAAATTCGTTGAGGGAACTATATATATATTATATATACATTTATATATATATAAATATATATATATATAATTAGTTAAGCTGCAAAGTGGAGAAGTTGCCTTGCCTCCCTTGCCCTCCTGGGCAGACACATCTCCCCAGCAGTTATCAGGTGTATCAAAACACAGAGGGATTAGAGGACTCCCTCTCCAATCTGCCATCCTTAGTTTATCAAATCAAAATAGAGTTAAACAGGAAAAAGACTCTGAAAATCACTTAGAAACATACACCAGAAAACTAATAATGTGGGTGAAAAGAGAAAAGACACTTCTACCTAGGCAGAAAAAAAAGCTGTTTTCCTTGGAAACATAACAGCATGGTTCATGAAGTCCTTGCAATGCTACTGGAAGACAAGACAGCAGATAATCCTTTTTCTTGACATATGTGTTCTTCTATCACTGAAATAATCACTGATCATCATGCAGCAGTAGGTAAAATGGGACCATAGACCATGGGGCCAGAATGAGAAACGAAATAAGCCCTTGGACAGGCTGGGTCTGCTTGGCTGTGGGTAGTACGGCCAGATTGCGCTGGGATTGCCCAGTCCCCCATGACATAGACTGTGAAGCAGAATAACCAAAATACTGTGTTCCATTTTGCCCAACCAAGTGATAAAGTTGGAACATGGCAAAAAGTAGCACTTGAGTTGCTGTTTTGAACGGGGCTTGGTGAGCAGTGCCATCATCCAACCTCACCCACTGCTGTGAACAGGCACCGAACAAGCCGAGGGCAAAATTACACCTTCATTTACAGCTGAGCAGGTTCACAGTTTGCCTGTGTCTATAAGCAAAGCCAGCATTTACCTCCAGGGGAGGTAGGAGAGAGCAGCTGTACAATGTGAAAAACCAAAGGCCAGTTCCTCCAGGGGACTGAGGTGTCTAACTCTATCTATTGTCAATGTTCCCCATGATTTTGCTGACGATTTAGCATTAAAAAACCTTAATTTGGGCCTGACTTGCTCTGAGATACTCAGGGCATCTGTAGGAGACAAGGGAACTGAACATCCCTCTCTTGTCCATGTCTGGTACCCCAAGCACTAGCCTGTGGTTGTTCCCCTGAGGAGGCCAAGGATGTGATGGTTCCCTTGCCTCTCCCTCAAAGAGCATTGCATTTGCAATTCTCTGCTCTCTTGCTTGAGTGTGACCCCAGCCTGTATTAGGTGCCCTCCTAATTAGGGAGACAGCTAATAGCTGCCTCAGTTTTAAAGCTTCAGAGAGACACCTGCAGGGACAGCACGCAACTGTCACCTCACCTTGCGTGCCAGCGCAGAGAAAAGGCCACCTCTGAGGATGTTCAGCTCACACGGGAAACGTAGTTCTGGGGTAACTGCCGCTGTGGAAGATGTGCAGATGTGGGAACAGAGGAACCCGATTTCACCACCAATGCTTTTTCCTCCTTTCCACTTTCCCATATCCCATAGTTTCCCCATGTCTTGCATACACCCAAGCAACAATGAGCAAAGCTGGGTTTTGCAATTCGAAAAAGCAATGCCTCAGACTGCTGTAATTCACAGCGTGCTCCCAGTGCCTGGCGCTGCTGGGAGTCCCTGCTGCATCCATCGAGCCTTGTGGTGATGGCACCGGGCCAGCTCCTGTCTTGCCATGCCCCTCGACAGGGCTGCGGTGGCACTGGTTCCTCTTCAGCCTGTCGCTGCATCTCCACTTGCTCTTTCCGCTTTCGGGATTTTGGGAGGCAGAAACCACCATCAGCCCTTTGGGGCCTGAAAAGCTTGTCTGTGTGTTAAGAGCTGGGAGAAATGAGTGCAAATCAAACGGATAATCCCCGTGTCGCTGGCCATCTTGCTGGACTGAAGGAAGCTGGAGCAATGAGATGGGGGAACCCAAGCAGTGTGCTGGCAGCACCAGTCGTCCGAAAAGAGGTCTGCCCTGTGGTGCAGCACTGGTAAAGGGTGCAGAGGGACTGCTGAATCCAATTTGTGCCCGCATGGCCCTGAGGAGGGGAATGAAACGCAGTGCAAACACCCAAGGAAATCTCCCATGCTGCCCCCCGTGCCGGCCCCTCGGCAGCAGGGCCGGGGTGGGCTGGGGAGACAAAGCAGTGGCTCCGGCCCTAACGAAAACACATCCTACGGAGCTGGTGTGCCGATCCGCAGAGAAACCCTGAGCTGACGAATGTCCTGTGTTCCCATTACCACAGTGCTCATGTCCAGCATGGGCCATAAATCCCTTGACATCAAGGGATACGTGCATCCGCTGCTCATGTGAAGATGCGCCACGAGGCGGGTGGGCGGCACAGGAAAGGGGCTGCATTTAAGAACGGGGGGCTGCCCCAGCTCCGCACCCGCTAGGTCCAGCGCAGTCACTCCCCGACGGCCACCCGCTCCTCCAGGCGCAGGGAAAGCAGCCAGAGCCCTGGGAGGTGGGGAGGATGCCTGGGGTGTGATGGTGCACGGGCTGGGCACTTGGGGTAACTCCGATCACCTGCACGTGGCCTGCGAGGCTTGGAGTGGGATTTGGGGAGCCTGTGTTGGTATCTAGGGTGGGATTTAGGTCCCCAGCATCCCCAGGCATGAGGTGGGGAGGCCGTGCTGCCGCACGGGCCCACCCCGCGCGCATCCAGGTGTCTTCGGTGCTTGCGTTTGGGGCTGCAAAGCTCCAGCAAAGCCCGTGGCCCCGCCGGGGGGGGGGGGGCTCCCCTGAGCGCCCCGGCCCCGCAGCCTTGGCGGGAGGCACCGGGGGGCCGAGACACCCATGGGTGCTGTCCCCCCCTCCGGGAGGGGCAGGGCCCGCCCGGCCCCGCCCCCGGCCACACCCCCGCCCCGCCCCCGGCGGCCGGCCCCGCCCCGCCCCCGGCCCCGCCCCCGCCCCGCCCCGCCCGGCGGTGCGCGCCCGGGGCGGCGGGGAGCGGCGCGGATGGCCAAGGTGCTGCCGGGGGCGGCGGGGCGCGGAGCCGGAGGTAACGGCGGGGGGGGGGGGGCTGTGTGCGTGTGTCTGTCCGCGCGGTGCGTCTGTCCGCATGTCAGCGCACAGGGCGTGCGCCTGCCTGCGCGTACATGGGTGTGCCCACGTGTGTCTGGGTGCACCCGTGTGCGTGGGAGCGCGTGTGTCTTTGTCCACGTGTGTACCGGCGAGCCCACGGGTGTGCGGGCCGGTGGGCGCGGGGGTGCCGGTGCGGGCTGCCCCGGCTCGTACCCACCCGTGCGTGGAGCGGGCGCTGCGTGGGGTCGCCGCCCCTCGGGGAGGTCGCGGGAGGGCCTGGGCAGCCCCTCGGCGGGCTCCCGGACCCGGCACCCCCGGCCTGCGTGGGAACCCCACCCGCGGTGGGAGCGGGGCCGAGTTGATGCTTCCCCCTCCCGGCTGCACGGCTGGGGCCGGGCCGCCCAGCCCGGCCGGCCGCGGGGCGCTCCGCGGTCCCCCGCGCCCCGAACCCACGCGTGGACTTGCGCGGCGGCTTCTCCCCGCTCCGAGCCGCGTTCGCCGGGCGCGAACGTTTCCAGCCGGCCCCGAGGCGGCCGCCCGTGTTCCCGCAGCGTCGCCGTGGGTCCCCCGGCGCCAGGCTGTCACCGCCCGTCGCGGCCCCGCCGGCCGGTGGCGCGGGAGGCCGCGGGCGGGGGGCTCCGACGCGCGTGGCGTGACGGCGGGTCCCGTCCCGGGACGGGGCGAGCGTGGCCGCGTCCCGCTGGGGCTGCGTGGGGGGGGCCGGGCCGGGGGAACGCAGGAAGGGCCTCCCACGCCGGGAGAGCGTTTTCTCACGTTGTTGTTGTTGTAGGGGGATGGTGAGAGGGAACTCTTACGTTGAACCTTCCTACCCCTGCAGGGAGAGCAAAGATAAACTCCTGTTTAGAAGAAAAAAAAAAAAAAAAGAAAAAAAAAGAGCATTGAAAGAGGAGGAAAAATCCCCACGTGAATTTAACTCGAACCCTCCTGCCAGGTTTTGTGATTCATAGTTTTAAATACAGGAAGGTCGCCGCTTGCTCTCTTTCCTCTTTCGATGGAAAGAGGGTTTTGGTTTGGTTGTTTGTTTTTTTTTCTCCCCCCTCTTTCCTGGTGCTGTGTGGCCGTCCCGGGAGCAGCGAGCAGCTGCCTGCAGAGCGGCGCTGGGCTGGGGTGCCCCACGCCCACCCGAGACCGAGGTCTGTCTGCAGAGGCATCTGCAAGGCCCTTATCGGGCAGCCTCTGAGCTGAGGTTTTCCCTTTTTTGTATAAAAATAAGCCTAAAAAGCTTTCTGAGAGAGGGGTGGCCTTGAAGGTGAGGGGTCCCCTGATTTTCTTCTTGCACGTGGCCCCCTTGAGACACTGTTCCTGCCCCCAGGTGTGCATGGAGATATATTTATATATATATACATAAATGTAAGAGTTTTATATATAAATATATGTAGATTTATATTTTTATACATTTATATATGTAGAGTTATATAAATATATATGTAGATATATATGGCTACATATATGTTCATATAACCATAAAGTTTACTACATATATTTATATTTTTATATGTGTGTATATTGTATGTATTAGAATATATATGAAATATATATACGTAGCCATTGCTAATGGCTAGAAAAGCTCTTAAAAGGGACCTTACAAATACCTTACCAAGAGATGCCCATGTGGTGAGGGCAGGGAATATGGGGTGGGCGAGCGCCCGTAACAAACCCCTCTTTGGGGTTGCGCTGGGTGCGTGCTGTGGCCCGGCGTGGAGAGGCCACATCCTGCCCAGCTGTCCGCATCCCCAGCCCCAGCTGGAGCAGTGGTGTGAGGGGATGGAGTTGGGGGGCTGGTTTAGGTTGTTAAATAGGGAGGGATGTGCCCCCCAGCATTGCTGGGACTGGGCCACCCAGTTTCCCCAGGCTGTGTGGGGCCGGTGGGAGCCCCCCCATCACCTGCATGTCCGTCCTTCTCCTCTGTCCTGATGTCCATCGCTCCCCTTACTCTGCCAGTATTTGGCAGGGGGAGCTTTGCTTTCCCCTTGATATTGGAAAGCACTCAGCTCCTGGAGGAGGGCATCTTCAACCGAGACAAGCACACGCTGCTCCTCCGAAGCCCCGATGCCCGCAGGATCAGTGGGTGCTCTCTCTTGTTTTTCATTTCCAAGCACGTGCCGCTCCTGCGACATCGTGGAGGAGCGTAGGGGCAGTTCCCAGGGTCCTGGCCCCGCACAGTGATCTGGACCAAATCCACCGCACATCAGCATCCTGGATGGAGGCACTGATGCACGGAGGCAGCTCCGGCGCTCCTTGCAAGAGCTTCTCTGTGAGGAACTGCCAGCGTGGAGCTGAAGGCATTGCACTTCTCTAGCACGGACACGCCGAAGGGGGTTTGTAGGGATGCCTGCAGCAGCTCTGGGAGGGATGTGCACGGGGGCTGCCTGTGGGGTCCGGCTCAGCTGGACTCTGGGGGTGCACGTGGAGGTTTCAGAGTGATGTGGAGATGTTACTGCTGACCATTGCAGCTCCCCTTTGGAAAACAAAAGCCTGATTCAGCCTGGCACTCGTTCCCGGTGACTTTTTTTTAACACTGATAAGTGTATAACTCGCTTTAAAGGCCAGATCTGGTATAAATGTTATTCAGCGCTAAGGTGGGAGTACGTGCCTTGCGAAGCCTCCTTGTCCTGGAAGCCATTAGGAGGACGGCTGCATACTCGGGTTTTCGCACAGAGACTATCTATCTGCTAATGTAATAGTCCCAGTGGAAACTTTAGTGCTCGGGAATATTTTGCGGATTTGGGAAAAATCCCAGGAGGATTTTTGGTTTCATACAGCAATTGCTTTTTGGCAGCTTTGGGATAGATGTAATCTGGTTCCCATTTGTGTCCTGAATTTTTAAATGGAACAGCCTGCCTTCGTCTCAGGGCAGAAGTAGAAATAGATGGAAGTAAATAGAAAATAATAGTAGAAACAACAAGAACAACATCACCTCTATAAAAAAAAATTGTTAGGGCAACTTTTCTATTGAAATGTTGCATTTAGGAAGTGTATCTGTTCTCTTTTGGTCCTTTAAGTGACTTTTTCAGTAGGTGAGATGCTGCTGCGGGTGTAAATCTGGAGTGAATTTGTAGAAGCTGGTGAAGTCACTCTGGATTTGGACCAGCGCGGGTGAGAGCGGCATTTTGCCTCGCAGTAAGGTATATCCTGTGTGTGGCAGCAGGTCCTGCAGCGTTTGCTGCCATGCCTGCTTGTCACTGCCTCTCGGTGGTTCTTGCCACAGCCCCGGCGTGTCCCGCCGCGGTGTGTGGCCGTGCCTTTCCCCACGTGCATTTCTACCACTTCTTGAAGTTGTAGCGGGTCCCTGTTGCACAAGCCAGGTGATGACAGCTGGTGCACGTCGAGGCAGCGCCTTTTGAGGAGCAGGGTGATCTACAGGGGGATACCGCATCTCAGGAAACATAGCCTGGGATTAAATAATTGAGCAATACTTAGGGTTATCTGCTCTGACCATATTGGTTAGCACAGATATAAACGTGCTTTAGACAACAGCAACTCCAGCAATCAAGGCTCAGGCTGGAAAATGATGAAATTAATAAAATAATTTATTTTATTTGATTTAATTTATTGAATGATTTTATGAATTAAAATGCTTTTATTAAAGTTCAGTCTACATTTAAGACCTAGGCCAACTGAAATAATTAAAACCCTGTTATTCCTCTGCCCTCCTTCCTCAGTGTAGATGTTGTGAGCAGATATTTCAGTGAAGTCCCTGCTGGGTTGAGGGACGGCATGTGGGTCCCCGAGGTGCCTGGAGGGCAGGAGGCACTGAGGTCCCCCGCAGGGACCTGGTCTGGGCTCCTGCATCCCACAGAGGCAGGGAGCCACTTCCTGGGGGGACTCCCCCTGGGATGACTACCTGGCTTGGGCAGGGGGTCCCGGGCAGTGACATGTCCTGTCCCCTGGGACATGTCCCCCTGCCTGCGACATGCATTGGTTTTGGGCTGTTTTCAAGGCGATGATGGCTCCACGCTGTTGGCCGTTACTGTGATTTTTCCCTGTTCTAAATCTGAGCTCAGCTGTCTGGGAGCAGCCACTAAAGGCAATTATCTTGTTAGCGCTTCTGAGTATAATACCTTTATTAAATTTCTGCATTTTAAAAGTGGCTGAATATAAATTGTGTGTAATGATTTAATAACGGAAGGCTCATAATTTTAATATATATTCTGGTAGGGAGACAGTTTAATTTCTTTTTCCTTTAGACATGACGCTTGAGATAAGAATAATGCAAAAGCTCCGCTCAGTGTAGGGTTATCACAAGCAGTTCTTCACACGGATCAAGTGAAGCACTGTGGATCCTTAGCCTATGGCTTGTTGCCTGTGTTAGAAAAAAAAAAAAGGGAAAAGCTCTAGAAATCAGAAGATCCATATGATAGAGTTCAATGCCTGCATTTTGAGTTAGAGAGCACTGTACAGTCTTTGTACTATTTTTGTTCTGTCCTTATCCCAGGCTCCTTTGTACGCTGCAAGTTTGTGGGAATGACTCAGGGAGAAAGCTATTTAACCTAAAGGACACCACTGGCAAAAAAAATAGATGGATAAAGAGCAATGTCAGTGACTGCGAGTGGGAACCGAGAAGAATATTTGTGTGTATCTGAGGAAGAGGACCATGAAACTGCCTCCAAATGGGGTGAAAAAAAAACCAAAACAACCTCTTTTTCAGATGCTGTTTCTTCAGTTCAAGAGGAGAGTTTTATAATATGGTTGCTTGAAGTAACGAGGAACTAGACTTAATGATCCACAGTCCTAGGTCCTATTTCACTTCTGGTTAATTAATGGAAGGGCTTAAATATCCAAGTGACACTGATCGTGCCAGTGCTTTTCTGTAACGTGATCGTTTTTAAAGACAGTAAGTACAGCAAAGTCAATCATAGCTTAAACTCCTGCTTTGCAAGTGTCTTGTCTGTATGTTGTAGCTGGTTGATTTATGATTTTTTTTTTCCCCCCAGTGGAAAAAAATAAATCCTTCCCTAAGAATTTGCGTGATGAATTTTTGTCTTGGGATTTTTTTGTGGCTTAGAAATCAGAATTTACAGCTTAGTGAAAATGTCTGCAGACTCTTTGCTGTGCTGACGAGTGGCACGGCTGTAGCAGAAGCGTTGTCTCACTCGTGAGCTCCATGTCAGCCTTTGTATTTCACTCTTTTACGGAGAGTTTCTTCCCTTACTTTCAGCTCTGAATAATACTTACCCTTTTATCTCGGAGCAGCAATGCTGACATGAGTCGTCATTGTGCCACTGGCACTTTGATCAAAGTAGAAATTTCAATTATTGATTCAGTTCTTTGAATATAATTAGGCTGGCTGCATGCTGCAGACTCACTGTTATAGCTGCAGAGGCAAATACATGGCTCATAATATATAGAGGCCTTTAAAATGCACATATTTCTGCAAAGCCTAGTGCAGCCACCTAAGGAACATGCATCCCTTCCTCCATTGGGTTGATGCCCAGGTAACTGCTCAGGGCCTGGAGCTGCAATGAAAGTACTCTGCCTGCATCCTGCCTCTCCTCTGGGGATGAGCCTGGGAAGGGGGGAAAAAACAGCGGATTATTCTAAAGTTATAAAACCTGTAAGCATCTGAGATGAAAGAGCTGTGACGGGCACCGTTTGCCCCCACATGCCTGTGCACCTGATTTCCATCGGGGAGGCGCGGGCATCTGTGGGGGATCTCCCGGGCAGGCAGACTTGGCTCCGCTCTTTCCTGTATCCATTTGATCTCATGCCAGGTTCAGGAGCTGCTTTCAAGGCGCCTTTGCTTTGCTTCGCTCATAGCTTTTTTGCTCGTCCACTTTGTTTTTTGCTGATGGGAAGCATATATGAAAATAAGTGCGTGCAGCTGAAGTTTCATGGAAAGTGTTCATTCTTGTAGGCAGTTAAATTTGGATGTGTTAGCACGATTCCTTGGGAGAAATGGGGTTTGGCTGCCTCCTTTGCCTTTCCTCATTAGTCTTGCTAGTGCTTTCTTGGACGATGCACTTTTTGGAGAGTGAAATGATGGTACCGCAGCTGGGAGACTGCAGGAGCTCTTCTGGAGCAAGGGAATAGCACAACATGGATCCCGGAGCTAACACTGGAATGGGGATTTCTTTCCCCAGAGCAGGGAGCTGCGGAGCGGGGGCTCAGTCTGGTGAACCCTGCCAGGCACAGGGGTGAGGCTTCTCCCAGCTCAGATGTAGTAGATCCCCAGCTTTCATGTGGGAAATGAGAGGTGCTGCTCGCTCACATCTGGTGTGCGTTACGTGGGTTGGATTTCTGTCTTGCAAGTTGTTGCTCTGCTCCCGTGAAAATATTAGTGATGCTTGTTCAGTCCTCGCGGGGCTCAGGAGCCCTGGCAGCAGATGTGAGGTTCCCAAGCAGAATTACGGGGTGCGGGAGTGAGTCAGCCACCCCAGAAGTGACCTAGAAAACCTGTACATGAGCCAGGGAGCTGCTGATGGGAAGCAATCATCAATGTGTGTCTGAGCCCCTGCTCTTCGTCAGAGCCAGGGCTGCAAAGGAGTCCCAGTGCCGCCGGAGAAGAGCTGCCAGTGGTACCAAGAGCATCCTTTGCAATGCTGTTGGAAGTGGCATTTCCTTTTTGAGGGTAAACCAAGAAATGGGACATGCGAGCTAATTTTTTCTGAGCTGAAGGAAACTCAAATCTGCCTCCCTGCCTTGGGAGAGCGGCACAGCTGTGTGGATGGGGTACGGTAATCCCTCCTCTCGAAACTGGGCTGATGCTCAGGAGAGAAACTAAGGTTTACGGGCCAGGATGCACATGGAGGGGCATCCAGCCTTGACGGAGGGTCCCTGTGACCCATTGGAGGGACTGATGGGTCCACCCTGGGGGATTCATGGCACAGCCTTCGGGCAGCCCCGGGGACCCTGGAGCACTTTGACCATCCTTTCGTTGGTTCCCTTAAATAATTATTTTCCTTTCTTGTTGACCTGAGATTTTTATGCAACGACAGGGCAGAGAAAATATTTTAAATGTGGGATAAGGTATTTATACTCCTTTCTGGCTTGGCTATGAGACGAAAGGACAGATGTGGGCTTGGAAACGATGTCATTTTTGTTCCGTCATTTTTGGACCTCCCTTACAAACCGCGGCAGAGTTTATAGGAAAGTGTAAAGCTGCCTTACTTACTTTTTAATTTCAGATGATTGCTTTGGATGGTATTTGAAACGCCTCGGTCTCTTTCGAACCACTCGGTCAGTAGACTACAAATTGGGAGAGGATTTTTTGGAGGACAGCTCTGTGTTTTTGTTTGGCTGGGTGGCTTTTGGGTGGCGGAGGAGGAGTCGTATGTGCTGGCAGCATGGGCTATGCCGCAGGCAGCCGCAGAGCAGTACCCGGGTGGGCAGTGGGGTGTGATGCAGAAATTCATCGCTCGGGTGCTGCCTCGAGGTGTTGCCTCTAAATAGCAGCAAACTGTCTTTGCACAACAGGCGTTTTTTTGTGTTTTACTGAAGGTGAGAGTAGTAGTACAGTTTGGCTGTAAGAAAACCATCTTTTCCAACTATTTTTTTTTTTTTTGAGGAGGAAATTTGCTTCTTGGGGATAATGTTATTGCTCTAAAACTGTGGCTTTCCTGTAATGTCACAGCAATGAGCTTCCTATGAGGTTTTGCTTCAGATCCTTTTCAAAACCAGACTGAAACCACATGAGAAACAGGAAATATTGAAGCGTTGCTCCTCTGTCTCTGGGTCCTTGCTGACTGTCTGGTGTTAATCTTAGCAAATGATTCATTGAAATAGTTCTGAATCTTCAAATGAATTGTGCTGCTATGTAGTAACCCTCCAGGATAATACGTCTACTTCTGTATAGTGTAATGCATGTTTAAAAAACAAACAAACAAAAAAAGAACAAACAAAAAAAAAGAACCCCAAAAAAAACAGGAAAAAAAAAACCAAACAAAAAAAAAAATCCATGGAAGACAAATGAATTGGTGTCAGGCAATCACTTAGATGTCAGCAGAGATGCAGAAATGAAGGTGTCCAATTCAGCTGCGCAATTCAGCAAGGACTGAACCAGACCAGGAATGTGGTCATGTCTTAGAGTGTTGGCTCTAAGAGACACCAGGTATATGGCAATTGGAGAGGTGAAGTCTATGGACCAGGCTGCATCCTGGCGTGCTGGGGCTGAGGGGGCTGGGCTGGCTTTGGGGGGGGGGCGGGCACAGCACAGCCAGCAGCTGCCCGTGGGCACCTATGGAAGTGATGGGTTGAGCTCTTCTTGGCAGCAACAAAACATGGGGCAGTAACCATGGTTTGTGGCTTGGGACGTTTGGGCTGGAGAAAGCCCTTCCCTGGGGACATGTCCTTGGAGGTGTGATGGTCTCTGTCCTAGGTTGCCCTCAACTGGCTGCTTACCCGTGGACCCTGGGCACTGCTGCTATGGCATCAGGATTCAGTTGTTAGGGATGGAAGTTGCTTTTCTGGTGATCATCGTAGAAGAATGGGGAGGTTTGGGGAAGGAGCAGGTGCCCGAGCATTGGAAGGGTGCCTTATACCCCTTCAGCGCTGGGTGTAGCAAACCCTTTCCCTTTGGGGAGGGGAGCTGGGATTTGGGAGGCTCCAATAATAGCAAGGGGGGAAAGAAAAAAGGCTCACGCCTTGCTCCAAATGGCTTGTGAGGCTTCCCTAAGTTTTCAAGTGTTGTGTTATTGCCCATGATCTGGGTTGTGGCCATGTGCCAAGCACTGATCTTTCAGCAACTGTTATCTGTTTTACACATAAACTGGCTTTCTGTGCCAGTTACAGCTGACATTTTATTAAAACCTACCGTGAATGAACATAAAACATCGTTACATGATTTTTAACATCATAAAACATCATTACATCATTTTATGATGACAGAACTTCAACATGGGTACAGCAAAGTGCAATGGTTTCTGCCCAGGTCAGAGCTACTTGGTTTCAATTCCAATATAACAGAGATTGGAAACCGAGCAGTTAGACAGATGCCAGCATTTACCAGTCCTTGTGATTATAGTACAATATTGCTTGGCCATGGCCACAGCCCCCAAAGACAAGTGGTTAGGTGAGAATATCTGCTCTTATCACATTAAAAACAAGTCTTTATTCTCCATTTTGCATCTTGGAAAATTTGAAAGCAAGACCCAAGGGTGCCTACAGACTCAAAATGCAGAAGGCGAGTGTATGGTTTTAGTAACAGTTTTTTTCTTTTAAATTCAGTTTGGTGAATGGTGAAGCCAAGCTGGTAGTTGCTGCTTGTTCAGGTCGCCTTTAATGTTTGAAACTGCTTGTCTTCCTTGGGTGTGTGGATTTTCTTTGTTTCACCCCAATCCACTTTTTATTCATAAAACAAGCCCGGGCCCAAAATTCCCTTGTTTCCTACAGAATTCCTGATTCCGAGGCAGGACCATGTGTGTGGAGGAGCAGTGAAGAGTGTCTTTAATGTTATTCTGTACCAGAATAGGATAATAACGTTGGAAATTAGGGTTCTTGAGATTTTTCTCGGGTCTGTATCAGCATCAGCACAAATCCCAGACCAGTCTACCATGCTCATTTTCACAAGCATACTTGGATTAGATCTACTCAAGTAAGCAGTCTTTCCCTCTTGCTCTCTAAATATAGATAACTGCCATACATGTTCGTGCATAGAATGAATGGTAAAGTGACGAATTCATTAACATTTTGCAGAAATGCCTATTTCCTCTCCTCTGGGCACAGAAGAAAATAGTATCTTCATGTCTGTGGAGAAGGCGGAATGGATCCTGCCCTCCACTACCCTCCTTCTGCTCTGCTCTATGCAGGGGCATTGGGTTAGTGATGACCTGTACATAAGGAGAGCAGCAAAGCAACTTCCCCATGTGATATATGCCAGTGAGCATGCAGTTAGCTGAGCACAAACCAAGCAATAAGGATTAATAAGTCCAGGTCATCCACGGCCAACGTTTTTTCCTGCAGAGCAGAGTGCTGCGGGCCCCTGTGCTTGTGGGCTTCCTGTCCCAGTGGGATGGACGGATGCCCCGCTGGGATGGATGGATACCCTGCTGGTCACTTGCCACTGCAAGCCCTCCACCTCCTGCCCGAGCATGTCCCTTGGCAGTGGTTGGTGCTAGAGGTCGATGGCCATCCCTTAGTCTAAAATGTCTGGCAATGGGTGGTGTAAATGGAGAGTGATTCTGCTCTGTCCCTACTGCACCAGGGTACTTGGGGCCAGGAGATGCTCGCCTCCAAGGTCTGACCCTCAAAGAGCCTTCTCCTTGCAAAAATGAGGTAGTGCTGAGAAAAATCAGTAGGAAGCAGAAAATCATAGAATCGTAAAACAGCCCAGTTTGGAAGGGACCTCAAAAGATATCTGGTCCAACCTTCCATGGGAAGGGGAGCCTAGATGAGATTATCTAGCACCCTGTCCAGTCGCATCTGGAAAACCTTCAGTGATGGGGACTCCACCATGTCACTGAGGAGGTTGTTCCAGTGAATGATGGTTCTCACTGTACAAAATGTCTGTCTTATGTCAAGATAAAACCTCTCGTGGTGTGACTTGTGCCCATTGCCCCTTGTCTTCTCCATGTGGCACCTTGTGAGGAGAGAGCCTCTGTCCTCTTTGTACCCACCCTTTAAGTACTGGAACACTGTGACGAGGTTCCCCCCCAAGCCTTCTCTTCTCCAGGGAGAAAAGACCTAACTCCTTCAGCCTTTCCTCATAGGGCAGCTTCTCCAGCCCTTTGGTCATCTTTGTGGCCCTCATTTGGATCCTCTCCAGTCTGTCTGTGTCTTTCTTGAATAGTGGGGTCATGCCAATGCCATTCCTCTCTTGAATTGTGGGGTCAAACTAATGTCATTCCTGTCTTAACACTGCTGTGATGCATTTTGTATGACCTTGTTAAAACAAGCACCGCCGGAGAAAGCCATCCCTGAGAGCAGATTTAGGATGAGCCTTGTTCCTGCTCACTGATCGTGAGAGGGGCTGGGGGACTAGTCCAGCCGTCGATGTCTGTGGGATGCTGGAGTTTGAACGTTCAGCTCCTGTGCAGTCAGTCTGCTGGACACATTCCCATGGCTCTCGGGCTACATCATCTCCTTACCATATTAAGAACACCTGGAAAAAGTGATTTATAAACTCTCTCCCTTGATAGCATTGGCTGTATTTTATGTCTCAGCAGTTTTCTGTATCGCTGAACTATTATTCATGAGCAGATTTTGTGGCAAAGCCTTTCCCAGACTTTAGTCCTATTGAACGTGTAACTGGGTCCTCACCTATCCTTCTTTCCTTCTTTTTACCCACTCCATCTTTTGCTTTTACTCTGGCTCTGTTGGCTTCATGTCCCAGAGCTGTGCCTTGATTTGTGAGCTTGTCACTGTCAGCTTTTACAAGCCGGAAGGTGCTGGCCTTGTTTTGTATCTGGTCTGTGGACTTCAAAGGCCGGGCTGGGTCAGTGCATGGAACATGGCTTGGTGGCTGCCTCTTGTTCCTCAGAGCTAATGTGTTTTTTGGGTGGAGAGGACAACAAAGGTGGTTGGCTCAGTGGCCTCAGCAGGGCTTCTCAGGTACCTAACCATGCTCAAGAAAACATTTTGCACTTCTGTCATAAGTCATGGCTTTATATTTTGTCATTCAAGTGGTTTATTTACTGACATCCCTTTCTTCTTTCTTACAGGCTCCGCATCTGTTTGTTACAAGCCTACCAGCCCAGTCCAGGTACTGGAAGACACTGGTTTTCTTTACCAGGATCACCAGTTGTTTGCTGGCAGGCATGAAGTTTCTCCACTAACAGCTGAACCAATCAGTGCCAAAGAAAAAGCTGGTAAGTGGGTGGCCACGCTTCCATACGAACCCACCGCATTTACTTCTAGGGTTTTCCCAAAGCATACATTAAGCAGTTTAGACCATTTACAAATAGTATTTACAGAGTTGAAGGCCAGCTTCTCATTCTCAGTAGAGTAAAAGGGGAGTTGCCTTTGACTTGAGTGTTATGACCCACCATCATTTGTCACCCATGCTTGTGGAGGATGCGCTGTTTCCACTTGTCCTTCAGGACATGGCTGCTCTTCACTGCAAACTGGACCGAGGTCTGTAGCTTTTTGCCGATGGAGCATGACCGCAAGCACGCTGTGGAAGGCTCCCTGTGGTCAGTCCTTTTGGACCTCAACGATAGGCAACTAAAGTACCTCTTCCAAGTATAAGGATGCGAACACATGTCTAGCGCAAGGGTGAAAATCCCTGTGGTGTATGATAAAGAGCTGCCTTGACAATGTAGCCTTGGCTTTTTCCACTTTCCGCAGGCTTATCTCAGGCATAGTCTAACAACCCAGACTATGAGCTTTCTGGTATGTTAGGGAGATTTTACTGCACGTCTGCAAAAATGTCCAGTATGGTGAGGCTTCTGTGCACTGTGATAACAATTAAAGCAGTAAGAGGTTGCTTTAGCTGCAGGGGCATATAAAGCAGATGGATACTTGGCTGTTGTGCAGACAGGTAGATGGAGGTGTGTGTGTCTGTGCCTCTTGTTGGCTCAAACACTGGCCCGGGGAGCTGACAGACCCTCTGAAAGCTGGTGGCCAGGCTGCAATCCCAGTGGGTCAGGCTGGTAGGCAGATAACATTGTCTCAGGGAAGGCAGGAGAGGTCTATCTAGTAGGGTAGGCGTGGAGTGAAACAGCCTGCGAACCTTCTCTCCCCCTTGAGCCCCACAATCATCTTTAAGACTTTGCCGCAGAAATGTTAATGGAAATGACCTACTCTCATAGTTAAGAGGCGAAGGCTTTTATTCCCCTCTGGCATCCGGGTTGTATATAAGTTATCCCACAGCATGTGCAGTAATTGATGAAACCTCAGGGAAATACCAGACCTCAAGAGAAAGTTTGCTTTTTAACCACTTTCAAATGCCAAAAAACAAATGCGAGTACTTCTCACAAACTCCTCTGAGAATTGAAAACAGCAGGAGCGAAAGTTGCCAAGAATGACCTCAAAAACTGAACTCGAAACGGCACCTCCTTCTTGCCTAGGGACATGGGAGGACTCTGACCAGAGCTGCAGGCTTATTCTCACTTTTGTCCACACCGGGGTCTTTCAGGAGCACCCGTCTGGGCTCAGACACTCCCAGACACGTCTCCCAGGAGGGAGGGATCCCAGCCTCCCAGCCATGGTTATGTGCCATTAGATGCTTAGCTCCAGGGAAGCTCCACTGTGTATATGGCGCAAAAATGGTACCATTGCCTCTGAATTAATTCAGTAGCCTGTGTTAGGGTTGTGTAGCTGATCTGCCTGTGCTCTTTTTAAAATTGCTGGCATTACATCTATGACCATAACGCCTTCCTTGTACTCCCCCAGCAAAATTACAAAAGTTAGTATTGACTCCCTTAGAAATAGTGTTATTGGCCAGAAGGGAAATTGCAGTTTTAGGGGAAGATGCCAGAGCAGATTGTTCTTTAATTACACTTTTAGGACTCTCTTATTTTCAGTGTTGTTTCACAGTTTTTCTGTGACACATTCTGCATATTATTTTGTCATGGCAGGCACGGCACTTAGGAGGGGATTTGACTCACCTGACTTTGGCCGTCAAAAATGCAGCATCTCATTTAGTATTGCCGTGCAGGCTGCCTCTCTAAGCCGTGCAAGGCGTCTCCAGGGGGCTGGTCAAACACTGGAACAGGCTTCCTAGAGAGGTGGTCAATGCCCCAAGCCTGTCAGCGTTTAAGAGACATTTGGACAGTGCCCTTAACAACATGCTTTAACTTTTGGTCAACCCTGAATTGGTCAGGCAGTGGGACTAGATGATCCTTGTAGGTCCCTTCCAACTGAAATAGTCTATTCTGTTCTGTTCTATTCTGTTTTATTCGTATTTTAGAAAAGACCAAATTTTACTGTGACATTGCCTGTCCCTCCATTGACTCAGGAGGGGGTTCAGAGCCGTGGGTATGGGATGCATGGAGTATTATGGGGGGGAGGGCCAGGTAGGGGACGGGAATATGTTTTTAGGGGTCACTGCAAACAGAATTAGGGATGAACTGGGGTGGGGGGATGAACAGGGAGCAGTGCTCTGCCTCCTTTGGTGGCTTCCAGCCATGTCCCCTCTGCTCCCAGGGGTACTCTGGCAGAGTGCTGCCCTGGGGGTGCATCCTGGGCATGGGTTCAGAGCCGTGGGGTGTCAGAGGGGAAAAAAGTGGGGGATCGGACCTCCCGGGCAGCAGAGCTAATGGCAGCCTTTCTCTCTCTCCCTGCCCAGCCGAGGAGGCCCTCTGCACCCTGCGCCCACCCAGCTTCCGCCGGATCCCAGAGGCAGAGATGCGAGGGGCGGAGGAGGTGGCAGCCGGCACCGTCCTGCAGCGCCTGATCCAGGAGCGGCTGAGGTATGGCAACCCCAGCGAGAACATGAACCTGCTGGCCATACAGCACCAGGCGACGGGCAGCGCCGGCCCCTCCAACAGCACTGCCAGCACTCTCTCTTCCGCAGAAAACCTCGCGCCCGAAGAGCCGTCAATGGTCCAGCCGTCGGGGCGGCAGGAACCACAGGGGCAGGAGCACCAGGGGGACGGTGCTGCGATGGAGAAGCAGCCCCGGGCCCCGCAGCCCCCGCACAGCACCGAGGAGCTCCCCACCTACGAGGAGGCCAAGGCCCAGTCTCAGTTTTTCCGAGGCCAGCCGCCGGCCACTGCCGCCGCGCCGGGTTTTTATGGCGCATCCGGCCAGAAGTCCAGGACGGAGGGGAGGCCGACGGTGAACCGGGCCAACAGCGGGCAGGCACATAAGGACGAGGCGCTGAAGGAGCTGAAGCAGGGCCACGTCCGCTCGCTGAGCGAGAGGATCATGCAGCTCTCGCTGGAGAGGAACGGGGCCAAGCAGCACCCCCCGGCCCCGGGGGGCGGGAAGGGCTTCAAGGCGGCCCCGCTGCCCGGCAAGGCCACGGACCCGCGGGGCCCGCCGCCCGAGTACCCCTACAAAGGCAAGGCGGCGGCCCCCGGCAGCAAGGCGCAGGAGCACGGGCTCTTCTACGGCGAGCAGCCGGCGCAGGATGTCCTCAAGGCCTCCTACGCCGCCCCGCAGCCCGCCCGGGCGGAGGTGGCCCTCGTCCGCTACCAGCCGCCCCCGGAGTACGGGGTCAGCAGGTAATGGCCGCCGAGGGGGGGTGGGTCTGCCGGAGGGGCCTCATCCGGCCCTCGCCGGAGGAGCCGGCTTCTGCGGGGCTTGGGCTTCGCGTGGACGCGGCCCCTGTGTGCTTCAGCCTCAGGCACGTGGTGGGCACATGGCAGCCCTGCGGCCGGCCCCGCGCGGGACCTGTGTCTCCAAGAGGGCTATAGAAAGCATATACGCTGCTTGTGTGCTACTTAAATCTTCCCAACAGAGCTCATGTGGGGCTTTCAGGGTGCTGGGCCCCTCGTGCTGGGCCTCCCCGCAAGCACGGGTTTATTCCAAGCGCATTAAAAATAATCTGGAGGGTTTACTCATTGCGAGCTGATCCCTGCGAGCAGCACGGGTCCTGCCCAGTGCCCAGGCAAGTTTGCTGCCTTCAGAGGCAAGGCCCTGCATTGAGGGTTCCCTTTTCCTTGCTGTACCTAAATACAAGTGTTTCTCTGTCTCATCCCTGTTTCTTGACTGCCCAGACAGTATTTTGCTGGATTTGCAAGGCTGGTGTTGTTTGGTGTGATTGTCGGTGGTTTTCATGTTGCAAGCTGCCTCATTAGGTCTTTTCTGACCCCAAAATCCCCAAAGGTTTTGTCAGCGTTGACTTAAGTTGCATGCACTTGCTTTTGCCACAGCGCGGGCACAGAGGAAAGATGGTGCAGCTGACCGGCTATTCCTTTCCAAAATCTGTAAGGCATGAAATCATGGAGTGAATGCTTTGCCTTTCTGTGTTTGCAGAAGTGATGAGTTTCTTGTCAAGACAGGGAGGAACCCGGAGCGTGGCTTTGATGAATGTTGCAAGGCAGTTGTGATAAGTGGAGGGCCTGAGCTGAGCGCTGCTGGCCTTCCTCCAGCTACACATGTGTTTTGATTCCCAGCCTACCACAATGTGGAGTTTTTGCAATTTTTTCAGTGCGAGATGATATTTTTAAGAGCTCAGCAAAGATCGCTGTTTATGCTAAGAAACAACTATACGAACTTGAGGGCAATGGGGTCAAGCTGGGGCCGTGCTCTGCTGCAGCCATTTGCAGTGCTAACGAACATCTCCGGCACCAAGCAGATTCATCTGCACAGAAAAGGAGCTGGACTGGGGTTTTTTATTACTCTTGGAAAACCCTGATTCAATACCCACAGAGACTGTTCTGCTGAGTCCGTGTGAGCGGGTGGACCTGGGTGCTGCATGCACTGCTGCAGCTAACTGGGAACGGCACAGGTGTCGAGTGGGAAACCCTTTGGGACCAGTTTCAAAGCCTTCTCCAGGTGCCTGATCAGCAAGGTTAATGCTGAGCAATCCCCTGATTTCAGTGCAGCTTTCCATAGCAGTGCTGGCCAGCCCCCAGCTTTATAGCAAGGCACTGCTGGATCACACTAGCAGTTGTGGGGAGAAACCCCTTGGCTCGTGATGGTGGTTACTGCTCATTCCCAGTAAGGCAGCATGGTTTAACCCCCAAATCCCACTGCAGAGCGGTTGCCTGCTACCCCTGTGTGCTATTGTCTTTGCATGATGGTGGAGAAATGTCCCTCCTGGCAGGTTCAGGGGCACTGGGGGGACGTGTTATGGAGCAGAGGACTGGCAGCATGGCAGAGCAGAGCTGCTGTGGTTTGCAGACTTATTAAAAAATCTTGGGTGGTGTCTTTCTTGCAGCTCAGCAAGGGCCTGAATACCTCTTGGTCTGCATATAGTCCTGCTGGCTGCTCCAGCATGCATTTCCAGGGGTAGGTTAGGAGGTTGGTATAGCTGGGGGGTGTTTCACCAAAGCTAGGTTTGGTCTAAGGTGTATGGTCTCTTGTGCTTTCTCTAAGGCGGTTCTGGGTCCTGGTGTGCGGATGGGAATTTTCAGGTCCTTCTTAGCTGCTTTCACACAGTGCCTGGATTTTGGGGGATGTTTCCTGCCTATGTGTTCCTGCCAGCTACGTTTTAGGTGGTAATTAGCACTAGCAGGACAGTTTCTCACTTGCAGACTGTATCTTGTGCCATTGCTTTGCACAGCACCAGTGGCTGGTGGGACATTTAGCTGCGCAGGAGATGTCAACAAGCAGTGGTCTTCATTCTCATCTTGTTTTTTTTTTTTTTTTCTGTGATATTTTTCAATACAGGAATGTCAACCTTTCACTTTGTTTCGGCGCACTGAAATATTCACTGTTGGCATTACCCAGACTTGTTCTTAATTGGTATGAATTGGTTTGGTTTCTTCTCCTGTGCCGTATCCCAGATTATAACTGGCCCCTCGGGCTGCAGGATCCCCTTACAGCCGTGTTACCTGGGAAGATTTGGGTGACAAAAGCCTTTTGGAAGTGGCAGTAATCCCACTGTGCTCATCACTTGCTGTTTTTCTGACTGCAGCAGCTGTGCTCTGGTACATCCCTGTGCGCATCTTGGGCTGCGTCACAGGATGGAGTGGTTAAAATGCAGTTTCACAAAATGGCCTCTGCCCCAAATATTCCTCTCTGTGGAGAGGGTTAAGACAGGTTACCTGTCTGGGGATGTCAGCCCCATCTCTGCCTGAGGATTTGTCGGGGCAGCAGCCCCTGAGTGCTGCTGGAGGAGAGCTGGGAGCTGTGTTACACTGCTGGGTTGCTCCCAAGTGCAAACCTTCCTGTGCCTCTGCTCTTGCTCACTGCTTCCCCCCTTACCTGCGCTCTGGGGAGGCTCACAGCCAGCCATTTGGCTGGGATGGAAGACCTTGATAAGAGAGGTCGAGGTAGGTGACTACTGGGTTTCATCAGGTTAATGGAAGAGTAGGGTTTGGAGAGGCTGTTTTTTCTGTTAGAGGAGCAAGGGAGGTGAGAAATTCCAGCTTTCATCTCATCGGGAGGGCCTGGGAAAGAAGCTAATGGAAACAGAGCTTTGCCCGTGGTCAGAGGGGAATCTCATATATCCCAGCTTCTCCTTCCCTCTGTCCTGGCCGTATCTGTTCCCAAGCCCATACATCCTGACATCCTTTGGACAGGGACTGTGCAAAAGGCTTCTGCCTTCCAGATAAGAGAGGCACAGAGCTGCATCGGTCCAGAGGAAGCACCCACAGATACCAGGGATGGAAAAGACCTGTAGGATCACCGATCACTCAGTCCCTCCTGGTCCTTTTATGATGAGGGAAATGTGGCTGGAAACCCATAAATGCTGGCAGGGAGCTGTTGAAGGAGATGGGATAACTGCAGCTGCTGCTTAGCTTGCTCTTTTGGTTTGGCTTTTTTTTTTCATGTGGCTGGTTTTAAAGGGAATGTTGCCTTTATAATCACCGTGGTGAAATCTCACAACTTTATTGTAAATCTCAAGATATTTGGTATTGTCCTGAAGACCTCCTAGAGTCATAATGCTGCGGTAATCTCAGCATTTATATAAATTAGACTTGGTGGCTTGTGCTTTATGGACATCAGAATTGCAGAGCAGAGCTGGAACCCTGAAGCTTAAAAAGCCAAAAATCAGAAGGCAAATAAGAAGGAACCAATATTTGTTCCTGTTTTAAAATATCAATATTTTTAAGCCAGTTGCATGATGCTTTGGGCCCTGACTCATGACTTCTGAATGCTTTAAGTTGGCCAAGTGTAATAATCTTTAGAAAACCTTTCCTTTCCTAGAGGTGCGGCTATTCCTGCATGGTGTTTTTGCTAACTTTTCTTAGGTGCATGTTCAGAGAGTTGCAGCTTGTCAGGTAAAAGGGCTTGGAAATAAATTTAGGCTTTTGCACAATGCTGTGAATTAATTCCAGTTTGCGAAACATTCAGTCCTGGTGATTATAACACTCCGTCTGGAGAATCCATCACGGCCTTTACAGACTTGTTCCACTAGCTAATTGGCACAGATCTGCATTTTAGTTTTAGCCTGTATTTTCTAGTTACCAGTTGAGATTTTGCAATATCTTTGTCAGATACAGTGGGGAGCCCTGTGCTGTCGGTCCTTCGACGCATTTAACAGATGGAACCTGGAGCCCTGTAATTATTTCACTGTTGTCAAAAATCCTTTTTTCACTGTGGAAAGCCGACCTGGACACCGTTACAGTACCAGCTGAATCAGAGGCTAATCAGATATAATATCACCTCTGCAATGCGACTCAATGTTCCTCGTTTATGTAGCTCATTAACACTTGCCGTTTCAGACGTTGGCACCCTGGGAGCTCCCCATCCAGGTTGTTATCCGGTCAGGCATGTGAGGGTAGTCACAGCCTGGGATAGGATTTCCTACCCTTTTACTGTAGCTTGCTGGATTTATTCCTGGGTGGATGAACTGGGACCTGCTCAAGTCCGTATTGTTTCTCTGTGCCCTGCTTAAGCAGTGATCCAGATCACTCAATGCAATGAATCCTCTTCATTGCTCCCAGTGGCCCATGTCAGATCCTGCTGTCTTTTAGCCAGAATGATTTCTTTCTCTGCACCATTAATAAAAAGCATGTATAATGGAAATGAAGCCTTGAACTGGAAACACCACTGCTTGTTGAGGGAACTTCATTTGTGGCTACATGCAGAAGTCAATCATGCAGGCACCTTTTAATTCTGATGTAATCCATGCATTTTAAGAGGTGGCATGCAACTGAAGAATAAATCTGGGCTGTTTTTAAGATATCCCAGTTTTTTATGTGCCTCATAAAATTCCAGCCTGCCTGGATGTAGAAGCCTATATTTAAATGCCGAAATAGTCTGTGGCTTCTCTGGTTGTTTGTGTGTTAACCACCCCCCACTCCACCCCACCCCCCATTACCGCTGTTTTCAGACAACCTGTTGATATTTACTCATTCAACCACGTCTGTGGCTGCTGAGGGGACTACAAGGAGCTCCTTTTCCTCTCCGAGACACCCCGGGCAGGCAGGCATGCTGGCAATGTGGCCAAGCCGAGGGATGTCACGCCCAAGCTGACTCCTGCCGGGGTTTCTCTGCGAGGGTAGCCCAAGCGCGAGTGTGGGTTGAAGGCTGCGCCTCCAGCTGATGTGGATGCTAGCAGCCCTGCAGAAGAGCTTTGTATGCTCTCCTGGTCTAATCTGCCTTTCAGTAAAATAAATGGAAGAGAAATTCAGCTGTTCCCACAGCTTGGGTGCTGCCCATGTCATTTCTCCTTACCCTTCTGTGTTATTATCCCAGTTGGTTCTTCCAGGAGTGCAGAGGTTGAGGAAGGCTCCATTTCCTTTGCTGAAAATCAGCTGGGCTTTAGAAAAGAGTATTTATTCTGAGTGTGAATCCCTGTGAAGAAATATGATATCCTGTCCCTCTTTTAACTTTGGAGGATATGTTTAATACAGCATGCGTCTTTTCAGATGATAATTTTGCCTTGCAATTCTTGATATAATCACCCCCGAAGAAGCCAGGCCAAATCTTTCCAGCACTAACAAACATCACTAACAAAATAGTGAATTCTGGAGATGTGAGTCCAAGTCTGCAAAATGGTTTTTGAAATAAACCTCTGTCTTTATAAGGTGCTGCAACTGCTGCTGATTCCATAAGCCAGAGGATACTATGAGGGCTACATCTTGGCTATGGAAAGTCTTCTCCCATTTCTGGCTGTATCAGCATTTAATGACGGGTCTATAACTGTGTTTGCTTGCACCATGACCATCAGACTGGACTTACTGACTTTCCCAGGATCCTGTCTTTTTCCCACACAGTGACAACACTGATTCCTTTGTTATTCACAGCTACAAAGAATAGCATTTGAAGTCTGCTTCATGACTGCAGAAATCATAGTGGAAATCAGGTAGACAGTTGGGTCTGAGATTAGTATCCAGACTCAAGGCTCCCGGTCAGTGGGCAGGAATAACCACCTTTCACACACTTTTTATTCTCGTTGTAAGATAAAAGCCTAAGGCAGCTTCAAAGTTCTGCACCCCAGAAATGCCTCTTTCACTTTGCTGACTCAGCTGGAGCATCCACAGTAGATGTGTGAAGTTGTGAGATGAAGTCCCTTGGGAGAGTCTTCAAGAGATGAAGTAGGCCAGTCTGCCCTAGAGGCAAAGAAAGGCAGACCATTCGGAGAAAGATGAGCTAAACAGGTTAGAGGGCATAATTTTAATTATGAATGTAAATGCCATGGTATGTTGAAAACAAAGTCCTTCCTCCACTGGCCACTCTTCATCCCTACTTAGAGGAGAGCTGCATTGTACCTGTAGCAGGGCAGTGGTGAACTTTCCTTTCCAGAACATTTACAGGCATTTTCATTTCATTACTTCCTTACTTTTTTACTTATTACTTACTACTTCCCTGCTTTATTGAGCAATAGCTCTTCTGTATTTACAATTTCCTGGTGGTCAACAGCAAGTGGACATCATTAATTGTCCTTTCAGGGTTTCTTATTCCTACATACACCTACAAATTCCCCAAAAAAATTCCTCTGTGCTGGTCATTCTTGCTCCCAGGAGTTCTGGTATAAGAGGTGTATTAAGACTATGCTGAAATTCGGGGGCTTGGGTGTATTAAGACTATGCTGAAATTTGGGGGCTTGGGTGGCCTTGCTGAATTCTGAGGAGTTTCTTATGAAAGTGAGGTCCATGGTCAAGTATTTTGCTGAAGACACTCTATTGCAAGCTATATATAGCAAGCTATTACATATATCGCAAGCTATACATCCCTTAAAAGAGAGAGTGCACTCTGGCAACCCTAGCATGGTAGCCATTGAAAGACTCACTGCCTACGTGGTGTTCCTTATTCTAAAAGCTGCTTTCCTTAGTTTTTTCTTTTTCTCTTCTTTGCATTGCATTGCAGAAGTGTATAGGAACCCTACTTCTACAATAATGTCAACAAAAAAATATGTTTTCAATAGAAGTGTAGCTGCAGTGTTGCAGAGATATCCAAAACTCATATTGTTCTGTAGTTTCATGCTTTTAAGAAGGATGATTTTTGATGAAAACGTGTTTGGCTGGAAGATCTTAACCTGCTCTAATGCAGAGTAAGATCAACATTTAAAATGCAGTAGAAACATTTTGAGAATGTCATTCTTTACTAAGTCTGAAGGAGCTCAGGGTAATCCTAATTGCTTCGTTTCTTTGGAGCTTTACATGAGCAGTTGGATGTGAACTAAGCTGATGGTATAACTCTCTTTTTCTACAAATGTTGATTTGTTAGTATGAATTGCTGTGTTGATTTTATTGCATATAGACTTGGAGATTTTGCAGTAGGCTTAGTCAGAATTAAACTGGGACAGATTAAGCAAGTAAAAGAAAAGCGAGAAACCTGTTCATTATGTTGAACAGATGTGCTTCAAGAGATAGATGTAAAGTTGGTTTTGCTTGTTTAGTTTCCGAGCTGGAAAACACTTTGGAGAATCTCTCCTGTGGCCCCAGCTATTGAGACTCTGGTGCCTGGCTGCTGCTACAGGGTCTTTAGTAGCTCAACAACTGGTTTGTAGTTCAAGAAAATGGAGATCCTGGGAGCTCTCCTCCTTCTGTAGTGAAAAGCTAGACAGACCAAAGTACATGTGGAAAGGTTGGATTGATGGGAGGTTGAGATTTCCCAAAAGCACAGTGTCAGGAGTTCCTGCAAGTGTTTAAAGGGTGTATCTATGACCAAAGAATGCACTACTTTGTTATGAAGAAGAAAAATTGCTATATCTCCACTGGGTTGGATTCAGAGATCAATTTAATTATATTACTCTAAGCTATTCCCATAAAGAAGTGAGAAAATCTGTACCTGTAGCAAAGCTGTGTCTTTGTAGTGGTATAACTGTGTCCCTACAGCCAGGCTTTTACTTGCATAAAATCAGCTGTGGCCTTTATTTTGGTAAAGACGAACTCACACTTAGCTCAATTAATTGCTGTGGTAAAATACACGAGTGCAGACTGGCTGTCAGCAGCACTGAGGAGGTGCCATGTGCTTGGCTGCATTTGCACATCTTGTGGAGCATCTTTTGCATCGTGGATGACATTCATTGCTCCACTGCTCATGATGTTCTTTATTGTTCAGATTTTCGAGCAAAAAAATATTCCAGTGCTACGATGAGCGTGGGGTCCCTTGTTGGGATTTACACCCTGGGGCATCAAAAGAAAGGGGCACTGTGGGGATGGTGTGAGAACTGTGCCCTTGCGGGGCTGTTCTTGTGATTTGCCGAGCAACTTGGCACAGGCCTCGCTGGACTCACTGGCTTGCACGGCCTTGGATCACCAGGTACTGCTAGGAGACATGATTTTGGCCTCAGGAAGGTAAAATGAGCCCCCCAGGTCAGTGTGACCCCCCAGGGCATCCTGCTGTGAGGTCCCAGCAGCAGGCAGAAGTGGTGAGGCTGGAGAGGCAGTAAACTCCAAAGGCATGTGAGGAGGGAGCAGCATCGCAACCCAGTGCCAGTGTCCGGGAGCTGTGGGGCTACCTTGGGCCCACCGCTTTAAGGGGATTTCAGGGGAAGTCGTGACTGCTTCCTTTGGCAGCCCTGGGCTTTGCTGAGCACTGTCTGAAGGCCACAGTGCGGACATACCAGCCAGAAAGTCAGCTTGGAGGTGGGGGTGCACGCTCCTTTCCTTTCTGATGACAAATGCAAGAAAGCAAGGCAGCCTAACATCCTGAATTAAAATTATACACTCCCTGTTGGAATGCCCCCCGTCCTGCTAAGGCCATTTCGAGCACTGCAGCAAATCACTGCAGTCAGCACAGAGTCCTGAGCTGTGGTAGCATCCTTTCTGGCGGAGCGGGATGGTTTTTGGCTCCAGCTAGTGTGGTGTTCGGTGAGGGCTGTTTTTGCATAGCTGCTGCAGTTTCCTTTTTCCTGTTTCTCCATGCTGTTGCATTTCTGCTGTGGCGTGTGCTGTGCGGGCACAGGGGTGGATGAGTGGGGCCAGCACAGGAAGAACCTTCACCAGCCATGACAGATAAAACTTTGCAATGTTCCTTCTGGGAGCTATGTCAGAACATATGGAAGACAGACAGGTGATTAGAGACAACCAACATGGCTTCACCAAGGGCAAATCAAGCCTGACTAATCTAGTGGTCTTCTATGATGGAGTGACTGTATCAGTGGACAAGGGAAGAGCTACAGATGTCATCTGGCTAGACTTCTGTAAGGCCTTTGATATGGTCCCCCACAACATCCTTGCCTCTAAATTGGAAAAATATGGGTTTGATGGATGGACTGTTAGATGGATAAGGACTTGGCTGGATGGATGTCCAAGTGGAAACCAGTAATGAATGATGTCTCTTAAGGGTTGTTATTGGGACCATTTAATGTCATCATCACTGACATAGACAGTGGGGTTGAGTGCACCGTCAGAAAGTTTGCAGATGACACCAAGCTGAGTGGTGCACTTGATTTGCTTGAGGGAAGGGATGCCATCCAGAGGGACCTTGACAGGCTTGAGAGTTGGGCCTCATGAGGTTCAACAAGGCCAAGTGCAAGGTCCTGCACCTGGGTTGGGGCAACCCCCCAATACCACTACAGGCTGGGGTGTGAATGGATTGAGAACAGCCATGTGGAGAAGGACTTGGAGATAATGATGGACAAGAAATTGGACATGCACCAGCAATGTGCACTTGCAACCCAACAAGCCAACCGTATCCTGGGCTACATCAAAAGCAGTGTGGCCAGCAGGTCGAGAGAGGTGATTCCACCCTTCTGCTCTGCTCTGGTGAGACCCCCCCTGCAGTGCTGCGTCCAGCTCTGGGGTCTCCAGCACAAGAAGTACATGGACCTGCTACAGCAGGTCCAGAGGAGGGCCATGAAAATGGTAAGAGGGCTGGAACACCTTTCCTGTGAAGAAGGGCTGATAGAGTTCAGGTTGTTCAGCCTGGAGAAGAGAAGGCTCCGGGGAGACCTTATTGTGGCCTTTCAGTACTTAAAGGGGGCTCATAAGAAAGACAGAGAGAGACTTTTTACTAGGGCCTGTAGTGACAGGAGAAGCAACAACAGTTTTAAACCGAAAGACAGTAGATTTAGATTGGACCTAAGGAAGAATTTTTTTTTTTTTTTTTTTTTACAACGGTGGTGAGACACTTGCACAGGTAGCCCAGGGAAGTTGTGGATGCCCCATCACTGGAAGTGTTCAAGATCAGGTTGGACAGGACTTTGAGCTACCTGATCTAGTGAAAGATGTCCCTGCTCATGGTACGGGAATTGACCTAGATGATCTTTAAATGTCCCTTCCAACCCAAACCAGTCTATGATTCTATGAATTACTGTGTTTTGTTGGCCATATGTAAAGTGTCATACAGCACCTCCCTGCCCTACTGTCCTTTGGAAAGTTTTATCCACTTTCAGTAGACATTTAGCTCATTAGTCATTAGGCTGCACCTCTACTGGAGAAATAACATGCCTGCGTCTGAAAGCAAAACCCTTCTGGCCCTGGGAGATGCCTGTGGGGAATGGCCCCTCTGCTGTGCTCCTGAGCTGCCTCCATGGATGTTTACCAGGGCAGAAGGGTATGTCTGTGCTCTGCAGGTAAAAGTCATTTTGAGGCCAGGGTGAGTTCAGCACAGGCTTTCCCAATGCTGGCTGCAGGAAGCTTGGCTGGGATCTTCCTCCCAGGGACACTGAGCCTGGACCAGGGTCTGTGCTGCTGGGCAGGTTAGCAGTGTTCGGGAATGGGCTCATTGCCGGTCTTTGCTCCAGTTCAATACCTTTCTGTGCCATGGTGGATGCATCGGGCAAAGCAGGAGAGCCAGGATGGGAGTGTGGGGCTCTGTGCATGCTGCCTCTGGCGGACTGCAGAGCCCTGTTTGCTTTCCCTCTAGTTTGGCCAGAAGATATGGCTGAATTGCTGCCTTTCCTCACCGTCTGTGGCTTGGTGGGGACAGGCTTGTTAGAGCAGCACTTTAAAATTGCCTTCACTTTTCATCTTGCTCTGCTGCAGTTGAAGGCAGTGACGGGTTATTGTTGGTAGAATTAGGCCAACGCTGAGAGCTTTTGAAAACCCTGCTTTGAGAAGCCATGTAGGTGCTGAAAACAACGGTAATCATATTTATTATGTATTTATGTAGTACAAAATCATCTGTCTAACATTCATGGATCTTTGAGGCCAAATGGGGTAAATACATCTGTTCGTTAGGTCACCTGCCTCATGTGGGGTACAGAAATAAAGGCAACGATAGCTACAGCAAGCCTAATAGCTTGTGGTTAAGCTAAAATACAACTTTGAGAAGGTGCTTGATTGCAGACTTCAGGTGGAGTCCAGCAGCCAGCTTACTTTACAGCCTAACTGGGCTCTGACACAGATGTCCAGTATGGTCTGGGTTGAGTCTCTTAGACAAGCACGATACAGAAATTTCACAACGTTGGCATCTGGGCTGAGAAGTGGCTCAGCCTGTGCACAGCAAGGCTCTGCATGGCCGCTCATCTGGCCGAGGCTCCGAGGCTGCCTGTGCAGTGAATGGAGGGGTGGAGATGGGTCCGGTGCAGGCAAGCTTTGAGTTGCTTCCTGCCTGAATTTACCCTTTTTGAAACAGGGGCAGTCTCCCTTCTTGAGCTCGCAGGGCTGAAATGCATTACAGAGGTGAGGGACTCTGGTCCCACCTGGCCACCAGCCACAGGGTTACCCTCACTGCTAAGACATCCTCCTGGGTTATCCTCTAGCCATTGCAAATCGTGACTCGGGTGGATTAAAGAGCTGCCCGTTGTCTGAAAGGCTAGCCCACAAGCAGGTCTGCCACCAGTTCACTTCTCGTCCTTCCCCGACATCAGCCTGGTGGGTGATGGATGCCCATAGTCGGGGAGTGACACAATGAGGTCTCGCACTGGAAGATGGCTTTCGTGGCTCGCCGTGATTGACTGGGGCTGTGCCTCCAGCAACGCCACAGCAGCCCTTCCCTTTGCCGCTTGCTAAAGCTGCTTGGGGACGCTGCTTCGCTCACATCACTTCCTTTCGCCTCCCAATTCAGCCGATCAGCCGGTCTCGCTCGAGGCAGGGAGCGGTGTTCGAAGGGTGAGTAATGCATCCCTTGTGTTTCCTTTGAGCCCACCGTCTTACGCTTCTCAGCGGTGGGGTTTGTGGCAAGGGGGGGCAGGGAGAGGCTGGCTGGCTGCTGAAATATTAGCTGCGCACCTAGGCAAAAATGCCATTTTCGAGTCAATGCTTCCTTTATCCGTTCGTGCCAGATGTATACATCACTGTCAAGAGCCGGCAAGGAGACAATTTACCTTGTCCCTGCTGTGATTGTTGGTATTTAGGAGTGACTAAGGACCGGAATCACAACCGTACAGTTATAACCCTATTAATAAACCGTGCAGTCATTAGGCGAAAGCTTCTGCGCACATTTCGAGGGCGCGCGGCTCTAACGCCTCCCCTACGTGTGCTTCCCTGCAGCCGACAATGCCAGCCGCCCTTTCCGCCACCACCGGCCCAGCAGCACAGCCCCATGTCCTCGCAGGCCACCGCTGCCGCTGGCTCTCTGCTCCCAGGAGCCTTGCCCCCGCTGCCAGCCCCCACCGCTGCCCAGCCACCGACACCGACGCCGCCAGGCCAGCAGCTGACACCCGACGCCTTCGCCATCGTGGAGCGGGCACAGCAGATGGTGGAGATGCTCTCAGAGGAGAACCATGTGCTGAGGCAGGAGCTGGAGGGGTACTACGAGAAGGCGGACAAGCTGCAGAAGGTATGTGGAGGAGTGGATGGGGCTTGGGCAGGGCAACTGTCTTGGTGCTTTTGCATTTGGGTCCCCCAAGCTGTTCTTCATAGTCATTTCACTGCAACAGGGACACACCAGGGGCCATCTCTAACCATTACCTCTCCATGGTGGTCTCCCAGCAGTGTATCCTGTGCCCCATGGCCTGAGGGCTCCCCTGCCTTTAGGACGAAATGGGGCAGCCCATCACATATCTCTCAGTTGGGGGCCTTCCCCTTCCATCCTTCCATGCTGGCCTCACCGGAGCTTTCCCTGAAAGTCTCCCATGGGCAGAGTCTCCTGGTGCAGCTGGGTCCTGCATAATCTGCACAGGCAGTAGAGCTGTGGGTGAGAAGCAATTGAAGAGCACGGCCACGTCTGTCCTGAGTGGTCTTGTCCACCACTATATGCTCGCATGGCACTCCACGCTCTTTGGAAGAGTTACTAGCTGTTGGTGGGGTTGCCCATTATTTGGAAATTCATTAACTGGGTTGTCTCAGAGGCTTTCAGTGACTGCTCGATGGGTTTCTAACAGCTGATGATAGACACCCACCTTTGAACATGTTGGCTCAAAAAGCACTGCCCCCCTTGTCTGAAAGAACCATTTGGTAAAGGTTTTGCTCAAAAACCCTTTTGTGAAGAGATCCTGCACCCTCTTTTCTGTATGCAAGCTGGCATTTTCAGTAGAGAAGGGCAATGTCTTGTGCACTGGCTGGGGTGACAAGATGGAGAGTCAAATCAAACAAAGTAGAAGTTGCTTAAAATGAGTGCTCACTGAAGGCAATGCAGAGATGCTCCCCAGATCTGCTGGCTTTGGGGCCCAGGGGCCCAGACCAAATGAGTTATTTAGGATTCTACAATGCTATTTTGTTTATGTATTCCCACCACTTATGCACAAATGGGCTTAGGCTGCAGGTCTTCTCTCTCTGAATTTAGGAGTCTAAATAGGAGCTTAATTTTTTCTGTGCTGTGTGGCATCACGGTGCTCTTGGAGGTACCTGTCACAGGAGAAGAGGCAGCTCCTAGAGACCATGTCCTAGCCTCAGCTTTGGGAAAAATCTGTGACAATCTGTTCAAACAGGTTAGAAAAAAGACCTGTTGTTTTGTAGCTGCTGTCGTCTTTCCAGCCTCCTCCTCTGCAACCAGATGAGTTGAGTTTATTCACAGAATTTCCTAAACTTAGTTGAGAAAGTTTTGCAGCAACGTTAACTATTTATGAAGACGTCTGCAAAGATTTTAATGCTGACTTCCCTGTGGCCTTTGTGGGCAAAAAGAAATATTCCAGCTATTGATTTTACAAAAGCTGCGTTGTTCAGTAAAAGGTATTTGAGTGTGATGCCCTAAAAATATTCTGATTTCCTTTTACACTCTTGGAAATGGCTTTCTCTTTATCTTGGAAGCCCCACGAGTCGATTGCATCAGACACCAACAGAAAGGTATTCAAGCATGGGCTGAAGTCTCACTTCAGTCAACAGAGGGTGGACTCGAGTCCCATTGACTTTGGGGGAATGTAAGCGGAGTATTAAAGGGAAACACATGCTCAAGTGCATTCTTTCTTCAGGAAAATGTCCTGAACCAAAGCCTTAACACACAATATCCCTCCCATGCTGTTTTTTCTGTGTTTGGACGCAAGGACAGGGCAGGTCCTCCTCTGTTTCCACAGTTTCAGCTGAACATCACCTCTGAAAACGTGACAACGAGTTAAATTACATACTTCGGGTCTGAAGACTCTTCCCTCATGTTAGAAGTGGAAGGGTCATGAGGAGTACTTCTTGTTTGTCTGTGCATAACAATTTTGTTCTAGGTAGGGCCACCCTCCCATCACTTTTATTCATTACGGAATAGGAGAAGAAATTAGAGAAAATCAGCTTGACGTGGAGGGCTCCCTAGGCATTCGTACGAACAGATCAGCCCTGAGGGTTGTCAAATTCTCAGTCATGTCTGAACAGACTTTTTGCAGAGAGGTACAAGGTGGTGATTAATCCCTGTGCTGTTTGACAAGTTGGCTGGTTTTCTTGTCTAAAAAGAGTTGGGGTGGAAGAGGAGTTGTGCACATTTAATTTTGAGCTTTTTTTTGCAAAAGCAAAACATTATTTTCTCTCTCTCTTTTTCGTGGTTTTTTTTGGGGTGTTTTTTTGGGTTTTTTTGTTTGTTTGTTTTGTTTTTTTGGTTTTTTTGTGGTTTTTTTTTTTTTTGCTGTTGTGTCTTTGGGCAGTGTTACCTTGCTGAAGTTTAATTGCCAGGCTGGGCTGGCTCTTCCCCATGCCGTGTGTGTGGGTTGTTTGAGTGGGTCAACTCTAGGAGCTACCAGGCAGAGAAGAGGCTGAACTGTTTTTTCCCCCCATAGAAGAAGGGGAAGGAAATCCCAGAGCTGCTGAGAAACGCCAACACAATTTATGGCTGTTCTTCAGCTCTCCTTTAGTTTTGTTCAGTGCTGATGGAGGTTCCTTCTTTTCCTGCAGCAAGTCTTTGCCTCCAGGGCTGCAGGAGAGTGCATGGTGATGTGTTTTGGGAAATAATAGCAGACAACGGGCAGAGCAGAGGCCTTGTGGTAACCAGGAGCGTTGGGCAGGACTGTGGAGTTTGGAAACCCCCTGCCGTGTTGGCAGATCTGCTTTGCTCTGTGGTAGGAGCTCTCTGGAGCAGGCATCTTCTCCTGCAGAGAGTGGCTCACCTGAGAGAGGGGAGGCATGGGAACTGGCAGGTGTCAGGGCACCCAACTGAGCACAGTGTCTGGCTGGGATCATGTAGTTAAGGATTCAGGAAAGTGCTTTAAAAATTATTTTTGCTAAGCCAAACTTTCCTTTCAAGGAGAGAGAAGCTTGATCGGCTTAAATGGTCAAGGAGAACAATGCAAGGTAGCTTGAATATAGCCTCTAACTACTTACAGGAAGAGAAAACTTTTGCTAGCGGAGGTCATGCTGATCTAAAGAAAAAGCTGTAGCAGAATTGTGTAGCTGAAACTATGCTGGTATTGTAGTAACTACTCAACATGTCATTTTGATTCTGGAAAATTCACATGAAACAGTTTTCATTGTAGGTCAGTCATAGAATAGAACAGACTATTTCACAGAATCACAGAATGGCAGGGGTTGGAAGGGACCTCTGCAGATCATCTCGTCCAAGCCCCCTGCTTGAGCAGGCACACCTAGAGCAGGGGGCACAGGACCGCGTCCAGGTGGGTTTTGAATATTTCCAGAGAAGGAGACTCCACAACCTCTCTGGGCAGCCTGTGCCAGTGCACTTGCACCCTCAAAGTCAAGAAGTGTTAGTATAAGGTCCAGCAGCACATCTCGCCTCGTTGGTTCCTCCACCACCTGTATCAAGATGTTATCCTCGATGGTCTGCAGGAACCTCTTGGATTGTGCGTGCATCGCCATGTTGCTTTTCCAGCAAATGTCAGGGTGGTTGAAGTCCCCCATGAGAACCAGGGCCTGTGACCGTGAGGCTACTTCCAGAGCTGTCTGTAGCAGGCCTCATCGACTTCCTCTTTCTGATCAGGTGGCCTGTTGCAAACGCCCACAACAGCGTCACCCATATTTGCCTGCCCCTTAATTTTTACCCATAAGCTCTTGACTCATTCTTCCTCCACCCCTAGGCAGAGCTCGATATATTCCAGTTGCTCCCTCACGTAAAGAGCAACTCCCCTGCCTCGCCTTGCTGGCCTGTGTTTCCTAAAAAGTATGTAGCCATCCATGACAGCATTCCAGTCATGCGAGCTTCAGTCATGCGAGGTCCTTCAGTTGGAAGGGACCTACAAGGATCATCTAGTCCCACTGCCTGACCAATTCAGGGCTGACCAAGTTAAAGCATGTTGTTAAGGGCATTGTCCAAATGCCTCTTAAACACTGACAGGCTTGGAGTGTCGACCACCTCTCTAGGAAGCCTGTTCCAGTGCTTGACCACCCTCTCGGTAAAGAAATGCTTCCTAATGTCCAGTCTGAACCTCCCCTGGTGCAGCTTTGAACCATTCCCACAGGTCCTATCACTGGATCCCAGGGAGAAGAGACCAGCACCTCTCTTTCCACTTCCCCTCCTCAGGAAGCTGTAGAGGGTGAGGAGGTTGCCCCTCTGCCTCCTTTTCTCCAAACTAGAGAAATCCAGTGTCCTCAGCCACTCCTCATAGGATATGCCTTCCAGCCCTTTCACCACCTTTGTTGCCCTCCTCTGGACGCATTCAGGGACCTTCATATTCTTCTTAAATGGTGGGGCCCAGAACTGCACACAGTACTTGAGGTGATTTTCTAAAAAAAGTTCAGGCTTTTTGATAAGGCTTTATACAAGCTTACTTTGCCATGCGTATGAGGAAAAATAAAACTCATCGACTTTTTTTGGACCACAGTAAGGTCCAGTCTGAATTTTAAACAGGTTTGGATTTATGCAGTGTTCCTCCAAGCATGCTCATGGTGGGAACACGCTTGGTGTCTGACGATGCACCAGCAGGGTGGGGAAGAAGGACCTGCTTCTCTAGATGTGGTTAGGGAAAATGTAATGGGGCTTCCTGGGGGCCCTGCTTTAAAAAAACAAAATGGGAAGTCAGAATAGTCTGACTAGGTTTGTAGTTCACCCAAGACGGAGTGTCATAGCACAGGATACGGCCAGTTCAAAAGGTCATCCTCTTCTTGGAGCTGTGGAGAATTGTCAGCTGAGAACTAATCTACATGTGGTACCTTTTAATGTCATGCATGTAGGGGAGCAGCTTGTGTGTGTGTGAAATAGCTGCGGGCTGTTAAATCGCCACTGGTGTGAGACAGGGGGTATGATACCCAGCAAGGTACCAATCCAAAGCTGCAGGTGTCACCAGGGCCACACTGTGGGTTTTGCACATGGCCACTTGTTTCAGCCTTTGCGCCTGAGCAAGCTGAAAGCAGAAATCAGGGAAGGTAAACAGGTTTCCCCATCATGGCTCTGCTGGGCTTTCCTCGGTGCATGGTTTGGAGGTGCCGCATGCCCAGGGGCCGTATCCAGACAGAGTGGCGCCGGCATCATGGGAAGCGAAGGTCCAGGCGACTGGAGCCTGGCTACAGGTTCCTATGCATACAGCAGGGTGATGGCTCCAGTGTCCCTGGAGCTTTTATTCTGCAAGTTGCTGCAGCTGGCAAATTATACCTAAAACTTAACAAGCCCTGGAGAGGGACCTACCTCCACAGCAAGTGGAGGTAGGCTCGCACCCTGGCTTCACAAATCACGAATCCATCCCACCCACGATTCAAGAGGCTAAAAAAATGCCAGATTTAGAAAGGTATGTGGGAGGCTATGTATATCTTGTGGTTTTCCAGCCTGTGCACGTTATCAAGCTTTTCTCCACAAACACAAGGGCCAGGCATGCAGGAGCAGATTCCCACATTGGTGTTGATCATTCCTGCAGCAGTGATTTTAGCAAAGCTGTAACACTTAACGCGATGTTAGCTTATTAAAAGAGTTGGATGGGATTGAAGTCTGCCCAGGACTATCCTCCTGTCAGTCTCGGGGGCTCAGGTCTTAAGATGCAGGTTCACTTCTAAGAGCTTCCTCTGTGTGCTCTGCCTGCAGTTTGCCAGATTTCAAGGAGATGAAGTTAAGAAGATTGAAAACCCAAAACAATTGGTTTGGTCTGTAATAGAGTTTCTTCTTGTATAGAGCAGTTTTCAGTCAAGGACAGAGAGGAGTGGACCACAATAGTTTTAAAACTGTCATGAGGTCAGAGCTGAGCCTAAAACACTTCTGGTGGCACGCAGAGCTCAGAGCTAGGTTTTCAATCAGGGATCTGGCAAAGTAATAAATCTTGCCTCCTGCAACCCTTTCTAGGAAAGAATACAGCCCACACAAATACACCATTTCCTTCGTTTCTCCTCTTGGATGGCGTTAAAGCAGCCACCTCGGTTGTAGAGTGAAGGCAGCTGAGCAGTTCCATCAAGTCCAGCCCACCCCAAGCTTTTTTGGGAGCTGCCAGTGGGGTGTCATGGGGTGTTGTGGCATGGTGAGCTGCTCCACAGGGCATTTGCAGGGGTTCCCACTACAGGAACCTCCAGCACCACTGAGGGCTTCACACCATCTTCTGCCAGGGAGATTGGTCATTGTAGAGCTGGTGGCTGGTGTGACACTTGGCACAAACATCGCCCCAACCCCAGTGCCCCATCGAAACGTGCTGGGCAAACGCTGGGATGGGACACCTTCCTGCTGGGCTTTAACAGGAACTCTCTCTCCTTTCAGTTTGAAATAGAGATTCAGAGGATTTCAGAAGCTTATGAGGGCTTGGTGAAGACCACCACTAAGAGGGAGTCTCTGGACAAAGCGATGAGAAACAAACTCGAAGGAGAAATTAGGAGACTTCATGACTTCAACAGGGATCTCCGTGGTATGTTACACTTGCTTGTGTGGGGTTTTTTTTCCCTGGTTGACATGATGTTTCACTTCTCACAAGCTCCAGAGCAGCAGGCTTTAGAGGAGTAGCTTCACACATGGTTTAGATAAACGTCTTGAGAAATCAGGCCCTGCTCATTGGCATAAGACAAAACTGCAGTCACCCGCCTCATGGCAAGGAAACCTTCTGGCAAAATATGAGAGTCAGCTTCAGATAGTGCATTTGAGTTTAGCACTTGCAAATATTGATTTGACAGCAAGATCACCAGTCCCGAAGTCTTGTCCAGCTCTAATGAGCTGAAGAGCAAGTTGCAATCCAGAGCAATGCTGTACAACCCATAAATCTCAAAGTTCTGTGCCTTCACAAACCAGTAGCAAGTATCAAAGGGTGTCTCTTTTTTGTATTAAAAACATAAAATTGAGGGTATGTCCTTTTGAGAAAGTAAACGGAGGATATGTTGGGTAGCTCTTACTTGTCCAGGTTCTTGATGGGGGTACTTTGGTACCTCCTTGTGCAGTGAGATGCCTTCTGCAAGCTGGCTCATGCTTTTTGCAATGGTACAAGGAGGGTTGCATGGTCTTTTTGGAGGAGAGAGGCACCTGAATGCAGGACCTTACCAGGGGAAGCTGCCCCTGGCTGCAGAAAACTGCTCCTTTCCCAGGGCATCCCCAAGGATTGGTGTCACTGGGCCAGGGCTGCCTTCCCCCAGGGTGTCTCGCTGCACCAGGGACAGCACTCCACTGCGGGAAGGCACCCATCCCCTTGCAAAGCTGGGTAATTCAGATTGCAAATGCCTTGTCCATTTTGGACAGTGTGAGAGATGAACTGCCTGGGCATGTCAGCTGTGAATGGCAGAGGCTTTTCCCCCAGTTTCTGTAAATCTGAACGACACAGCTTCATGGAAGAGGTCAAAGGTCTCATCTTTTATGTATGTGTCAGCCTCCATTTTAATGTCCTCCTTCAGAGAGTCTATTTATACTGCTCTGCTGGCATGCATCTTATTTTCTTGGTTGGCCTACAATTTTATATACATATATTTATACTTAAAGTATTTCCTGTTTTTTGCAGAACGACTGGAGACAGCCAATAGGCAGCTAGCCAGTAGAGACTTCGATGGGCATGAGGATAAGTCAACAGAGGGCCTTTATGTGACTCAGAGTGAGTACTGTGCTAATCTGTTTTGAAGGTGCATATATATATATACACATATATATGTGCTGGAGTGGAGGTGAATACTTTGCTATTAATCGTTACTGTCTTTATGGCTTGGTTTTACTCAGCGAATTCATCACATACTCTTATTTAAGCTGCAGACTGGATTGTTTAGGCTGTTTTTTTCCTCTCTGAGCACCAGAACCAGGCAGTGGAAGTTAATGGTAACACAACTTAGCTTATTTTTGATAAATATTTATCTGAAATTGTGAAGTGTTGCTTGCGGGGATCACCTCTGGAGACGCATGCTTTTTAGAGAAGCCCGATTCTTCTCTTGGCTGGGGTAAGCCCAGAGCAACCTCTGCTGACTTGGTATCAGTGTCAGGGGTTGACTAACAGGAGGCAGAGCAGAGCTGGACCCTCCTCTTCACAAAGGATGGAAGAGACAAAGATTTTACAACTTCTACAGCTATGAAAAACATCCGTTCCTGTCAAGTTTTAGGCTTCCGTAATGACTGAGCACAGTGGTGCAGCATTTCCCTGCCATGTGCTGAAGGCTCTGTGTGACCAGCCAAACCAAAACCCAAGCAGCTGGATGCTGCATGACAGTGTGTGGCTTCTTGTGTCTCCTGAGCATCTTCAGCATGAGCTTTGACCACCTGGGAGATGTGCAGTACCTTGTGAGTTTAAATCCCCTTGAAGCTAAATGCTATGTACAACTGATCCTTCTGTTTTATTTATTGCACCAAGAGCTTCCTTGGAAGATGAGCTGCAACCGCAGATCCTTAGGTGGAGAGCTGGCCGCCTCCATTAGCAGTGTGGTGTTTGATACCACTCAGCGTGCCTCGCTGCCAGGCCTGCAGCGTCCACCAACTGCTCCAGATGCAGGAGAGCCTTCTAGCTCCCACCAGCAGAGACTATGCCAGCATGGCAACTTTGCTGATAATTGTGCGTGTGTGCACGAACCAGAAGAGAATCTAATGATCTTTCCCATGACTGTGTTAGCTTTGCCATATTAGCAGGTGCCACAGGGGCGTGTAGGTTCTGCTGCGCATCCAAGGAGATGATCTGTTAGGAAAACAGCATTGCTATGTAAGTCTTGTCATCCTTGGGAAGAGTTCAAACGGGGTAAGTTGCACAGTGCAAATTGCAGACTGAGGTCTGCTGTCTTCGTATAGAGACAGCCTGGCAGTGTTCCCATATGCTGGTAGCTGCGAGGGGGAGTTAAATCCCCAGGATGGACTGAATTTGAGTAATTTTCCAGTGCATAAACACACTCTGTGCTTCTACTGATAAATATCTAGCAATAAAACTTTATGCTGTGCTCTCAGCGTATTACTGCTATCAATTCACAGCTTATGAACAAATATAGCTTTTTGTATCCTATCACATAAGACAGGCTGGATGCTTGGAGTGTCTCCTGGCTAGGCCAGAGAGCTAAATGTTACCAATGTGATGCAGAGTGCTTCCAAGAATAGAAAAATGGGCACATGTAAAGCAGGTCCTCTTCAGTCATGTTCTTTGGGCTGCTGGGGCACATGCAGTAGTGACCTCGATATCAGGATATCAGCCTAAAACACCCCTCTGAGAGCCCATAAAAGGTTTTGCTTGGAAATCTTCTATTGCTGACTGCATTTATATGCTGATATTTGTGAGTCTTCCCCAGGGGCAGACCAGCCTGGGGGTTTTGCAAGCATGATCTGTACCCTCCTCATGTCTTTTGGTGGGATGCCTGGGCAGAAAACTGAGAGGAGAAGGGGTGCAGCTTGTTTTAGCTGCCATGTGTACACCTGCCTACTGAGGCTGAAATAGTCATTTTTAGAAGAAGAGAAAAAACGGTGCCTACAAGCACTCCCATCAGCTGTTGCAGTTTTGTTGTGAAGCTCGTTTGTTTTTTTCCTAAGGGTAGTAGCTTATTAAGTCAGATTAGTAAATGCAAATCTTAGTTTTCATGAGAAAAGAAAAAGCAGATTTCTAGTCCCTGTGTTTATGGAAAACAACCTGAAAACATGACCCTTAACATCCCCAACCCAAGTTATATAAAAAGACTCCAGCATATAGCAGGTTCCTAAAAGTTACCATTTTTAAGCCAGTCTCATGATGAGGTGAAGAAGGAAAGACAAAACTCTTGAGGTGTTTTTAACACTCGTCCTTTGTAATACTGCAAATGCAGAATTAATGTTTAGCTTACTGGTAAAACTCCAGTAATAGGAAAAACTGCCTGAAAAAGAAGTCTGGCAAGGCAGAGCGTGCAGGAATCATTTCTCAGTTCCTCGCAGAGCTCTCCATTAGCAGTGCAACAGTGCAGAGCAGTCGTGCGCTCTGAGATGGAGACCGGAGGTGACAAAAACTCTTATTCTTTGTAATAATAATAGGCAAAGCCAGGCTGCATGCCTCAAAGTATTAAGTGCTAGGCATTTGTGCCTAATAAAAATGCTACTGTTATATTGGGGTTAGGAGAGAACTCATGGCCTATTAGTTTCATGATGATTATGTGATGTTTTGTCAGTGAAAAAGGTTCTTTTGAGGAAAGACATGAAACAGCGACCGACGAAGGCGTATGGGCCCATACAGGCCAGAGAAGAACGAGGCAGGAGGAGGCTGAGAGATGCTGTAGAAAGGGAGAGGCAGGAGGACTGAGGATGGTTTCAAGGGCAGAGAGAAAGCTTATGCTACAGCATACCATGGGAAAAATTTCTTCTGGTGGAGTCTGAGAATTTTGTGTGTTTTTCTGGGATTTCTGGACATACAGGCACTCTGTCAGAGCAGGGGTTCCTCCGAGGGGCTGTTTTTTCAGGTGTCTGAGGCAGATCAAGGTCTGTGCCCATTCATGTGGCTCTGCACCCGTTAGTGGGGTTGTGTAGACAGTTTTGGCAGTGTGTTGGTAGAGCCTCATGCTTTGTGGGAGCGTGCAGTGGATGTGCCGCGTATGACTTGTGCGTATATCTCTGTCCCGAATATCCAGGCAAAGGAATATTCCCATCGAATGAATCCAACCGAAGAAAATGCTCACACTAAATATTTTTGAGGGTGGCATTTTTGGCAGACTAAGAGCCATTCGGTATTAAGACAGAAGATAATCAGGGCAGAGGCAGAAGTTTCAGGGGCGAGTGAAAGGGAGCTCCTTGCCCTCTCATTTCACAGCCATGAGCTGCATGTGGGGAGGTAGGGAGCCACTGCCCCCCTGCACTCAGAGCCAAGGGCACCTGTGGAGGGAGCAGCGTCCTGAAGAAATGGTGTCATATAGAAAAATGTGTCTCTTCTGCATGACTTCAGCCTGCCCTCCAAAGGGAAGGGGAGTTGGAAATCTGATTTCAGTTTTCAACACATGAAGGTCAAATTCTCCCCTGACTTGTACTTCATGACATGCAAATGGAAATGTCCTAACTGTAAATCAGACCATGCTTAAGCTGCCTGCAATACTTTGTAGGATAAGGAAAGACATCAAGAGTTTCGATAGAGATTTGGTGACTTCCTCTGACAACAGAGCATCAAACCTTTCTGCATCCCTCCTTAGGTCAGTGACCACAAGTAACCATGTACCTAACCATTTATTAAGTACATTACAATTGATCATAATTACTAATGCCTGTAGAATCCCTGTTAATCACCATGTGAGAAAATGCACTCAGGGACCTCCTGCAGCTTCGGAGCCTTTTCTTGGTGCTGGCGTGGTCCAAACTCCAGAGAGCTCTTGGGAATGTGCCGTTTGTGAGTGAAACTGCAGAAGGAGAAGATTGTAATGAGCTGTGTTGGCGTTTGGCTGGGATGCAGGGGTTAAAGCAGCCGCTCCTTTTGAAGTGCGCAGGGTGGACCTGTGCTGTCTATAAGGTAGTGTTTAGTTATGAGTGGCTTTGAGCGCATACGTTCAACTGATACAGGTAAATGTAGGTTAAAAACGTATTTCTTGTTTTTCTTTCAGGACTGATCAGATCAAAACCTTCTGTTAAGCATGAGGTCTGTGTGAAAAGCTGGGGGTCACATCTGAGAACAGTGAAGGGGTGGCAGAGATTATATCTTTCTGTCTAATGTTTCTGCTTCAAAGCAGGGTCAAGACTGGTCTACTCTTGGTGTACCTAACTAGCTTGACAACTCAAAAAGCCTGTTTGCGAAGCACCGAAGCAGGCTTTTGGCTTTATCTTCTCTTTCTTCTACCCAGTCACAGAGTATCGGTGTGATGTCCTCACTGTGTTGAGGTGCAACAGTCGGAGGCAATGGGTGGAAAGCTGTGAGATTGCTACTGTAATCTGCAGCAGAGAAGCCTTTTGAGGACTATTCAGTAGTGGGATGTAGCAGCAACCCACCAGGAAACAGAAATAGTTATTAGCTGGAGTCTGTTAGGTAAAAAGCACATGCCTGGGCAGAAGGTACGTGCAAGTGTAGCACAGTTAAACAGTATTTTTAGACTTTAAGGATACCTGTATGTACTTGAAGAGAATTTAAGGTACGTTCAACAAAGACGTTCTTTACTAAAAGTTAGTGCAATATGGGAAAGTACTTATAAAATGTGCCTCCAGCATTTTGCAGGGAGAAGCTGACGTGGAGAAGCGTTGAGAGCTGTTAAGTAAATTTTTCTTGTCAGCTTTCTAGTGGGTTCAGTGATCATTTTGCGTACAGTATAATCTTGTCCTCCTTTTAGGGGGGGATAGAAAACATAATGTAGCAGAGCAAGCTGAGTGCTTCAAGTTCCTCAGATGAAAGTTGAAGGTGAATGTCCCAAGTCCTGTTTTTCTATATGCTGTCCTCCTATAATATGGGTTTCAAATCTGGAGCACAGCAAGTGTCATCCCAGCATGAGATGGTGGAGTGCCACAGGGCTGAAATAGCATTCATCTTCCAGCTTCTTCACCCTCTAATGAAACTAGCTGCTTGATAATTTGCCCAGATTTACACTTTTGTACAATAGATATTAATGTTCCTTCTGGTGAATCTGATTGAAGTAAATGTCTTTTTAGTTGAAGGAAGAGACCTGCATGCCCCAAATAAAATTTCTTGCTGATGTGGGAAGATTAAGGCCATGTCATACCAAGATGGCTCGTTGTGGCAGTCACTGGCACGGTGTGTACTGCACTTGCTGGGCTTTGCTCGTGGGCTTTGCAGAGGCCAATATGCCAGTGTTGCTGCCAGGGAATGTTTTTGTGAGGTGCTGAATTCCTTCTTTTAGGATAAATGGGAAGATGGCTGGGTGGGTTTGCACTCACCTTAGCCACTCATGCCTTGTTCCACATGGCTCAGCTCGTACACATCTCACCTCGTGGCAGGTGCCTACTGGTAGTGTGTAAATTAAACCTGTTCTCATCCCACCTGTAATTGAGATGGCCTTAAGAATAAGGCCCTTCTGGGGGTAGTTCAGGTGTGGAATGGGCTGGCTTTGGCCATGTGAAGTTTTCTGACGCTCCTCGGGGGGAGGTGGATGGTGGGGCTTCCAGCCTGAGTTGGTCACGCTTCAGTGGGATGGGCTGGATATTAGGGGCAGATTTTCCACGTTTTGATGTTTTTGGAGCCACTTTTCACTTCGATTAAAAAACAATAAATTCTGTAATGCTATGTTTAAAAAGTAAAAAATCAAAACAATGTTTAATTGATACCAAATTAATTTTTGGAGGAAATTTTCCTTCCTGGAGGCTTGCCAGGTGCTCTATTTTTGTTGTCATTCAGAACGAAGAGCAGATTTTGAAATCTCAGATTTCACTGGATGAAACCTCCATCCCCTGTTCCCTCCAATCATTAACTGTTTGTGGTCCAATGTCGGGGATCTAGTGATTGGCCCATGATGCTCGTGTTCCCTGAAATGGCTTCTCAGCACTGTCAGGGCAGAGGTAGATGGAGCCAAGCCTTTCCCCAGGCAGCTTGCCAACAAAGTCAGTGGTGGGTCTGCAGTTTGTTGCTGAAGAAAAAGATGTGAGCAAAGCTGACTGAATTTAGCCAGGTGGGTTTTTTTTAATGTCGTTTTAAATCTTATCCAAAAAAGAGATGATTTTTCAGAGGTTATCCACATGTTTTAGTCTTGCTTCTGGTGCTTTAAGGCACTTAATAAGGGGGAAGCACCAATTGCTGGACCCTTAGAGAAGGACTGGAAAGTCACCCAGGGCTCCCACAGGGTTGGAATGCCTCCCACAGCCCCCCTTTCTCTGTATGTCCAGAGAAAGCCTGTTCGGATGCCTCCTATCTTAGTCTTCCTTATCACTTTCCCCTCTTCCCATTTTCAAGCTGTCCAGCACAGACCTGTGTTTATTATTTGGCTTCTTCACATGTTCTGTATCTCATGATCTCCATCATTGCAAATAAGATGGACTGGGCACAGCAGAGCCTCCATCCACATGGCTGAGGTTTCTTGCCCTTTAGAGAATGGCAGCAGCATCCAAGCTGGCAGCTATAAACAGTCCTTGACGTAGGCTGTCCTCAAGCAAGGCCTGGGCGTTGTGTGGGAAAGAAGTAGCTGGTGCAAGCCAAAATTTTGCCAGGGAACATGCTAGTAGTTCAGCAGAATGGACAATTACGAGGCAGTGCTCAGGTCCACAAGCTCTGCTACTGCAGATGCAGCCCAAGCCCAAGCTGCCACTCGTTTCTGCTCGCGTAAGGCTGGACATTGAGGGGCTTAGCCTTGGCAGTAGAAACTCCTTGCCCACTGTGTCTCAGCACTGTGTTGTAATGGCCCTGCTCCCTACTGCTTCACATAATTTTTGCTTTTCTAGGAATGTGGCAGCTTACCTCTGGCGCATGGCCCAGGGCCTGTAAGCTGTCCTCCTGGAGTGACTCTTCTTCTTATCTTTCTTCCAGACAAAGAGCACTTGAAGGAGAAGGAGAAGTTGGAGATGGAGCTGGCAGCTGTGCGCTCTGCCAATGAGGACCAGCGGAGGCACATTGAAATCCTCGACCAGGCCCTAAACAATGCACAAGCCAAGGTCATCAAATTGGAAGAGGAGGTGAGGCATTGGCAACATTTCTCTGCTCTGAGGCTAGCGGTGGCTCATGGCTAGGGCTTTTTCCATTCAAGTTCTGAATCTCTTCTAGCCGTGGCGTGACAGGTCTTCCTGCTCCCCTTGCACTGGCTCTCTTATAGAGAAAATGTGTAGTTATACAATACTGAGCCAAACAAGCAAGCAAAGGAGACCACAACCATAGATCTTTTCAGAGCAGAGCCTTCGACATATAACCATGAGCAACACCAAACTCAGCTAGCTGGTGGCTGAAGTAGTGGTAGGACTTAACAGAAATATCAAATAGAAAGCTGACTGCTCACTGACTTGGGACTGCAATACAAACATGTGATGTTGGTGCATCCCATTTCTCCCCAAAGAATGCCAGGAGGCTTTTGAGATGTACACAGCAGCACAGCATTGCAGGGCTTGGTAATTTTGCATCTGAACAGTGGTCTTGAAAGAACTGACTGATCTGGCTGGAGGCAGACCTTCCAGGATTTAGAGCTACAAAGAACTACAGGTTTTATGCGAGAGCTGGAAAAAACCTATCATACCATGAAACCCAAGAAGTGCCATCTATGCAAAACCCCCAAGAGGTCTTTAAGGCTCCTATAAGACTGATAGTGAAAATAGGTGTTCAGATGGGAAGAGAAATCCCAGGAACAGAGGGTTCTCCAAACTGACAGACAAGTACAGAACAACATCTAGTAGCTGGAAGCTGGAGTTACACAAATTCAAAGTGGAAATAATGCTCAGTTTTAGCTATAACTAAGAGTGATGTCAGTTCTCCGTTATTGGAGGTCTCTGAATCTCAAATTCATTTTGTTCCTTAAGACCTTCAACCAAAAGGTGTGGATTTAATAACTAACTGAAAGTCTATGCACTCTGGCAGATCAGGCAAAACTGTCAAAAGAAGCCTTTTTGGCCCTAAAATCTCTAGCCTTGTGACCAACAAAGTGGGAGGATATTTTGTGGGAAATAAAATAAACATGATCTTTCCTATCTGAGTGGGTAGGCCATTGGTGAGGGGAAGGATGCTCACCCAGCAGGCTTGGGTAGAGGTTCGTGCTCTGGCAGGTCTTTTCCCCTTCAGTGCCTTGTTTCCCACCTGCACCCTCCCCAGAGCTGACTTGGGGGTGAATCCACAGGAGTCTGCTGGGTGCACGGTTACAAAGGATCTTATGAGGAGCAGGGAAGATACTTCTCAAATATCTGCAAGTAACTTAAGTGCAGTTCCTTGTCTTGGAGAGATGAAGGCTGAATTGACCTCAGTGATATTTGAATGCTTTTTATGAGTGCATCTAGCACGACAGACCCTCTGTTAGGCTAACTAACGGTTACTTAGAGTCTGGAAGATTTAAGGTACTATATGTAAGTGCTGAAGGCATTGCTGCTTTGTTCCTGACCATTAGGCCATTCTGACTTCCTATTTAGAAAAGTTTTAAAGACTCCATTGCCTCCAGTGGATACACTCAGCAGCAAGAAGAGGATCAAGAGGATTAAGTTTAACTGTTCCTTTGTTAGTTAGACTAAAGCCTGCTCACCATCCCGGTGTATTTGGGGCAGTCCCTTTGGGGTAGCTGCAGGAGCTCGTGTACCTTTAATCTGTACATAATTCACTTGACACTGTTTGCCTTAAAGACAGCCAGAGGTTTTCTATTTGCATTTCATTACAAAGTGGCTGATTAAAGGAATGTTTTAGGTGGCAACACCTGCTCCTACAGTCATGGCATCACGCAGGGGATGGTAAGAAATATGTTTAGCTCCTGGCTGCTCCGTAGACTGTCAGTGTGGTATTGGCAGGTAACATCAACCTGCTGAATACACACTGGTGAAGGCAGCAGAAGCATAAACACAGATTTCCAGGCAGGTGGTATAAGAAGCTACCCTGTGCTTGCTGGGTTGTAGCAAATATGTTTGCAGCCTTCGGGCTTTGTCTCTTAAGAGCTTTGCAGTTGCCAGTTTCTAGTGTAGTCATCCAACAGAAATGTGCCTCTGCTGGGGATCGGGGCTAGAATCCTGGATTGTGGACTGGTGGAGCTGAGGAGAGGACAAATGTTCCCCTCTAGAGAGCTGCTAACCTCCTGCCTAGGGCATGGTAGATGTTGTGGAGGTGGTAACACCTCTTGCACAGGGCATGGTAGATCTCAGAGGTGACAACATATGAAGGTGATGCAACGGTATTTGTCAGAGTTCGTCTGTCAGAGCCCTCAGCCTGAGCAAACCCATGTTGACCTGGTAGCGTTTAACTGCTTTTTTCATTCTAGGGGGAGTTTGAATGAATTTTATCCCAGCTGCCATGTTTTAATTTTTCAAGGCAGTGTCATGCAGCTCGGGTGAAGTGTAGTTAATCTGTGGCTGCCAGTGTGTGCCCAAGGTCCTGTGCTCCCTTTCTCTTGCATTTGGCCTATTTCATCACTAAATCAGAGCACCTTTTCAACAGTCCCCAGTGTTTCTAGAGCTCAATTTGATACATATTCAGCAGATACTGTTGACGTTTTCAACCTTCATCTTAAACCAGGGATTTTTACTATGATTTGGAATATATTGACGAAAACACAAAATCACTCAACTGAAAATGACTATTGGTATTAACAGAGCTCTACCTCATGCACTGCTTTGTAAATCCACCCAGATTTCTTCTACCATCAGAATGTAATTAAGTTTAAAAGCTTTTTAAATCAAGGCTTGAGAAATAAGCAGTAGCTACTAAGTTGAATTAACATAAGATAGCATACTATGTAAATCTACATTATCCTGAGTGCCTGCTAGTAGAAGGATTTAATTCAAAAATATGTAGGTGGTATTATCACCGCATGTCATTTAGGAGTCTGCTGCTGGAAATGTGTGTCTGGTCCACGCTTTGGATAGAAGACTGAATAATTGGAGAGGGTTCAGAAAACAGCTGTAGAATTTATTTGGGGCCCAGAAGCTGTTCTTTGCTATGAACAATTAAAGTGAACAGGTGGCTGAGCTCTGGTCCACGCACATGAACATGAAGAAGGGATTGCTGTCGGCCAGATTAAACGTTGCTCTTTAATGTAAGAAGAAATAATGAGATGCGGTGTTTGGGGGCTGAAGCTGAGCAAATCAGGCCGGAAATAAAGAGTTAGAGTAATTAACAGTGAAACATCCTACTTAGGGTGATAGTGGATTCACCAGCTCTTACAGTCTTTGAATCAAGTCTCATATCTGTTGAATAGATATTCTGTAGCTCAAACTGGATTTATATTCCTAGTACAGATATTTTTCCAAGACCCACTCATCTTTACTCAGATTTATTTGCTTGGATCATCCCCTTTTAGCCTTAGCTCTTCTTCATCTTTATTTTCCTAATCCCTGGGACAAGGGCAGTGTTCAGGCAAGTTTGCTGATGTTCTGAATATGTGAATTGTTTCATTAAATGCTTCTTGCTCTAGTAGATCACAATTTGGAAACAGAACAAGAAGTAATTTGCTTAAATTGCTTAAGAGAAAGCCAGATTACGCATTAGGGTAAAAGTTTTCTAGCAGTATAGGAAAATAAGCTGTGAAGTAGTTTGCAGGGGGAGGTTGTGGAGTCCCTACCCCTGGAGGGTTTTGTAAACAGATTACACAGACATGCGCCAGGTTTTAGGTAGAGATGATCCTACCTTGCAGCAGGAGGATGGACTGGTACCTCTCCAGGTACCACCCAGCTTTTTTTTATTTGAATCTGTGTGTTTGTGAGGTAGTGGAGCTTAGCATCATGTATTTCTGATTGCAGTCCCCCTCCCTTACAGATGCATAGTGCACTGACAAGCCCAGTAATTTAAATGACAGCATTTTGTGATTTGGTTTTTTAAATGTGTGGGTGAATTTTTTACTTATGAATCTACAGGCAGGATAGAAAAATCAGAATTGGCTCAAGAACCTCCCTCCCTATAAATTTATGAATGTGGGAACTGTCTTGTTGCGTATCTCTGACAAAATCATTTTCTGAGGCAGTGAGTGCATGTGCATCGCCTCACCCACACGGGCAGAGGTGCACTCATGCATGAGCGTGTGAACCCTGGGGCTTGGAGGGCTGCCGCAAAGCCAAATTCTGGCTGCTGTGGTACAGATGGACCCTCCAGCATCTGGCAGGGTGTTGGGGAGCAGATGAGTCTGCTGCCAAGGAGGGACCCCAGGGGAGCCCCCTTCCCCTCTGTGATCCACACTGGTGCATCTGGGAGGTGGCACAGGCACCTTCCTACTGCCAAAATAGCACATTCAGCAAGAAGCCGCCACTGTGCCTGTCTTGCCAAGTTGTGAGCTCCCAAGGAATGCAGTCTTCATGCCGCTGCCAGAGACTAGTGGGGATTATAATCTCATTAGTTTTATGGAAAGCCTTGGGAGCTGCAAACATTAGCCCGGATTACAGAAGGCTAGGGAGATCACGCTGCCAATCATTGGCTCTGGCTGGGGAGGTTTGTTTAGGCCAAGTTTTGCTTTTGCTGTGAACAAGCCCATATTTCACTTCACCTGTGACACGGGTGGATTTAGCGTGGCAGAAGAAGAATTTCAAGAAGAAGTGATTTTATTATCATTGTACTGAGTGGGGGGGGACCTAGGTGAATCCAGCATCATGTAAGTGAAAAAATCCAGCTTCTTTGCAGCATGGGAGTCCTGGGCTAAGCAGAGGACTGTGGGTGAAGGGGAGCCCCACAGAGCCGGGGGGACGCACAACTGGTGTTTATTTGCTCCACATGCCCAGGAACAAGGCAGCAAACTTCTCACTGCATCCCTTAGATGTTTAGAAACAGATATTTTGTGGCCATAGCTCCTATATCATAACCCATGTTGCAGTTAACCTCAGTAGTGATTTAAGTATTAAAAAAAGAGAAAATTCATGACAAAAGATTGGGGGAGAAGAGGGGAACTGGGTTTCGGGAGGCTGGGACTGCAGGCTGTGGGGAGAGCAGGCAGACCCCGCTGCCACAGCCCCATGGGCGAGTTTTTGGGTCAGCATCCATGCTCCCTGGGGACGAGCACTGCTCACAGACACCCAGGTGTGCCTGGCACCCATCTCGGTGCCAGATTTTGGCTGGGGGTCAGGTTTCAGCACAGACTTTGATGCCCATACAAGTGCCCACTGCAGCTGATGCCTAGCATGTCCGGTGTCTGCAGCCTCCTCTCTCCAAGGGCTCTCAAGTGTGCCAGCTCCTGCTGTGAGCCCCCATCGTGATACCCTGTGGTGTCACTGAGTGCCTAGTGGCATGGTAGGAGGCCAGAAGAAGTGAGGACAGCTGCTAAGTACCCTGAACATCTGCAGTCCACTTGCAAATTCCTTTTGGCGTATGCTGCTTGAGCAATCTCTGACCATAAAACCCTGTGTTGCAAGATCCTTGTATCATGTTTAGCCCTTCAGTAATTAAAAAATTATATATGTAATGAGTGCTTGCCTTTAGCTGCCAGCACATCTATACATGGGCATGGCCAAGCCCATGAGCAGGATAGAGCAGGTGGAGCACTTCTGGCTGCTGGCGCTCCACTTGTTCCACCTGCGTTGGACCGATATGCACTGTTGAAAAATGGAGACTCTGTTTGGGTGCAGACAATGTGCCAAGTGTCATCAGTTGATAAAACACACTGGGATTCCTCTTAGCTGAGGCCAGCCTGCGTGCTTGCCCAAAGAGTATCCACCAACATGACAGCTCTTGCTCAGAAATGGCCAGGGGGTTTCATGGGTACTGGATCCCCAGTGGGTGGAAGATCTGGTCAGCGTTCCCTCCGAAAGGCATAAAGCTGCCCCAGCGATGCCTGCAGTGCCCTTTCTGTGCCCATCAAAGGGGCACCATCCTTCCCCTGAAGAAACTCTGCAAAGCAAATGGCCAAAGCCATGCTTGCACCCAACGCACACGTACAAATGCACGGGTGTCTCGGTGGCCCAGGGTGGGTGTGCAGTGCCCCCCGGCGCTGCTGACCCCCTGTCCCCCACAGCTGCGCAGGAAGCAGGCCTACGTGGAGAAGGTGGAGAAGCTGCAGCAGGCGCTGACGCAGCTGCAGGCAGCCTGCGAGAAGAGGGAGCAGATGGAGCGGCGGCTGCGCACACGCCTGGAGCGGGAGCTGGACTCACTGCGGATGCAGCAGGTGAGGATGGGGTGGTCTGTGCAGGACCCCAGCACGGGGCCTTCAGCATTGCTTTTAAAGGATGGTTGCTTGCAGCCCTGCCAGGTACCACCTCGCTTTTGGGTTTGGGTCACTGGGCTTTCTGCCTGAGCCTTTCCTTTGGTTGGGGTTTTGGATGCCCCATCACTGGAAGTGTTCAAGGTCAGGTTGGACGGGGCTTTGAGCAACCTGATCTAGTGGAAGATGTCCCTGCCTGTGACAGGGGGGTTGGACTTAGATGATCTTTGAAGGTCCCTTCCAACCCAAACCACTCTATGATTCTAACTCCTCGTTTTCAGCGGAGGATGGGGGAGCTCCACAGTGGGGCTGCTGGACATGGCTGAGCTCTGCCTGCTGCGTGGCTGGGAGCTCCTGGCTCCCCTGCTCAAGGATAGGCAGGGTTCTGCCCCTACTTGTGTCCCCACACCTGCCAGGGAAGAATGTCCTTCCAGGTTTCTCTCCAGCAATTACAAATTGTGCAAGATCAGCTCCACACCAAGGGAGGAGAAGAAAGGTGCAGTACACGTGGGTGTGAGATTTAGCCCACAGATTTTGGCAGATCTTTTACTGAAAACGCAAGGTGGGATGATGTGGGATTAGATGGAAGCAAGGGCTTGGGCAGTATTCACTCTGGACAAAGATGATGTACTCGGTTCACAGAAACCTCTGTCCATAACAGATCTGGAGACAAATCATAGAATCATTGAATATCTCCAGTTGCAACGGACCCATAAGGATCATCAAGTCCAATGGTGTCATCATCTTCAGACAATAAATTATTTAAAATCAGTCCAGTCCAGACTGGCTAGAAGTGTAGTTTTGCATTTCTGTCCCCTTGGTTTTTTGGCAGCCCTGTGTCCTCAGAGGGATGGTGTTATGCTTGTACTTTATGCACAGTTATTGCTTTGGGTAGGTAACCTGCTCTCTCACATTATCCTCCATCCCCGGCTCCCAAAGTCCAGTCATCCGTGAAAAGGGGGGAAGGAAGCAAGGGGAGGTTGCAGGGAGGATTTCCAGGTTACAGCCAGCACCGAGGGACGAATACACAGGCACTGGCAAGCAGATGTACCAAGTGTATCAAACCACCACTTGGGGAAAAACCAGCAACATAAGCAAAGCATGATGCTCTTGTAACTCTTGAAGGGCTCACTCATATCTGTGTCAGGAAATGCATCTGCTACAATAACACTTCCTTATTTATGAGCCATTAGTGGAGACCAAAGCAGCTGTTAGACAGAGCTTGTGCTGCCGGAAAGCAGAGGGTCTGATCCCGCTGGCAGGATGCGGCTGGGAAATAGCTGTATGGGCAATATCAGTGGTTTGCAGAGTCGTGAGGTGGCTGGACCTGAGAGCAGCTCCTTCTTGCTGGCAGCCCCAGGGCAAGGCAGGGCAGGTCCCCCAGCACCCCTCCAATGGCATCACTGTCGCTGCTGCTCCCTGGAGACTCTTCTCATCCGTCTTGGCTCCTCCTTGCTGCTGTATAAGTACATTAAGTCTTTCTTGCCCTGTCCACCATGGGCTTGCCATTCCTGTCTTCTTCCGGTAGCTCTTCTCAATTACCCCTTAGCCTGCTCTTCTCCAATTTAAAAAAGAAGTTACATGGGGTATCACTCGCTAATGCTGGTGTAAATGAAAGAACATTTGAGAAAATACAATTAAAATTCAAGTGAAGGTAAAACTAGAACTAGAAAAGATTTTGTTCTCTGGGCTGTAATATAGGGGCAAATCAATATATTAAGTAACTGGGATGGACTGTTGACAAAGTCCTTGTCTTGGGAGTTCAGGCAGTTCAGTTCAGTTTTGGCAGAAGATTCCTCTGTAACTTACAGACTGCTTCATTTTTAATTGGTTTTTTTTGGCATTGTAATCAGCAACTGCATGTTGGGTTGTCATAGTTCTTAAATGCCTATACCAGTTCCCTCTTACAAGTTTTAAGAAGAAAGATGCTCTGACTTCACATCTCACCTATCAGCTTTGAGAGGAGACTTTGGCTTTTTTACTATTTATACTTCTTGTTTTATGAGCCACAACCTTGCAATGAATCATGTTGCTTCAAGGTGCCCCAATTTTTTACTTCAGAGCTGTCTTCTCTGAGTTATCAAAGTTATAGCTACTGAAATATTTTCTCATCACAGAGAAAAAAGAGCTTTTTTTCCTCCTTTTTACTGGAGTCAGCAGAACAGATGCAGCACACAAGGAGACAGCAAGCCAGAGTATCCTCTGTTCCTGGCTTGTTGGTAACTGAGTCTAAATAGCAAATCTACATTATCACTAATGCATGAGCTAGGACCAAAAAAAATCCTTTGACTTAGCGTTGCAGGCTGAGCATGCAGGGCTGGCAGAGGTTTTGACTGAGAATGAAGATGACGGACACCCGTGATGACCCAAAATGCCTTTTACAGACCAGGGCTGTGCTTCCAAACTATTACTTTCCTGCCAGGGATTTGACAATATTTGAAGTGTAAGTGGTGTTTTTTACAGAAGACGTGCAGCCATTGCTCCTAAGGGTTACTCCATGTTGCACTCTTCCAGAAAGGATCTTCCAAATGCGTTACTGCACCAAAAGCAAAGGCTGCAGCCCTCTCCTGGTATGTCTAGTTTCCCATAAGCAGGAGATAAGTATCTAGAAGGAGGAAATGTGGTTTGGAAAGTGGAAGTGGTTGCTGCAGCCCTTGTTCCAGCGTGCTGGTACTGCACCAGGGAGCCACATTGCTGGTGAAAGCTCGTGGTGTAGACACGAGAAACAAGACAGTTTCCCTTTTAACACAGTCCTGTGCACCATGGAATGTAACAGATCTCTTGCATTTTTCTATTGAAAAAACCCATTTACTTCTGACTTCTCCCAGAGCTTCACGCCTCTCCCCCGGCGAGGGCTGGATCTCCATCCTCCTCTCTCGACTAACAGTAAGAGGAGCTTGGGAAGGCTACGTGTGCTGCTTAGGTGCTTTAATTAAGTGCCTGTAACTTGGCAGGATAAATCCTGCCTGGGTAAGTGCTTTCCTCGCAGCATAGGTGCAAAGGGTTATGCACTCATTGCTGCTAGTCAGCATCCCATGGGAGCCACCTTGCAATGCCTGGGGATCTTCTGCCCCTCCGGTCGGTCAGAAAGTTACCTGTTGCACTACAGAAAGCGTCTCCTAAGGGCACATGAGAACTAATGTGCCAGAAAAGACAGGCATAAATCCATGTCTGGGCTATTTTCCCAGCTGCTGTTTTAAATAGGTTTACATGTAGCTAGGTTACGTGTCACTTTTTTTTCTGCTTGTGTATATAAATCCTCTGGTAATAACTGCCTGTCCATACCGAGCACTGCCCAGGCATGTGATGAAGTCCCAGCAAGAAGAATGTTGTTTAAAGCTTTATTGCTTCTTTTTCCTACCAGCTTTTTTTCCTACCTTTTCCCTTGGGTTGGGGTATCCCACGAAATCCCTGCACATCCAGGGAGCAGCCAGATCCCTACTTCTGTTAGCATGGTCCAGAGAAGCGTGTGCTGGGCTTGCACAGATGCTCAACCTGCCTGTCCTCCTGCCACATAAGGGATTTAGCCCGGGGTTTCCCCTTGCCCCTGTCAAAAGACATGGGGATGTCTTTGTGAGCTCCAGAGAAGACATGGGGAAAAAAGGGCCAATAGCTCCCAACTTGGCAGGAGCTGAATATCTTGCTGTTTCCACCTGCAGAGGCAGGGCAGCTACCAGGCAAGCAGCCTCCCAGAGCACAATGCCCCGGCCCTGATGGAGCTGGTGCGGGAGAAGGAGGAGAGGATCCTGGCCCTGGAAGCCGACATGACCAAGTGGGAGCAGAAGTACCTAGAGGAGAGTACAATCAGGCACTTTGCCATGAATGCTGCAGCCACAGCTGCAACAGAGAGGTAAGATGTTGCTGCAAGCAGGCTCTGTTTGCAGTGCAAAGCGTGGGGGAATAATAAGGAGTGGATGTTTTCTTAAGGCTGGATTTTGCTTGCCTTTCCCCACTAAGTCACACTGCCTGGGTTAATGCTCCTCTCTGTGGTGTCATGCCAGTGAGATACAATAGTTGGTTAAGACAGGATTTACCCTTCTGACCAGGTCCAAAAGTTTATCAAATCTATCAAGCCTTGGCCTCAATGGCAAAGTCTCAGGCTGCCAAATTGCACAGCGTAGGTAAAGCAACTCCTCCCCACCACACCAAACGAGCAAGGAGGTACTGTTGGTATACGGCTGCATCCATCCCACAGTCTGCAATGTGGTTGTTCAACCTAATTTTAAAAATCTGTTATGAGGGAAATTTTGTGGCCTGAGTCCCCTGTTCCACCGCTTCATTAAGCTTCCAAATGAAAAGGTTCTTCTGATAGCTAAGCTAAACCTCTTTACTGCAAAGTACCTCAATTGATTCTTGCCCTTTCCAGGAGCACATGATGAACAACATCACTGTCGATGTTGTATCAGCATTGTAAATATTAGAAGATGGATATCCCCCGTTGTATCTTCCCTGGCCTGAACTGATTTACTTCCTTCAGCCATTCCTCACATGTCCTAGTGTAAACTCCTTCCCATTTCTGTTGCATTTGCCTGGACTGTCTCCAGTTTGTCTGTGTCAAAGCATGGTGCCCAAAAGCACACAAGGGACTGCAGCGAGGCTTTCCAGTGATGAGGAGGATGGAATAATTAACTTCTCGCCCCAGTTTCTTAGAAGCCAAGTCCCCTGAAAACATCCTAAAATGAGATTTCCCTTTGAAATACAGTTAAGTGCATGACTCAGGATGATCCTTTTCTTTTGCACTCCAGTCTAGGCAGCAATTCCTGTGCTATTTTTCACCTTCCAGAGCGTACAATTTTGTTTCTCATTTGTGATGTAGTCTTGTTGACTTGGGACCATTTCCCCAGAGTGAGTCAGACAGAGTGAGTCCTTCTGATGTCTGACCCTGTCCTCCAGGGTGGTTTTTAGCCCCATGGGGTTCACCCAGGATTTTAGCGTGCTCTCTGTCCATCAGCCTGGTTATTTAATGGTGTTAATGACTAAACCCTAGCCAAGAGTAGACAACAGCAAGGCAACCCAACACCAGGTAGTTTTCTGCTTGACAGGCAACCATCAGTAGCTTACTCTTTGAGTGTGGGTTTGGGGTTTTCTGTGCAAGGACCAATCTCACTTGCAAAAGCTGCCCTCGCAGTCTCAGGAGCCCGACTCACCATGTTGAACTGGTTTGCCAGGGACGCCTCGGCCCCGAGCCACTCACACAACGGCAGCTACGGCGAGAGCGCGCTGGAGGTGCGGGGCTGGCAGGAGGAGGAGGAGATAGTGGAAGCCAACCGGCGCTGCCAGGACATGGAGTACACGTAAGGGGCCGTCATGCCATACCTGCTTATCATGGGGTTTGGGCTGGGTTCAGATAAACCAGGATGCCCTTCTGTTTCTTCATGCATGCCTGGAAAGGATGGGCTTAGCTTCACTTTGACTTACTTTTGCTCTTCAGCATTAAAACAGGGATTAAAGAGTTGCTGTTGTTAGATAACTTTCTCCTCCCTACCTTCCCATTAAACCTTCTCTGTGCCAAAAATGACCTTCTTACAAAACAGAGGCTTTTCCACTATTAAAAGTAGGTTGGCATGCGATGAAGCTGAATGCTTGTTTAATCTCAGTGAAAATCCCCCTCTGGAAACAAGAGCATCTGGTCGTAAAAGCTGAGGTTGTAATCCCACTCCTACATAATCAGCAATGCAAGGGCTTGCCTTTGCCTCGCTCTTCGCTCCTTGCCTGCTTATTGCTCTTTCTAGATACACTATGTTTCCCATGTCCAAGTTGTGTGACGGTCACATTGGCATTTAGGAACAAACCTGCCAAATTAAGCACCACAAGCACCACTAAAAAAGATGCATTTACAAGTAGTAGAAGATATAAAATAAACTTTTTTGGGCACAGGCAGTCAGCAAGAGCAATGTTCATTGTTTCAGATACTTCTCCATATTCAGCATGCAAGTGGACATGTGGCTGTGTAGTTCAATGAGCGTTAGACCTGGGCAGTATTTTTAATCCAGACTTTTTTCCTGGTGAAAACTGGCCTTTTGATGAGTAAAAATCCCTTGAGAAAGGTTGTGTATTCCTCTAGGTTTTTACTGAAAAACTATTTAAAATCTGTTCTTCAATGTTGGCTTCCCCTCAAAAACACCGGTCTGCAGGCACTTTTATAAAAAGGTGTATTTGTTGCTTGTGGAAAATATAAGTGATTGTTTTTACTGGGCCTGGTTTTCGTTTTCCACTCACAGATGCAAGCTCATCCTGCTTCTAGTGAAGTAATGGGGTTTTGCTATTGGCTTCATTAAAGGTAGATTAGGATCTTGTGTTTTCATTGCAATTTAGACATCTGATTATGAAAACTAATGCCAACATGAAGTTTCTAGCTATCTCCCTTGTACATACAGGTTTTCCAGATGCGGCATTTTAGCTTTCACTGCTTTCCAAAATGCAGCTGCATTGGACTGTATATTGTACATCACAGTCAAGCTATAGTCATCTGGCCGTCATATTGGACATGTACAGTTATTTTTTTTTTTAAATGTGGTTTTGTAGTCTTTTGGTGTGACTTGGTGTTAATCATTCCTAGAGAAAAATCTCAGATAATCCTATTTTTTTTGTGATCTGAGAGTCTCCAGGGTCTGTATGAGAGAAGTAGTGAGCTTTGCTCAGCTCTGCACACTGTGTGGTGATCATTTCTGCAGTGGTGAGGGGGAAGCAAGAGCCCAGTCCAGCTGTTAGAGAAACCAAAGGGAACCTTTCCGCTTGCTTCAGCAGGTCTTTACTCCAGCTGTCAACAGACCCAAATCATGGGGTTAACTCAGCCTGCCAAAGGAGAGTTTCCATATTTGGCCCCGATGTATTACAGGGGTGGAAATAGCCTGTGTGTTTGTATTCTGGTAAAGGTAGCAATCTGCAGCCCAGTCAGGAGACTGCCCTCATTGCTCCGGCTGGGTTGGTAAAGCCACAGCAATAGATGGGTTCAGTGAACCCTGCAGAAAAGAGTTCCCAGTTTTGGCTTAATAGCTAGAAATGCTGCCTGTTTCAAAGCGCATGGTTATCCTCAGAGGAACTGGGGGGAGCTGCCTTGTCCGAGTCACTCAAAACTGGAGGGGACAGAGCAGCAGGGCACATACCCAGGGACCCATCCTGCTGCCCCAGGGTGGGGAGAGCTGCCTGTATAAATGCTTCTTCCATTCCTGTAAGCAAGGCATTTATATTTTGGCAGAATAAAGAATCTCCATGCAAAAATAATTGAGAAGGATGCTATGATCAAGGTCCTTCAGCAACGGTCACGGAAGGACCCTGGGAAAGCCGACAGCGCCAGCCTGCGGCCAGCTCGGTCTGTCCCCTCCATTGCCGCTGCTACGGGTACGCATTCGCGCCAGACCTCGCTCACCAGCAACCAGATAGCTGAGGAAAAGAAGGAGGAAAAGGTCTGGAAGGGAAGCATAGGTGAGCTCAGTGTTTGCTTAAGCTTTGGCTCATCCATCACTTTGTCCTAATCCTCCTGCTTGAGTTTAGCAGAAGTGCCCCTGGCTGTGGCACATGTTGCCCCTATGGCTCATTTCCAGAGCACTTTCCATGGGAAGAACATGTGTCCTTGTGCTGAAGTCAAAAATTAGTCATTTTTTAACCTTGCATTGTATCTTAATTATATCTTTAATCGTATTAGATCGTTCTGCACTGATTATAGAAAGCCATCATTGGGGGAAAGCCTACCAGAAACAAGCAGATGATGTTTGAAACTTTGTGGGAGTAAATAACAAATTTGGGCTAGAAAAAAAGCCTGGTTAAGCAAGAGAGTGAGCATCCCTTTGGGTAGGAGTGTATGATGTGATGCGGCAGCTAAATGGGAAAATGAGTGCAGGTAGTTTGGGACTGCATGGGACATGGGGTATGGAGGTATGTGAGGCTGTGCCGGGGGTACCACTGGGGTGGGTATGCAGACGGGGATGCAAGAAAGGGCAGCTGCTCTCAAAAGTCTGGTTTTGTAGGAAAGTACCATGTGGATGTCAGGAGAAGAGCAACAGGCGGTGTCAAGGGGAAAAGCTAAGCCGAACTAAAGGGCTGGAGACATATCCAGACGAGAGCCTTGTAGCTCTGGGGTGGGACGGGGGGACAGCACTTACATTCAAGCCAGGATGTGACTGAGCACCGCATGTTTTCAGGGCTGCTCTTGGGGAAGGAGCACCACGACCACCCATCGGTACCCTCGCTGCCTCCTCCGCTGCCGTCCTTGTCCTGCATGCCCATCCCGGCACCGGCAGCCTCCCACGCGAAGACGGGCAGCAAAGACAGCAGCACCCAGACAGACAAAAGTGCCGAGCTCTTCTGGCCCTCCGCCGCCTCCTTCCCCGGCCGTGGACGGCTGGGTACCACTCCATTGCACAGCCCGGCACCACGTCCCCCAGGGACGCGAGTGGCTGGCGAGAAACTGGGTGAGCTCTGCCAGATCCCGCGTCAGTGTGAAATGCCAGTACCCCCAGGGCTGTCAGCAGAGACACCCCAGTACTGACAGAGGGGGGTGATGCCTTCACAGTTTGTAAGGTGGTGGGGAGGTTTCTTCAGGGAAACTAAAATCGTAGGGAGAGAACTTTCCGAGGTTGCCCAGTCTGGCTTTGCAGACCTTTGTACTCGGCAGCTTCTGTAAAATTCCACTTGCCTGCAGTGGGCAGAGTTTCCAACAAATGCAGTTATTCATGCCGCCAAAGACAGAATTACAGTGTTTCACACCTTGAAAACACTCCACACCTGCTCACGTACTCAGACCCTTCTCTTTTTTTCAACTTAAACCATGGTTAGTGAAGGCACCATTTTCTCTCTAATTTTTAAATGAAATCTGGGGGGAAATAGTAAAGAGAAAGCAGAGATTTTGTGGGGGGAGAGGTAAAGAAATAAAATTTTAATTATTTTTGGAAGGTGGAAACTGCTGGTTTGCAGCAAGGGAGACATTTGTTTTACACACATTATTTTGAAAAAAACAGTTTCCTACACATTCATCTTGTCTCAAAAGCAAGCTTTCCCTCTAAAAACATGCCATGTATCATTAATGGGGCTGAATATCACTGTTTCCTTGAAACTCTGGATTGCTGTGTTTTGGGCAATCTGGATTGGAATTTGTTTCCAGGAACTCTTAAAATATCCTTTCAAAGCTACTCCCGCTAATTAGAAATTAATAGTTCTTCTTCTCCCTGAATTTGACTTTTGAGAACTATGGTGATGAAGATAAACCCCTAACAACATCTCTCGTACATTTTGATAATTGGCCATATACATTCTCTTAGCCCATCCCACTGGCAAAGTAATAGGTTTTAGACTGAACCACCTACCTGATTATTTGGGTACTGCCTTTGTGATGTTCTAAACTCCTAAATTTTGTACCTGATGTAGAATAGGAGCATACATGTAGAGAGCTACCATGGATCAGATGACAAGTAGTAACTTGGTACCAAATGATGTAAACCTTTCACAAATGCCTGTTTCTCTCTAGGGCCACAGCTAAAGAGGTACTTCAGTCTGTATCTCTTAAATACCATCTTTACGCCTGCCCTTGGGGTCTGTGCATACCAACACACCTACTGTCATTGCACAGGGAATTCAGCGTGACATATTCTGGGCCTCCTGATCAAATTTGATTTTCAGTATGTAGGGACATACAGTTAAGATGTGCTCCACCACCACCCAGAAAAAAATGGGTTTATGTTTGCTTTGAAAAATTTGCTGTCGAATTTGAGCTGAAGACCAACTTTCCCTTCTTCTCGTTGCAGAGAACTCAAACCACGGGAAGCTGCCCGACAGCAAAAGCCGAGTGAGCAGCTTGCTCCACAAGCCCGAGTTTCCAGATACGGACATGATGGAAGTCCTCATCTGAGCAGAGGATGGCACCTCTGGGGTTTTGTGTGTGTACAGCCAGGTCCAAGATGGTCCTCCGTGTGCCAACCTTAAAAACTAACCCTGAGAATTTGAAGAAAGAGAAAGTTTGTGCCCAAAATGAAGCTTGAGTCTGACATGTTGAGACTTTGGACCAAGCAAGAAGTCAAGAGTGCTGAAGAGGAGCGACGATATGAACGTCTTGGATTTTCTGAACAGAAAGGGGCATTGAAAACTGAATGTGGCATGAGAAGGGGATCGTTGAGGGAAAAAGAAACTGCATTTTCTGGTAAAGCAAAGGTAGTGAAGTTATAGACTGGGTGCAAACTGCTGCTTGTTTTCCTGCCTCTCTGCAGCCAGGACAAGAGAGTGAAATCCCGTCTCTTGAGGCCAGAGGCAGTTTCTGAATAACCCAGGAGAAACTTGCATCTTCCTCAGTTTCAATTCATTTCTCAAAAGTATTCACTGCTTAATTTCAGTGAATAATTGGTCCGTAGATGTACACGGCAGGTTCTTGTAAGTATTTGTTTGAAGTGGTGTGGTGTGGTTTTCCTGGGCAGGCGGGTCAGGTGCCTCTTTCCTGGCTGGACAAGTGTTGCTCTTGGAGCTGGATTTACAGTGCAAATATTCGTGTCTTGCAATCTCTGAGCTTGCTGAGACTTCTTTTTTTGGTAGGAGCAGTTGTTGGCTGGAATTCCCATGGAGGATGAAAGTAGAGGGGAGGAGGAGGACCCTGCTGAAGCAATGCCTTTTGTAAGGGTGGGAAGGTTTCAGGACAGAAAGTCGGGGGAGGATCCCAGCAGGTCCCTGAAAGGCTGTGCAGTGCAGACACTCATTCAGAGCGGGGTTGCATGGGTGCATTTCCAGTGGAGTTAAGCTGGGCTTGCATGTGAGATCAGAAGATGCCTCTAACTGTGCACTGGTTCATAGTAGTGGAAGAACCAGTGTATTTGTGGTAAGAACAGGATTTTTCCTTATTTTCAACGCCTACAGCCAAATCCTACCTTCCTTGCACATATGAACCTGCCGTTCAAGCTGACGTGGGACTGGGCACTACGGGGTGTAGGATCAGGCTGGGAAGGGTTTAACTGCAAAGCAAAGCATGAGCATCATCTGTTTTCTGTGCTGAGCTGTAGTTTGTTTTCACCTTGTTTTACCCAGAATGGAACATTTCTCATTTTCAGCTTAGTCCCCGATTTCTGTACGAGGCGGCAGCTATCTTTGTAAGACAGCCAACTCACCAGCAGTGTTAATCATGGCATAACATTTGCTTCATGCATTGCACATGCTGATGAGGAAGTTTTCCTCTTGGAGATATTTTTGTATTGGCTTTGGTGTTCCTGAATGTTGTGGTGCACCATTATGACATCAGGAAGAACTTGGCTTTGGGAAAAAGGGTGATGGGATTTTATGTAAAGCTGCCTAGAGTGGAAAATTGATGGGTGCTGGAAGTAATCGTGTGCTCAGGGCTGGATCAAGGTCAGCCTTTCCTGTAGCTGTCAGATCAGAGCCCTCAATTGTGAAAACATTAGGCACTTTAAACTCTGCTTTTGCTGAAAACTGAAGTCCTTGCAATCTCAATGCCTGCAGGGGCCAGAGCCCTGCACTCAATACTGCCTGGCTGATACCTTTTTTTTAAAAACAAAATTGCTATGTTAAATCTATGCACTTATTTTTGTGTGTACATAGAATTAGACATACGTCAGTGTTGCCCTCTTTCTGATTTTTGCACTTGTTAAACGAAGTAGTGGTAGGTAGGTTGTGCGGGCAAGTGAACTGTGTGTTTCAAGTATTAGCAGCTTTGCATTGTGAAACCAAATGAGTAAAACCCTAGGACGATGTTACACAGCTTAATATATGCCTTGTAAAATAATTTTTTTTTTCTCTAAAGTTAATTTAAAGGTTGTAAGTGTTTGCATAAAAGCCGAGCCCGCGCGTGACAGCAGCGCTGACCCACCTCCGTAGCCCTTCCTCGAACGTCTGTGGTCGGAGCAGGGCAGGAGGAAGACAAAGCAAGGGAATACAAATAAAATGATGGTGAATGTTTCATTTCATCATTTCTCACCAAGAAATAAGGATACCCAGGTGCTTGGAAGTCCCTAAGCATTTTATTACCGGCTGTATTATTTCTTTTGATGAAACTATTTAATTTGTGTACAGGCAGACAGCTAGGCATCCTGCAGAAACAGTGTTGGACCAGCGTGTGTGATGTGGCTTTCAGTTATGTTTGTTAGTGGTGCAGCTCAGCTTCTCCAAGTCAGCTAGAGCACAGCACTTCTCCTCCTCCTCCTCATGGAGAACACAGTCCCTCGAGTTTCTGGTATCCCAAGGCGTGTTTACAGCTGATGCTGCCCCAGATTCATGGTGACATATAAGAAACCATTTGTTAGAGACTACGGTGTAGGCAACTCGTTTGCTTTTGGAGTCCCAGCTCAAATAAACTCAAAGGTTTGTTCTCCTCAATTATGCTGAACTCAAGAGCTGTTCATTTTCCTAGAGGGAAGGTCTGGAGGACCAGCAGGTCTCCCCCAAGCCCGAGCACTAGCAGGACTTGCGTGGAGCACTACTGCTGTAAATCAGCCCCTCTCAGCAGAGCGGTGAAACTCCATTTGTGCTGGTTTTCCCAGCTCTTTGAGCTGCTTTGTGTTTTGGGAAACTGTGCTGTAGCCATTCCAGGTGACGTTGGTAACTAGTTGTAAAATACTGTCATTTTTTATTGTCGTTGGTTGTATAGAGAAGTTGGTGTACAGTGTTGTACAGCTGGAAGGGTATTTGTACATAGGGGGGAAAATGAAGAATGTTACCTGTCACCCACAGCAAATATTGATATTGTTGGTCAGCCAAAGATTTCTTATTCTTTGCTGTTTAAACTTGTGCCTTAATATTGTATATAATAAATGTATAAACATGTCTCTTTTCTCACTTTTCCAGTGTGAATATATTCAGTCCCCAAGAAGAAGGGACTTTTTAAACAATTCTCTAAGCTTTGCCCACAACATGCTAAAATTAAGAAGTGATACCTTGGGGACTTTAAGGTTGCATCTCCTCTGTTTTTCATAGCTGTTAATTAAAGGCCCCACAGCCGGTGCCATCAGTAGGTGTACGTGGGCACGAAATCAGTGGGTCTGCAAAGCAGAGGATCAAACTGAGAGCTTTGCCAAGCAAGAAGAGCAGGATTTTAGTGAGATCATCTTCACCTGAAGGAAGTGAGGGTGGAAACTTAATGAGACGCTTTGGTGAAGATCTGAAGATCCTTCAGCCCTGCATTCCCGCTAAGCATAGCACTCTCATTGGGGTTTTGGGGGCTTTTGGGGGTTTTTTTGGTTTGTGGGTTTGGTTTTTTTTTTTGTTCTTGAGGATCTGGGGCTTCTTTATTTGACAGGTGTTGGATCAGTGTGAGTGAGATACCTAAATGCCTTGTAGATCTAGATATTCTTGAATCACTGTAACGTCCTCAGTAAGGAATAAAGATCAGATCCCATTTCAAGCTGTTGTGCGAGCAAGGGGAGTGCTTCGGCCCAGTGGAAATATTGCTCGTGTGTTTACTTATGCAACTGAAGTAAACTGGGGGAGGGGAGCAAAAGTTACCCAAGTGTCTGGCTTTGAGTAAGGGAGGTTTGCTCAGCAGTCTCTCACATGCTTTTGAAAGTGTCTGTCAGAAAATTCCTGAATTAGGTCCCAGGGAGCTGCAGGCATGAAAGGCATGAAAGCCACTAAGGGCATCTCTCCCCTATGGGCTCTCCTCTGCCTGTCCCAACCTCCTCTCTCCCAATCCTCATACACATTAAAAAAACAACCTGTTCTGGGCAGGAGTGCGTCAGCAAAGACCCAGGGGGTTTGCAGAACAGCGGTTTGCTTCACCCACATCCCAGCACCTTGTGTTCCCTGTGCGAGCACAGGTCAGCCTGACCCATCTGATTACCCCATCTTCAAGATGTGGCAGCTGGAAGTATTTTTAGTGCCATGGCTCTTTACCACCAAGAACAAAAAATTGGTGATTGCTGAGATTGTGGCTTTTCAGCTTTCTTCAAGTCAAGATTTGACAGTAAGATTTAGGGCTTAGCTTTATTTTTCAAGGCCATGGGAGAAAAGCAATCAACAGAGACAAAACCAGTATTAGGGTGGGGAAAGCCTCATGGCCAGCTGTGTTCAGGTATAACAAGGCGGGGTTTTATCCCATTTTTGGGTTGTGCCTTCACCATGGATGCTCCAGCCAAAAACCAAGAACATCACTGCAATGCTGTCTCCAAGTTAAGTACATTTTGCACATTAACCTCGGGGAAGAAAGCAGTACAAAGAAGCAAACTTAAGAGTCAATTTGTTTGCACGTTAAAATCCCTGATTACTGCATATTCCCAAAAGTAAGTACTGGATGGTGGTGTCCTTACTTACCGCATACAGGGGGAGAGCTCAGAAGAGCTAAAAAATATTAACAAAATCGCCATTTAGAGGCACTCAAAAATCTTGAGTCAAGTCCCACCCAAAACAATGAGACCTTTTCAGGATTCACTGGGATTCAGTGCACTATACAGCTGCGATGTCTCTTCTGCTCTGGTTTGTTACCATATTCAGGGCTTTCTCTTCCCTACATTGTAGGAAATAACGTACAAACAGCGAAGTGCATTCTTGGGGAAAAGCTGTGACTTCTCACATTGTTAAATATCTGTCAGAGCTGGCACACAGCAGTGAAACGTGCAAAGTGCAGACATCCCTCGCCAGCAGGAACGATGCTGCCAGGTGTCCGCTCGCCACTGGGATCTCCAGTCTGGGGTCTGGATGCAACCCAACAAGTTAGGTTCGATTTGAGCATGGGGGCTTGAGAGATCGTCTGCACGTGGACTGCGAGCCCCATCTTCTTACAGGTGGTGCAAGAGTGCTGTTCAAATGGCAGCCTGGGGGGAAAAACAAAGCGCAGGGACATGCCTGAGGTTGGTGCCAAGCTGCCTCCTGTGCTGGCACTGCACTGGTGTGCTGGGCACGGACACACACACCCCCCTCCTTGAGTCCCAGTACAAAAACTGGTGGACCCAATGGTGCCACAAGCCTGAAGGTAACATCCCACACACCCACACAGAGACCAAAGCAAACTTCTCAGACCAGTGGGGAAAACAGGGTGCAATGTGCAGAAGTGTGATACCCGCCTGAAAGCCGGGTAAAACATGAGCAGCTGTCATCGTCCCTGCCATGATTAATGCTCACCCAGACCTTAAGCCACGGCTTCACAGCCTTGTAAAACCAACCGAGAGTGCCCAGCATTCCTGAGCTATAAAAGGCCCAGGAATTCATTGACTCGAGGTATGAAAGACCACAAGCTATTTTCTTTCATACCGACCACTTCAGCTTTAGATGAATAAAATATCAGCGTGCATATTTTCCGGAGTAACCCTGCATGGCCCTGCTGCAGCCCAGTCCTTGGTCCTTTGCCAGCGCCCTCCGCTTTGATGCAAAGCAGAGCAGCTATGAGAGACGAGACCCAGGTCCACATCGGCCCCCCCCATCTTGTGAGGGTCTGAGGACCCATGGCAAAGCTCAGTGCTGGACAGGAGCTTGTGTTTTCCTGGGTTCTGCTGGGAGAGGCAGCGACGGAGCTAACAGCAAGCTAAAAGCTGGGGGACAGCAGTGCCGCCACCTCCCCTAGGAGGTCATACCCACACCTGGCCATCATGGTGGCTTTCCTGGCTGCTCAGTGGCCTCTTTGACTCCCCATTCACAGTCCCCCCGGTGCCCGCATGCCCTGGGAGTGCCCTCAAGCCCCTGCAGAAGTGGGATGGGCAGCCAGTGACCCTCCAGGCATGTGAAGCTTCCCATGGGACAGCTGGGCTAGGAACAAGGACAGGGGACTGCAGAGGCAGCCGACATCTCCCCAGCAATTGCTGGTTTGGGACTTCATCAAGCCAGGCAGGAGAAATCCTGCCTGGAAGCGCTGGGAGAGAGAAGGGTGTCACAGGGTACGAGGAGATGGAGATCCCTTCCCTTGGCCCAGTTATTCAGAGTATTTTTAAGACAACCCTTTCTGGTAGGCTCACTCTTATAATCTCATTGCAATTTTGTGTGCCAAAAAGCCTGCTGCTCAGGGGATGAATTCCACCTGAATTCACAGCACACCCCAAAACAAGCAGACCAAGCACCAAATCCAGTGGTTTTCTGCTCTTATTGGAGGACCAATGGCCACCATGTCTTTGATGTTGGCTATGTCCTGAGCCCATCAAAGCAGTGGTGGGACCTGGTGACCCCATGGGAAACATGGAGTACCCGAACTGGCTGCCCCAGGACTGTCAGAGGAGCAGGATCAGGCCCTCTCCCAGGTGCAGACCCTGGCTGTGGGAAGCTTCTCCCCTCCTTGCTGCTGGGTGAAGCAGGATGCAGGGGTGGGGAACCCCCAGGGCCTCTGGGTCCAGCCACCTCTCACAGGGGCTGGAGAAGGGCCCGTGGACAGGACACATTCATTCCACACCTGCAGGGAGCCTGTGTTGTGTGGGTTTGGCCCCAGTCAGGTTTGGGGCTGAAGCGGGTTAGAGAGCCAAAGCCACCGCCTGCACAAACCCAGGTCTGGGGCGGGCAGGATGCCGGGGGCAGCAGTAACCTGTCTGCTCCCTCGGTGGGGAGCGGGGGCTGCGGTGGGCTGTCCCCATCTATGCCCTGCTCCTTCACAGGGACACATCATCAGCCATGCCCTGCTTCTCTGCAGAAACACCTCTCTGCCCATGCCTTGCTCCTCTGCAGGGAAACATCCCTTCCCATGCCCTGTTTTCCTGCAGCAACACACTCTCCTTCCATGCCCTGTTCCTCTGCAGGACATGTTCCCATCCCCCCATCCCTGCTCTGCTGCAGGCTGGCAGGCTTATCCTTGCAGCACTCATCCCACCCTGCCTCTCTGCTCCATCCCTCTCACCCTGCTGTTAGGTCCCACATCTTTTTCTGAGTCAACTCTGCCAAAAACAGGCAGGGAAAGCCCAGGCGGTCAGGTCCTCGTGTGCCACCGTTTCCCCACATTTCCCTGTTTAGTTTTAAGATTGAACAGCTGGGAGGAAGGGGCTGCCCTCATTTAGGTGCTTGTACAGTGCCTTGCACAGTGGGGCCATGTGTGGTGGCCCAAAAGCACTGCCCCACCTGTAAATAATAATATTTGTTTGCTACTACTACTACTATTATTATTATTATTGTTGTTGTTGTTATTATTATTAGTATTATTATTATCTTCACACCAGCTTGGTGCACTTCTGCTTTTAAAATGAAATCATTGTACAAGTTCCCCAAGCCTAAATTTGGTGCAGAAGTCAGAGCCCTTTCACTTAGGTGTTAAATAATGCCTCACCCCTACCACAGGCTTTTTTTAGATGGATGAGCCTTTATTTTCAGACGCCACGAGCTCCTTATCGTGTTACCCAGATGGCCGCGTGTGCGCTGGCTCTTCTCCTGCCTGCGGGGCCCTGCAGCCTCACCCGACCCCGGCTGGGGCTGCACCACCAACCTCCCTCATCCCCGTCCCCATCCACCATCAACAGGTCCCCGGTGCTGGTCTCTGGCGGCCACGTGCCAACTCCTGGGCAAAGCCAGCCGGCAGGAAGGGGTCTGCCCAAGTGCTGGAGCTGCTCACCCCTGCTGCCCCGTCCTGCTGGCTCTTCCCTGGCACTTACACTGGGAAGGCTCTGGGGTGGGGGTCATGGTCATTTTGTGTCCGTGCAGCACACAGCATGGTCGGATTTTGGAGTGAAAGGTGGCTCCAGCCTGTAATAGTCATGATGATGTAATAGTAATATGGTAATGGTAATAGCAGTAATAATAATAGTAATAACAATAGCAATAGTAGAGGAAGAGATAGAGGAGAAAGAATACGAATAAGAATAAGAATAAGAATAAAGAATAAGAATAAGAATAAGAATAAAAGAATAAGAATAAGAATTGGAATAGGAACAAAATAAGATAAACATTAAGAATAGGAATAGGAGTAGGAGTAAGAATAAGAAGAATAAGAGAAGAAGAATAAGAAATTCAGTTCATCATGGGGAAGAAGAAAATAAATAAGAATAAGAACAAGAAATTTGTTCACCACAGGTGGCAAAAGAAGGGTTTGAAGGTGAAGAATTTGATGCCAGAGTGTGCTGCATGTCCATGCAAGGGGTAAGTTGTCTGTTATCCCGCTGTGGCCAGGCCAGCTCAAACTTAGGCCTTTCCAGGTAAAAATCTCAACCCAAGCACAGGGTTTGAGTCTGTATGGAGAAAATGGGATGATGCACTCACAGGAACCGGGCTGTGTCTGAAAACTCTTTATTTTATTACCTAGCCTCTGGGCGTGTAGGTCCTCCTTGCCTCATCATCCAGTTGACTGGTTCAGACCCAAAACAGCTACCACAGGCTGGGTTAATTTCAGTTTTAGAGAGGAATTTCATACACCTCTTTAGAGCAAACACTTCCCAGCACTTGGCAGCCTTCACCCGGCACACATCGGCTTTCTCCTTGGATCCTTCACTAGCGGCAAGATTTTTCCCATGTGAAAAATGCACTTGAAGTCCTAAGTAGAAGAGATTTCTTTCAGACACATGGACTCACCCCCAGCTCACTGGGGAGGGGAACACCATTTCGGGGCCTGCCCAAGGAGCAGCTCCGGCATTGCACTGCATCGGGCATTCATTGGTGGGACCTGCTCTGTGGTCCCAGAGCCCCTCGGCAGCGCTGTTATAATCATGTGCAAAAATCATGACCCATGGCTAGTCCCTCGTGATCCCGGCAGAGGTGGCATGCAAGGGCACAGCAGCCCTGGAGTTGCTCAGGCACCGGCCAGCAGCGGGGAAACCCCTTGGAAATGTCCTCCTCACCCCACCAGCTCTGTGGGTCTCCTGTGCCAGCCCATGGATCTATCAGGGAAGCACCGTGGAGTCTCCACCCATCAAATGCATTTGCAGGACTGCAGGCTTTCCCCCTTTTGCTGGTGAAACATCTCTGTCAGACCTCTCCAGTCCCTCTCTTCTAAATCTTTCCTCCCAGACCCACAAAGCAAATTGTTCTTGGTCATATTAATGTTTGTTTGGGCCCCAAGTTAGCAATGTGCTGTATATCTGTAAAGAGAAGAGCTATGTTTGGGAAACAGGTCAGAGGAATCAGCCCTGGTGCAATGGAGGCAGAGCAAGAATCATAGAATCATTAAGGTTGGAAAAGACCTCTAGGATCATCAAGTCCAACCGTCAACCCAACACCACCATACTTCCTAAACCATGTCCTGAAGTGCCACGTCTACACATTTTTGAACACCTCCAGGGATGGTGACTCCATCACCTCTCTGGGCAGCCTGTTCCAGTGCCTGACCACTCTTTCAGTAAAGAAATTTTTCCTAATATCCAATCTAAACCTCCCCTGACGCAGCTTGAGGCCATTTCCTCTTGTCCTATCGCTAGTGACTTGGGAGAAGAGACCAACATCCACCTCACTACAACCTCCTTTCAGGTAGTTGTAGAGAGCAATAAGGTCTCCCCTCAGCCTCCTTTTCTCCAGACTAAACCACCCCAGTTCCATCAGCTGCTCCTCATAAGACTTGTTCTCCAGACCAGCAGCTTCATTGCCTTTCTCTGGACACGCTCCAGCACCTCAACGTCCTTCCTGTGCTGAGGGGCCCAAAATTGAAGACAACGTTCGAGGTGTGGCCTCACCAGTGCCGAATACAGGGGCATAATCTCTTCCCTACTCCTGCTGGCCACACTAGTTCTGATACAAGCCAGGATGCTGTTGGCCTTCTTGGCCACCTGGGCACACCGCTGGCTCACATTCAGCCGGCTGTCAACCAGCAACCCCAGGTCTTTCTCCACCAGGCAGTTCTCCAGCCACTCTTCCCCAAGCTTGTAGTGTTGAGGATGTGAGGGTTGGGGGTAGCCTTGGCTGCAGTGACCATAAGATGGTGGAGTTCAGGATCCTGCGTGGTAGAAGCAGGGCAACAAGTAGGGTTACAACCCTGGACTTCAGGAGAGCTAGCTTTGGCCTCTTCAAAGACCCGCTTGGAGGAATCCCATGGGCTAGGGCTCTAGAAGGTAGGGGGGTCCAAGAGGGCTGGTCAATATTAAAGTACCACTTCCCCCAAGCTCAAGATTGGTGCATCCCTGTGAGGAAGAAGTCAAGCAGAGGAGCTCGGAGACCTGCATGGATGACCAAAGAGCTTCTGGAAGAACTCAAATGGAAGAATGAGGTTTATAGTATGTGGAAAAAGGAACTGGCCACTTGGGAGGAATATAGGAACATTGTCAGGCTATGCAGAGATGCAACAAGGAAGGACAAGGCCCCCTTGGAACTAAATCTGGCAAGGGATGTCAAGGATAACAAGAAGGGCTTCTTCAAATACATCAGCAGTAAAAGGAAGACCGGGAAAACTGTGGGCCCGCTGCTGAATGAGGTAGGGGCCCTGGTGATGCAGGATGCAGAGAAGGCAGAGTTACTGAATGCCTTCTTTGCTTCAGTCTTTACTGCTAAGGCTGGCCTTCTGCCATCTGTATGTTACGTAGCAGGAGCCAAAGCCCAGAGATGCTGAAAGACTTCCTCCAAGTTGTGGATGAAATTAGAGATTGCAAGGGCTTAAAGCATACCTCCAGCTACCACCTTGCACCGTACCAGCACTCAAGGTTTTTGCTGTGTGTCTCACATGGCTGAGCTGCCCAAGCTGTCGTGATGACACTGGGGGATGCACCACGCTTGGACCGTGTAGTGCTCAGCTGAGCTCATTCCAGGAAATCCCTTCTGTGCCAACCGGGATTTCATTTAAGTGACTCTTTTCATCATGTTTCTAGTAGCAAGGGTCAGGAGGAACCTTTGGGATCTGCTGCTCTTAGAGAAAACAACATGGGAGCACATTTTCTCCCAGTGTTTCCAGCTGTAAATACCCTGGCTCCCTCCTGGGACTACCCTGGCCAGGACATCTCCAGGCTTGGGAGGGGACCTGGCAGTGAATAACAGCACGGATCTGCAGTGGGGAACCAGCACAATGGAAACCAGCCCCAAATGGATGGAAACAACCAAAAGACTGTTTAAATGGAATTGCTTTTTCCTTCCTAACTTGAAGTGAGAATGTGTTGAACAACCACAACTCGGGGACCAGGGTGCCCATTTCCATCCTCCCTGGGTTGACACTGCCACAGCAGTTGGTGGATCCTGGGTTGGTGGAGCAGTTGATGGTGCCCCAAAGATTTGGGTGCTTTTCCAGACTCCTTCCAGAAGGCTCTGAGGGGATTTGGGCAAAATGTACTGAAAAACAGAAATCCTGGGAAAGCTGTGGATTGGTGCAATGACTTCTGACCCTACCTGGGAAGCCTAAGCCTGCCAAGCATTCAGGAGGGGAGAGAAAGAGCCATGAGTGAGCCACATCCTTCTTTTAAGGATGAGTAACCTCAGCCTCAGACAGCAAAGTGAATTGCTTTAAGGTCAACAAGAAAACAATCAAAAATGGAAGCTTGTGAGGCCAGAGTCCACCTCTCAATCAATGGGTACTTTTCTTCAAAAAATAACTTCCTCTGAAACAAATTATTAATTGTTAATTATTATTTGCTGTGGCCTGGCCACAGAGCCCACAAGAAGGCACCACTCTCAGCACACGCCTTGAGCACTGAGCCACGGGCTTTGAGGAGCTCCCTGAAACACGAAATAGCAAGGAAAACCAAGAGTATAGGGAAAAAACTCAAATGGGGTCACCCAGAAACCAAGGCATCCAAAGCCATGAGTCACTTCTGCACAGCTCCGCCCATCCAAAGACACTTTCTGCCAAAAACCTCTGACTTGCATGTTGTGCAGCAATGGTCGTGAGCTGGTGAGTGGCAACATTGCTGAGCAGCACCGTCCCCTTAGACCGGCAGCACATCCCACAGCCTCAGCACTGGTGACACACTGCACTGCCCACCTGCCCTGGACACATTGACACATATATATTTTTTCCCGGAAAAAGGATTTGCTACTGATGCTGCAGGCCTCTTCCCACCAGATCCCTGCCAAGAAAAGCAGTTGTTTAAGGAAGAGGAGAGAAAGCAGATCTGCTGTGGTCTCGGTCCCTTTGCCCCAGGCTGATGCGCCCTGAGGCTTGCGGAGGTGTGGCTGGGTGATGCTGCTTTTGATTTGCACGCTGCTGCATCCCTAACCAAAAATAGTTACTGCAAGGCCCCCAGAGCTATAAATAACAGTGGTAGTACTAATAGCAACAACAACAACAACAACAACAACAACAACAACAACAACAACAACAACAACAATAATAATAATAATAATAATAATAATAATAATAATAATAATAATAATAATAATAATAAACATTCTTACTTATCCACCAGCAAACCTACCCATTTGTCACAGCTCGCTTATTTTTAACCAGGAGGTGTTGCTATAGGCAACATGGCAATGGGCTCTGCTGTCTGGCAGAACAGAATTGAACAGAGAGTTGCAAATACGTCATGATATGTAATATTTCCACAGCAAAAATCCACCCGAGGATCACTGAGCACTTTGCCAAGGCAAAGGGACCTACCTCTGCAGCACTCTGAAGAGGCAGCTGCCTGCCATCCCCAGGGAGGGAGGTGCTCAGAACCAGATCCTTAAATCCTTGTTGTCCTCTGGAAGGTGCAAAATTGGTCGTGGCTCCTGCCAGCACACCTACATGCCTCAGGGCAGCCAGCAAGGCTGGAAGCAAGCCCACCGCTTAAATGGATTTACTTAGGTCCAAAGCACCTCCCCAGCTCACCAGGGAGCTGGAGTGGGGATCAGCCCTTCAGCTTGTCTCAGCCTGTGGATAAATCACAGACCTTTTAATTTTCATCCAGAGCCACAAAAATAATCCTTGAAGAGGAGCTGGAGGACTCTGGAGGGGTTCCGGGTTTGGGACCCTCCTTTTCTCTCTCAGCCACGTCACGCATTGGTGTCCCCCAGCCACCGCACGCCAGGTGCAGCCTGGGTGACCTTGCCCCACCAAGACCTCCACGCCAGATGCAGGAGGTACCTCTGCACCGAAGGAGCAGGCAGGTACCTAACCACCAGCTGGGGGCGAATGCTAAAATAGCCCCTCCTGGGATGTTACACCCCCCAAAAAAGCAGGCGAGGGGACAAGCTCAAACACTGGGTGTCCGCTTGCCCACAGTGCAATATTATTTGCCCGTTGGCCCTCTCCAGTGTGGCGAGCTCCGGCCGGCTCTGCCCAGGGTGAAGCCACAGCCCAGCTCCGGGCACGCTCCAGGGGCCGTGTACAAAAGGTACAGGGCCAGATCGGCACAGCCTGGCTCCTTCTGGCCTGCACGCTCCTCCAGCGCTACCCCAGCAGACTTCATCCTCTCAAACACGCACGTGTGGTTGTGAGCCACCAGCCGGACACCCAGCCTTGTGCTAGCTTGTCCTCAGTCTTGCACTAGGAAAACACTAGACCAGCAGATTAAGGCACATCCCTCACTTTATGGTGGAAATTTGAATAAAAATTAAAAAAACCCCACCAGTCAAACTAATGACAATGCCTGTGAGCCCCAGGAGTGCTGTGGAGGAGAGCTGGCCCAAGCGCCAGGTGGTGGGGATGTGGCTGTACGGGGGGCGGCAACCCCAGGAGCGGGAGCGTCCACAGCGCCTGTCCCGCTCCTGCTGGGTCGTACGGCCCACCGCCGCATCCCGGACACACGTCTTCACCTGGCACAGCCACCAGGGATGAGTCGTGTCCTGCTAAGCTGGGCTGGCAGGATCCATCCATTCCGTAGCACTGGTCCGCCTTACCATCTCGGTCCGGAAATACGGCAGGAAGCAGGTGCTGAATGTTACCTGGGTGGTTCACACTCAAGACCCATCTCACCAGGTCCAGGAGCACCAGCACATATTGGTGTTTGCTTGAGCTATTAAAATGGTCCAACGAAGTGTGGTCTGGAGGAGCAGGAGGTGAGGACTGCAGCGGGGCCAGCCCAAAGCCAGTGGCCATGGGGGCTGCGGGAGGCGAAGGAGGTTGGGGGTTTGGGAGAAGCCAAGCCCCCAGCCCACACAGGGGGCACCGAGGGAGGCGGAGGAGGAGGACTAGCGCTGTGGAGCCTTTGGTTTAATGGTGGCAAGCCATTAGTTTACCACCTCATAAGTGTGAGAGGGCTTTCTTGCTCACTGGCCGCTGTGACGCTGCTGACAACTTTTGTTAAACATTTTTCGATGCTCTAAATGCACAAGGCGATTCTGGAAATGCGGTGCAAAAAATAGGGTTGGTGGATGCTCCCGAAATCAGCAAAGACTGAGTCGGGGTTCTCAGGGTTGGACACAGATGTGGAGTATGGCCACCGCTGCGTGAGATTGTGCCCCTCCATCGGTGATGCTAGGCCAGAATGTCCCAGCATGGGGGGACAGAGCCCACGGAGCAGGGACAGAGCTGTCCCCTGTGGCAGGGAGGGACTTTGGTGTGGGATGGGTCTGAGGGGGGAGAGAGCTGCTGCTGGCAGAAATGCAGTGATTCCTGAGTGAGATGCCAGGGCTGCCAGGAGTCCCTTCAGCTCCGAAAACAGCTCATTGTTTCCGAAAACCAACAAAGGAAATCTTCCCTCCGGTTTAGCCAGCCCAGGGCAGGATGCTCAGCTCCAGAAGGTGATCAAAGGGAAGCAGGGAGAGGAAATGAGTCAGGAAAAGAGCATTTGTTCAGCACCGGGAGGCAAGAGGAAGGTTTTGGACTGGGCACGGTCTAGTGCAATGGGGCAATGGTTGCCCTGCTCGCTGCCCCTACAGCCCTCAGCCACCCCGGGGCTGAGAACAGTACTAGAACTGGTCAGTCTTATATAAATAATAGCTTCTGCACTTTTCTTCTCGTTTTCCAAAGGAAGAGGGTTCTATTCCTGGAAAAGATACTGACTTAATAGAAGTGACCTTCACATAAAACACGACTTCTGTGTAAACAGAGATGATTCTAAATATTATTAAAATATTAGTCTGTGTTACCATGACCCAATGTTGTTCATAAATGCTAGCCAGCATTTTTGATAGAAGCTGAAAGCTCGCTTCTTTTTTGTCTCCTGGAGATGGGTTTTCTTTGACCCTTCTGAATCAGTGAGTTGAAATGTTTTACTTGACTCAATGTTTTATTTTCCCTCAAACTTTTAAAATAGCTGGAGGCACGTGGAAAGGGAACAGGGTGCTGTAGCCTTGCCTCAGTTGCTTTTGAGCCATTTGCTCAATCATTTCAAACGGAAAACACAAGCAAAAGATACTGTTTAAACAAGGCACAGAAAAATCTGATGCTGCCCTTCGTTGCTAATGAGAGTTGTCCCCTGCCAGATAAACACTGCTCGTCAGAGAGGAGTCAAAAATGCAGCGTGTAAATTGAGCGGGGACAAGAAAACATACAGTTTATATTAAAGGAGCTTGTTTTCATTTCTTTCTCTTGGGATCTCTGGCCTTGCCTTGACCCGTCATGCCGTGTCTTACAGCCTGGAACGTGGAAGAGCCCCCTGGGCTGGAACAACAAAGAGGCCATTGCAAGAGATATCCCTGGTGGGCAAGCGAGGTTGTTTTGTCTTCACCATGATCTCTGTGTCATACCAGGGTAGCATTAAAGCATTGCAAAGATGCAGCCGAGTGAGCCTGAGGCTTGGCTTTGGGATCTGAATGCTTCAAAGCAAGAAAAAAATTTTGGGATGTTTTCATGAGCATTGGGCTCCTTCCATGTGCCTGGCATTGAGGAGAAGGGGCAACCCTGTGTTTTCACACAGGCTTTCTCCCTCCCAGCTGCCCCCAGGTGAATCCTACTCATAGCAGGAGCCTTGTGGGGACCAGCTTTTGGCTCATGGAAACCCAGTGAGTAGCCCTGGGCGAAAACGCTTTGAGAAGAAACAAGGTGTTGGCACAATGATGAATGCATGGACTTGGGGACATTCAAACACCGTAGCTCGAAACTTGTTAAAATGTCATACATAAGTGGGCAGGAGAAAATAAATGAGAAGGCTTCAAAGAGTCGTCTTGAAAATGAGTTTTCCTGATGGGTGGGAAGCCAGGGTCTGCAGGGCTGGGTTCAGTGTGCTGGGTTTCCCAGCCACCACTGTACCCATGCCGGAGGGCTTCGGCATGTGTCCCCCAGGGAACGGCGTTGTCCCCTGTGGTACAGGGTGTCCTGGAAAGCGGCTTGGCCAGCCTCTCCTCTTGATGCTAAAGGGATGACTTGAAGGTCTCAGGGGGGAGAAGCACAGGTGCACTTTCTCTTCTTCCACATCACCCTTTTTTGGTGTTGTCTTCAGCTTTCCAGCCCTGCAAGAGCTGCTTAGCTCCCCTAAAAGAAACTCAGTGAAGCAGAGGATAGCAGAGGCGATGTGTTTGAAAGGGGCTTTCCTCCTTCCCTAGAGGTGCACTATTTGAAACTCTCATTTTGCACCCAAATCACAACTGCTGGCCCTTTTGCTGCCTTCAAGAACAACTGCAAAGAGGTTTTTCAGAGCTGTGAGTGCTTTCCATCACTCTCCAGCACCACTGTACTGGTATCCAGGGAGAGAGAGTGAAAGCAACCCACACAGACCTGCAGAGCCACCCCAGCCCACAGTGACTCCCCGTCCAGCACGCTCTAACACCCGTACATCAGTTATCACAAGGTCCGAATGTGTGACCTGACTCAATGAACATCACTGTGCAATCAAGCCACACCTGTTTTGCAGGCTTACCTCTCTTGCTCCTCAGGTAGAGCAAACACCTGCCAACCAGCAAGACCCCCAACCTCCCCTTTCTGCTCTACCAGACAAAGCCACCACAATCCCTCCACAACACAGCCATCACACAGTCCTTGCTTTTGAGGGCAACTGAGAAGTTTTATCATTAGCCTTAAACCTTCTTCAGAGACAGGAGGAGTCAATTTCAGCTCCTCTGGCCATCTACCCTTCAGGAAAAGCTAGCTCTTGGGACTGGATTTTAGTGCTGTGTTAACATAAACTTCCGAGGAGGTCTGAAGCCAACAGTGCTGCCCTACCAATGCCAACGAGCATCCCAGCTGTTCCCAGAGTCTCTGTTAGGACCAGGCCTACACTGCATAGATATTTCTCCCTCCAAGGCTTAAGCTTATACGGTAAAGCAGCTACCTTGTCCTGTCTGATGCCCACTCATGTACACCAGCAATGCACTCATGCTCCCCGGGAGCTACAGGGGTCCTGGCCAGGGACGTGTCCCAGGCTCCGTTTGTGAGTGCCCCTCGCGATGGAAAGGGGAACACGTAAAATTGCACATAGCGCTCACTGGGATGAGCGAAAGGGTGCTTACAAGTCTTTTAGAGGTCCAGATTAGATTTCAGCATAATCCTGATAAATGAGGAAGTCTCCACCGTGGTGGAGACTGTAGAGAGACTTAAAAAACAACTATGATACTGGAGAGGCTCAGCCAAAGGCAGGAACTCCAAAAGAGAACGAGCAGCAGGAGCCCATGTCGGGGCTGCGGTTACTGGGCAGCACGGGGTAGTGGCAATTGAAGCGCCATGCAAGAAGGCAGCCATCACCCCGAGTCACATCTGAGACGCACTGCTCCACTGCACTGGTGCTCTGCTTGGCAGCAGCTCCGTGGACGAGTTCAGGACCTCAAATTGTGAGAGTTTCACATTTCCTCCTCATTCCCTGCCTCCAGCTGTGCCTGCAATCACAGCAGTGTGCAAGCACTGAGGGCAAAGGATACATCTACTACAGGAGATGACAGATATGAGCTGGGGCCACCATCCCTAATGCATCTGTCATGTTCGGTTTATGGGCATTAATTGTTACAGCAAAGCTCTCTCTAGCTGTGGTGTCCAATGCCAGCTCATGCCATCTTACACAAGGCAGCACCTGCAGGCATCAAGCCTCTTCCAGTTCCCAGCTCACAAGAAAAAGGAAGAGGAAGCTTGGGAGTATCTTCATACTTTCTGAGCCCCCTGGATATCGCTTTAAAATTACCACCTACGTTCTGTCCTACTGAATGCTGGATTAAAAAAAAAAATTCCACTGCTTTGCCTTTCTTTAAAATTTAGGCATTACAGAGGAAAGAAGAGAATTAAAAGCCAGGAGTAAAAAACAAACCCTGGACTAACTCCTCTGCTGGCAGAAGTTGGCTTAGCAGAAGACCCAGTGCTGGTCCCACCATGTCCTTCATGCCCCCACCCTGCTGTCCCCACATCTCTGTTTCTGCTGCATTAGCAAAGAAAGCTTGCAGGGAGTTTTCAACTTGCTGACAAATCTCTTTCCTTAGGAAGAGCAGCTGCTGGGTTAGTCCCATAATGATGCCCTTCGGCATCAACCCATCCCTCTGATTTGCAGCTGGTGCTCTCAGGCACTCAGTTATTCCCTGTTGCTGTGGCTGGCAGGGGCGGCTCATCCCACCAGACTCCCTGCACTCAGGAGGAAAAGATGCAGCTGACTCTTAGGATGTTCAGGATATTCCAAAAAAGTCTTTGGTTTATTGTTATTTCCACTTAGAAAACACATTTCGCTAAAAAAAGAATTCCAAGTATTTAGAAACATCTTGGTCTTGCTCTCCCATTTACAGCAGCGAGGACCAAGAATAACTCCACTGCAGCCAGCGGTGCAATGCTAGGATAAAACCAGAGCCATGCCAGTCACAGGATTAATGTCTCAGAGCACTGGTTTTTGAGCATCCCAGGACAGAAATTAGATCTTCAAAAGCTCCCAGCTCCCTTTCAGATGATTCTTAACTGACCACAATTTCAGACGTTGCTCAGCCTTTTCCTGCAGACGTTGAGTGCTTCGGAAAACCTGTTGACAGGCCCCTGAACTGGTTGTCAAAAGACCAACAATCTGTGCTGAGACTCTGAAACTCATCCTTTGTGGCAGCTGAAACAAGTTCTGCTGAGCTGCCGAGAGCAGACAAATGGGTCCATCTGGTCCTAGTTAGTGAGTTATCACCTCTTCAGCTAAGGCGTATCACAGGAGTGGGAAGAGCTTCTCTCTGTCTACGTTACTCTGCTTATCTTTCCTGCTCATCCCTCACATTCCTTCCCATCTCCTGATTTCTTCCCTTTACTTCTTTTCAACATTTTTTTTTCCTTTAACTTACTGCATCTGGTAGTTTTGTACTGCATCCGTCTCCAGTTGAGCATGATCCAAATGCCCTCCAGGTCTTTCTTCTGTCAAGTCCCTTCTCCCGTTCCCTTGTACCAAGGCGCCTCGTGGCATCTTTCAGTTTTCTTGCAACGTGCTCACCCCAGGTCTCAGATTTGATATTCTTGGCAAGGAGTAACTATTGGGGAAAAAATGGATGAAATTAAATAACAAACCCACTCCAAACCAACAAATGCCGAGGAGGAGCCAGCCAGCCGGGCTGCAGCAGTATAAAAAGGAAAGGCTTTATCCATAAACGCTCCCATCTGCAATCAGCAGCTGCTAGTAGCTTTCTATTAAAAGGAAGAGTAAAATTAAAAATATGTTTCTGAGACAGATCAGTGCTAATTGACCAAAAATGCTGCCTTTGACAGTGTGTAATTTTAATAAAATCTTAATGCCAAAGGCCAGATACTACTGATTTCAACAGAGAGCAGACTTACCCATTTTCTCCGTTTCATTTTTCCACCTCCTGTACAGTGCCGCTTCCCTCCACTTCAGAAGGTACTTCTTAGGCTTGGTGGCAAGTTGGGAGTTGGATTAGGAGGCATAATTTGTTTAGATCTAGACGACTCTTTCTTCTGGTTAGAGCTGCACTAGGAACATTAGAATTCCCAGCAATTTTGTGTGGTTGGTTTTTTTTTTTAATCACCAAAGCTGCATTTCCCACTTGAAAGATCAAATTTTGAGAAGATCAGTGACATGAAGCTTCTGCTCCTGAACTGCTGGTCAGAGGCTACAAGGGGAGAAACCCCATACTGCACATACACTTTTATCATATCCCTTAGGTGTATTCCAACTCTTTGAACTGAAGCAATTTAAAAACTAGACAGTCACCATTTAATTCTCAATCTTATTTCCCTGCCAGTCACAGTACCATGGTCATTCTTCTTCAGTTACATCCCATGATATGCCCACCTTGGACAAGAAAACAAAGTCTGAAATTCACAAAAGCCAACCTGTATGATCTCAAGGAAGGAAGCAGCGCAGCAGTGAAATGTGTCTGTGATTGAACAACGTAAGGATTCAGTTGTTTGTTTTTTTTTTTTAATTTATTTAAAAAATGAGTGAATTGGACATCTATGGAAACATCATTCTTCTTTCTGCTTATCCCTAACTCAAAAAAGAGAGCTCAGAGGAGCCTTTCTCAGGAAATAAAACTTTTCCAAATGTGCCTATTTATGCTCTGCTTGAACCATATCTTGGGGGACATAAAGTATGGTGATGAGGCTGCATTTGTTTTTATGGCTAAATATGACATCAGTCTGCCTAGGGAAAAAATAGCTGAAACTTAGAACATAGACTTTATTTCTTTGGAAAAAGCATCCCAAACTTTTTCTCCCAAAGACGCAAGACAAAATTTGGCAGGAAGTTTTGTTCTTGACCAATAACTAAATTTCATCCTAAAAGTTGACAGGAGATGGAGGGAGGACTTCCATCGCAGATGGAAACATTTCTGTGGGTATTTTCTTTCCCTCCCCCTGAATCCGTACTGCAGAGCACCAGACACTGAGAAAGAAATAAGATCAGAGAAGCCCCTGCATGTGATCCTGACTTTCCTTAGAAGAGAATTAAGGCTTCAGGCTCCAACTAGCCGTGACTGCAGATATGAATAAACACTTGAGCCTGAGGCACTTTCTGGGCATCAGCACATCTCTTCAAGGCTTGAATCCTACAGCTCTTCCTTTGAAGTGAAGCGCTTCGAGGCAACATGCCCCATCCATTTGATGGTTTGACCCCGTGCTCAGATCTCGCCTCCAGCATGAAAGACTTTAAGGTATTTGTAGTTGTAGGAAAAAGCAGAGAGAAATTTCAGCAGCTCGATGGGAACTGATACGTGCAGGGCTGAAAGGAGACACCAGGCTGTCACCGCACCAGCTGGGCTGCCCTTGAGGCACTCAAAGGTAAATAGAGCAAGTACCAGACCACCTCTGCCCCAGGATTTTATTTCAAACAAAATCCAAGTTAACAGTGGAACTGGAACTCACCAAAAAGGCTTTTTTTTTTTTTTTTTAATTAAAAAAAATAATAAAATCTTCCAGGCATTCATAGGGTGCCTACATGGTACCTATATGAAATACTGAAAAATGCAGATAACAGCTCTGCTGGTTGCCATATGCAGCCTTCAATATTCAGCCATCTACTTGAGGAAGGCAAATAGATGCTAAACATTTTAGAACCTTGTACACATAGAGCACAATTATTTCCAGCTGCAGGACTATCATTAAGCTTTACTCTTCATTCCCTTTAGAATTATAAAACATATTCCAAGACAAATTTTGAAAGACAAGGCTTTTTCAAAAACCCTTAGAAGTTGAAGTGTTAGTCCCTGTGGAAAATAGATCCTGGTTTTCAGTTCCAATGCTACACCAAAAATAAGCATAAACAAGGGGGCAACTGCTTATAAAGCAAGTGGCTTTGTTTCTAGCCACCAGTTACAGTGACTTCAGGTGTTGCTTGCAAAAACACAGGATTAAACAATCCTGACTGCTAGGAACTGTAAAACATTACATTCCTTGAAGTGCCGAATGTTAACTTTCTTCCACTTCACCTCCTGGGAACAGCTGCCTTGCCAGCTCTACTGCCTTTGTTGAAAGTTACTTGTCATACTGAACAGAGGTTCTTGGAAATAATTATGCTGGGAGCAGAGGTATAGAACATCACAGCCTGATTTTTTTTCCTTTTTTTTTTTAAAGAACTCACAGTCATACTGCAGTTTTACAAAAACAAATGATCTGCTTGTCTTTTCCTAGGTGAGCACAAGAAGCACAGTAGAAAAGTAAACATCAGTACAGCATCAACACTGAAAGCACAGGCTCCTTCCCAACAAAAAGCACAGAGTGTTGTTTTACAGTTTTCCAGTACTGGTGAAGAAAATTCAGTAGTTAATGATGCAAAACCCATCAAGAGATAAGGCTTGAGTCTCCTTAATTATCAAATTGTGTTTGTGTATTGCTGAGTCCTCAGATTATGGGTCAGCTTACACTGCAGGAGGCTAAAATACAAAAGCTTTGAGGTGGGAGGTTAGAGATAGGATCTGCCAATTCTGTGGTTGAGCTGAACAACAATGCCAACAAAAAACCTCAAATACAGCTGCAGCCTAGAGCCACAGGGTCCCTACAGCAACTTCTCCAGAACCAGCAAGGGTGAGAGCTACTGGAAAAAATTACTGAGTACACCTATGCATTATGCAAAAGTTTAAGAAAGGGATGTTCCTCCAGGTGTGGAGGACAACTGCCTGCATAGCTGAAGATGAGTGCATCCAGCCCTAGCCATCTGCCTTCTCGAAAGTATTACTTTCTCTAAGAAGAGAGTTACATTACTTGAAGAACACAAATGATGGATGGCATTATGCACTTATGATTTCCATGAAGGCATTGAACTGGAGCTTCAACTGTGTCTCTCCCTCTCCAATAAAACTGTACGCTCCCTTGCTCACTTTGGCACAGTGATTACATCTTGTAATACTGCGAGACCAATGTATTTTTTTTGTTGTTGCCATGACAGCTATGCTGTTAGGTCAGACCTAAGCAGCAGCTGGCTTCTCCACTGCCAGACTCTGACAAGTACAGCTCTTAACCTTTTTTTTTTTTTTTTTTTGCTTCTAAAATCTTTGTATATAGGCAACTTATTTAGTAGCTTTAATTCCAAGAGAGAAAATTACAAAGTACTCCCATTTTTCTGCCTCCCAAGAATCATAACTATAATGAGGCAGGTAGCAGAAGTAACAGAAACACATACTCCTGCAGTGGCTGTAGGAGCTCACATGACCTTAAGCACGCTGAAAATCTCGCTTCCAAGTAAATATGGATATTAGCTGCTGGCATTAGTACACTATGCATAGCTTAATGAAAGGGTGGAAAATACAGCTAAAGCTAATGAAAGCTTTTACAGGATACTAGAGTCATACCCAACAAAAATCTAAAACATTGTGCTCTACATTTACTCTCTTAGAAAGAAAGTCAGATATATTTTCAAATTAAGAGCTTGAAAATAATAATAGTACTATAAAACAGTGTCTGTAAGAATGAACTAGACTGAACATAATATAAGCAAGGAAAAGGGCAAGAATTTTACATAAGCAGACCTGTTTCTGCCACTGTAGCCTTCTAGGTAGAGAGATAACTACTACATTTTGCAAATGTTAGGTTCACCACCAGTGCATCACTTGGCCAGGATTTCAAACGCAACTGAGATGACAGGAGAGGGGAAAAAAAATTCCTTCACAACTGAGATTTTTTTCAGTCATTCATATTTTATATTGTCCTATTAAGTGTTAAAATGGACATTTAAGAAGTAAAGCATACTATGGTATCTTTAAGAGATCACTCATTTAATAAAAACACTCACTTGCAAGTTTCTGACGATGCTACTACTACTGAACCACGCACACGCAGACTGAGCCTTGCGGCCACAGAGTTGTGGCTGAGGGACTGAGCACTGCAATGGTTTATTAAGGACGAAAAAACCCCCGCGGTTCCACAGAGCATCTCCATCTCAACGTTCCCCAAGCATTACATGGTATCACCCCAGAAGTGCTAAGCCAAGAGAGCCCAGAAAGCAGCACTGCTAAGAACTTGGAGCTACCCCACCAAACCCTAACTTGGTTGATAATAAGAAGAAACTAAAAAGGAAGATTATTAACTAAGTTTCTAACTAGCTATTAAGAGGAAGTAAGTCCAGTTTGCTACAGAAAGTATACCTCTTCTCAGTTCACACTGCTTATACTCAGCTATTCCCCATCTTTGACAATACTGACATTTATATAAGCTAAGTTACAAACCACCATCATTACAAATACAGGTTGTTTTGGAAAGCAGTTTAAACAATTAGAAGCATTTATTGCAAACCAGCTTCTCTCTTCTATCATTTACAAGACAGCCAGTAAAAGTAAATGCACGTGAACAGGAAAACATTCAGAAAACACAAATTGATGGAATTAAAACTGAAAAGGAAAACATACTGAAGGAATAAAAACTCCAGATACATAGCAATTATTAATTATGAAGCTGTTGATGATCTTGGAAAAGCATTTGGGAATTCATGATCAAGTATTCAGCCTTGAATTCTGAGGGAGAGGGAGGGAACAACCATGACCTTCCAAGTCCTTCAGCACCACTGCACATAAAACTGTACTACTTGATATATTTTTCCATGAACTTTTTGTGAAATTCTGATCGCAGAGTATCATTCACGAATCTTTTGTCCTTTTTTGTTTCATCTATCCCCTTGGCACAATTCTTGAAGACAACATCATCATCCCATCTGAAAACAGAAGTTTTTAACTTCAGTAAGTTTGTATGAAAATTAGGTGCAATTTACAAAAATATATAAACAAAGTTTGACCCTCACATTTAAATATACTAAGAACAGCTAGTTAGATTTTAGCCTTCGAGAAAAAGAGATCTATTTTTCTAATCCAAGCCATCTCCTACATGCTCCTGAGACAGAAGCGAGATGAGTATTAGTAGATTAAAGGAGCAGGAAAAAACCTTTAATCTAATGGCCCTTATTTTGATAAACACAACAGTAACTGGAATATCTGCAAACAGGAATTGTATTCAGGAAAATGCTGTTATTTATTAATTCTAGTTACACTAAAAAACCCAAAAGAAACCCAAACCAGCTAGATTTTAAAGGGAAGCATAATATCAAATTTCTTGAGGAACTTTGGTCCTGTTACTTTTTGTATCACTATGAACAGTGTCAGACAACACAATTCTCAATCTTTCTCTCTTTTTTAAACACAAAGCAGCAGGATGATTTGTTCAGAGAAATGCACAAGCCAATCACCACATGCATCAGTATTCCGCTTCTACATTACACTGCTTGTGACAAGAGCTGAGGAAGGAAATAAAAACCAGTGGCAGTGAGGACATTTTCAGACTCTGAGTAATGAGAGGGAGCAAGGGAACAGGTACCACAGGACAGATTGTGCAGTACCTCCTCTTCACTTTGAAGTTTGCTTGAGGTTGTGCTGGGCCGGTAAGGTTCAGCAGTGGGTTACCACTCAGAATGTTCTCCATCCGAATTCTTTCTTCTTCAGCCTTTTGCTCTTGTTCCTGAGAACCAGAAATGGATACGTTACTTTTCTGGGCCATTTTTCTCATCTAGTTCATAGAAATAAACATTATTTAGCTGCTAACACCCGTACAGATGGAGCTTTAATTCCTAGCTCAGACTTTTCAGAGCATTTGACATGCATATGAGTAGAATAAGGATAGAAGCAGAGATACTCTAAAGAGCTTAACATTGCTAATAAACTGTCAATCTAGCAACACTCATATCTGCTCTACTTACCTCTGATGTTCCACTAAATACTCGTATTCTAGCTTTACATTTACATATTTATTATATTAAAACTGTACACAGATTAAAAGATTTTTTTTATCCTCATGAGGAAAGAGAATACATCATACAATATTCATCAGGTGGAAGAAACCTTACAGCATGTTGAAACTTCTCTATCATCTTCAGCAATCTACTAGGGTTTTACAACTACAACTTCCCTAGGGACCAGTTAAAAAGAATACTGAGAAATTTAAGATGAAACTGAGCAGTGGATGTCATAAGACTATTTAAGAGTTCCAATATTAAGGCGCATAAAAATTTTCTTCTCCTTGTACTGTCAAAAGCATGTAACTCAAGCCTAAGTGAAGCACTGCACTACAGGCAACACAAAGTAGATTTCACTGCCCACACTTCCAAGCTGTATTAATATATGGGGTGACTGAAATGTTCACAGACTTCAAAATGAATACGTAATATTCGTTTTACATCAACATACTTTTCCACAACCTTTCAAATGTATTACAAGGAATGCTCTTTGATGAAAGTACCAGAAGAAAAAAAATAATTCTTTAATCTGGATGACTAACTAGGTCTCCTGCTCCCTGTATGCTGAAGTATGGTCTGAAGACATTCTACTTAAAAAAATGCACTGAAGTCTCATTAGCACTGCAGGATACTCAAACCATGGCTTTTAAAAATGATATAAACTAAAGACAAAGCGATCACAAGGTTTGTTCCCCCTCCCCCCCAACTGCAGAAAATTCACGGCTGAGGGCTGCTGTGGGATCTCAAAAGACAAAATGTTTTTCTTGGTGATAGCATTTACAAGGTTTAAGTGCTGAAATCGAACACTGATGCTAGCCAGAGTTCTCTAGCTTCAAACATTTCATCAATACTAAGTGATATATTAGTAAAACTATCTACAATGTTTTTCAATTGGACTGATCAGATATGTGGAATATTCCTATAAAACACGCAATCCTCTTAAGAACAATACCAACTTAACAAACATGTGAATACCAGATGATGCAGGATCACTCGTAAAGATTTTACCTTTTGAAATCTACTCAAGTTTTAGTTATAAAAAAACCTACCATGACACTGCTTCTCACAAATAAAAGTTAGAACCAGCTGCAATTAATTGCCAGTGGGATGAGAAAAGCTCCCCAAAAGGGCATACTGCTTAAATGCATAGCACAGCCCTGTAATGCCCTTATTAAAACATGTGCGTAGGCAAGACTTGCCCTTGCTGCTGTATCCACGTAACTGCAGCAGTTAAAAGTTATTAACACAAATAAACTAGAGTTTTGCATTTTCAAACATAGCTCTAAATCGAACATTTGCATTCCAACTTCAGTTGTTATTACCACCCCAGTTAATAAGGAAACAAAGGGAGCAAAAATATTTGATATGGAACAGCAATTTCCCTGATATCAGAAATACAAATTCAAATTATACATTTCTTTCCTCTGTGGATTACAGACAAGAAATGTATGCAGCTGCTTTTGCACAGTACGCCAACCTTTGATTTACCATCTTCTTTCCCTGTAACATGGAGGACCCAACAGCAGTGAACTCCAGTTTACTGCAGCCTGTGTCATGTTCCCACCAGAAGTCAAGCAGCTCACAGACTACTGTACAGCACATCCGTGCAAAGCACTAATTTGAAACCAAGCAAAATCTAAGATATTGGTACAAGCAAAAAAAACAAAAAAAAAACCAACCAAAAAACAACCCAAACCACTATTGATTTGCAGGTACCTCCCGAGAGGTGATCAGATTCTGTTTAAGCCCATTAGGCAAATTTACAACAGGATGCAAGCATGTGAAGTATTCTCTTGTGTTGTCCAAAATGAGGTGGGCTCTGCATCATTTAAATTTAATCTCTGATGCTTCATTAACAGTGAGACCTTGAAAAAAAACAAGAGGTCTGGGACAAATCAAATAAGGTGGCTAACAACCCAAAAATTCATACTGGACTATACTCAAGAGAAGGTAGCACTAGTAAGAGCACTGTAAGAAATGAATACCCCCATGTTGACAAATGCTTCTGTAGAGGGAACATCTTCCAAGTCCTATATATGCAAACAGACACAGCAGTTTTCCATTTTAGAACTGAACTCCCAGGGAACTCTACTCAAGGTGGCATGCAGAGCATGGCATAGTCTCACCCTCAAACTTCTAAGGCATTAACCTCGGCCGTGATCCAAAGTTACTGAACCTGTGCATCATGCACCACTTTTGCTGAGGCACACATAAATATCTTATGCTGGTTTTTTTTTTTTTTATGATGCATGAAAACGCATCCACACACCACTGACAAATACAGAACTACAATGCACTCCGCACACAGTGTTTATTTGATGGTCAAAAATCCACTGGAATCACTCAGCATCTTTTGGGGGGAGGCATTACAGTTCTTCTCCCCTCTCTTTCCCCATTTCAGATTTAATCTCAACAGCTCCTAAAAAGCTGATTGTTCCAGCATTCTCTACCATGCATGAAGAGAAGTGAAAAGCACTCAGTCATTCAAATCACTAGAAGAAGCAATTGTACATTGACCCCAACAACTTGGCATTTCAAGCTCAACTGAATTCTGCCTAAACCCACTAATTGCAAGCAAAAAATTACAGCATCTGAAGTCTACTACAATTCCAGAGGACCAGAGGGTAGCAAAAACTACAATATACTCAAAAGAAATGGTAGGGGCAACCTTGGGAATTTCAAATGATTACATTTTTACTTTTGCACCTATTAAATTATTAAAAACAATTATGAACACAACACTAACAGAAGCTGTCAAACATCCTTTTATAGTAACAACAGGTACAGAAAACATCCGTGAATCTTGTTTTCAAAGCTTGATTTTCCCTATTGCCTGTCAGAGCCCCATGGCACTTGCGCGGCCATTTCCTGTTGCCCAGCTCTGCCCACAAACAGAACTCTGCTGCCTTTTAGACCCACAGAGGCAGCACAACTAGAAATAGTAACAAACTGCATAAGCTTATCTTTGTCATTAAAGATCAGCAGATTACAGTCTGAAAGCAAACAGGGAACAGATGTGTTGAGTAAGGCATTGCGAGTTTTAGTCACTTTACAAAGACAACCTGGCAGGTATGGTAATTTATTTATGGAATTCAGTCATTCAAAGCTGTCCTAGGTTGGATGACATTTCAACATATTTGCTCCAAGTTTTAGGAAGCAGGCTAATTCTGAAGATTAGTCTTGAAGATCTTTTGTATTATTTAGCTTCACTAAAACCTCCCAAAGAAGGTATTCAAGATTAAAAAAAAAAAAAGGTAATTTACTAAGTTTTGTTTCTTGGAGACATGACATGGAGGAAAACACTAGGTGTAACTCACGGTGGTGTAAAGCTGACGTTTACACTTAAGCTAAGTTATACATTTTGGCCAGAGCTGCAGAATCCCTCATCTCCAGCCAAATGAGGTTTTCATTATGTTTCAGAATTTTCCACATAAATCTTCCATTGCCCACTCCTCCACTGAAAGCTGGGATGCTCCAGGCAATGGAGCATGGGTTGCATCAAATCAAACAGACCAGACATAACCTTCGTAGCTGTCTGAGCTTCACACCTCTGAGGCACAATCAAGCACAGCTGTTCACAAAATAAGTGGCTGGGGTTGCTCCAAAGCCTACATTGTTCTTTTGTGTGGTGGAACAAAGGCTTATTAAGCTAAAACGCTATGGGTACAACACACCCACAACAGAAGAAAAGCTTGAGGGGGGAAATAATATTTCTCCGTTCACTCCACCTTTTCTGAAATAATGCCTCTTTGCCTGCCTTTCCATTCAGCAAGACGGCGTATACATACAACTCTTTTCCTAAGCCATTTTAGCAAAAAAACATGCTACAGATTATTCCACCACCACAGACAGCAGGGCTGTGCTTTTCAATGGCAGTGTGTTGTACCAACTGCAAAGACAAATCAGAAGTCAACCATGTTGTAGCCACCATGTTAGAAGCAGAGGCCACAGAACGGGAATGTAACAGTGTGGGGAGAGTAAGACTGGACTGGCAGAGGGAGTCCCACACCCCGAGGGAGCAGATGGAGACGCTGCTATGCGAATTAGATCTCAAAGCAAGCTTCCACTGCACAACTGAACTCACCATGTGGCATCACAGTTGGGGGGAAAAAAAAGCGGACAAAACTGTATTAACCTTAACTAAACAATTATTCCTTATCTTGCTGTAAGAATAACAGTCCCTTGGCATATTTGTTTCTGACCGCAAAGGAAAGGAAAACATTATTGTTACCATGGTTATTTTTTTTAGTATAGTTCCTACCCTTAGCAGAGAGCAAGATTACTTTTACAGAAAGTGCTGAAATTCCTGAAATGAATCCATTGTATTAAAATAAGTTATCCTGTTCAGTTTTTATAGATGTTGAGTAGCTGAAAGAAAACCCGAAATACCCACATTTGATTGAAGGCTGGGGTGGGGCAGGAGAAATCATATAACCTTATTTCAATGCTTTGAATGACAAACTATGACAGCAGTGCCTTCAGCAGCAGGGAACAAAACTTAATAATGCAGAGATCCACCCCAGTTACTTGATCCTGTACAAATTACTACCTCAGTGCAATACAGCGACTCAAATAACTGATTGAAACTTCAAAAAATAAGAGCACAGAGTAATCACAACTGCAGTGTCTATACGCAGATCTGTTGTTATTTTGTCCACAAGGGAAGGGGCGTGATCGTTAGTTCTTGGCAAGGGTAAGTGTTGCTAGCAAGTCTCAAACATTTAATGAAGAAAATACTCTGCCATCTGCTTTTGCCTCTGTATTAAAATTCTTTCTTAATCACTGATTTGATATTCTAGTTCTAGTTAGACCCTTAAAATTTAAGTGAAAAGGTTAATATCTATCAAGATTCATTTTCTAATGTTTTATATGAAAGTCTGTGACATGGCTAAAACACAGGACAGAGCTAAGATCTATTTTGACCATTGGTAAGATAATATATTCAGTTATAGAGAAACACTTGGTGAAATAAAACTGTAAGAAAACAAACCAAAAACTTTAAGTCTGTTTTCAGATAAGCATAAAACGACTGGATGTGAAAATAGCTTTGCTGGAACTGCACGCATACGTTCAGCTGCTCACTGGTTTGAGGTTTGTTTTTAATTATTTCCATTTACCTTTTAAGGAAGTGCTCGAAAAACTGACAATCAAGAGCATCGTAATGCTGAGTTTGGAATACTGAAACAAGCTTCCAGGAAACCTACCCGTGGATAGTTCGCATAGGCAGCGGACCCAGTGTTTGAACAGTTTTAGACAGGCCCAGAATTATTCCACAGAAATGGCTTTCAAAACTAAAATTTCCTGGTCAGCTTAGTGTCTACTAGAAACAACCAGAGAGATTAAAATTGTGGAGGGCATGAGAAAAGTCAGGAGGACTGCCATGCTCAATCAGTTTTTAAAAACATTCATAGCATTTATTTAATGTTTCTAAAGAATTCAAGGGAATTTAAGCATTTTGAGAAGTTAACGAACTTTGACAGCAATTGCTTATTTGCTTGACAAACTATTTGCTTCACAGATTAAAGGGAAATATCTGTGTGAAGGAAGATAGAACCTCTTAATACTAATATTTGTCAAAATTAGATTTAGAGAATTTCTATGGAAATTGGTATTACCACATAAGGGAAGTTAACAGAGAGCGTGATGATCTGCAAATCCCCCCCCAGATTCTCATGTTTTGTTTTTAACTGCTGTCTCACCAGAGATGCATTTTAAAAGGTGCAGTCCTCATTTCATGGCAAGTTAAATACTGGACACCAAAATGATGAGGGAAAACAGTTAACAAAAATACAGTTTGCTTTAAATGAAGTCTCAGAAATAACTGGACTAGCATTTCAATAAATTGAAATAACTAAAGTATCAGGAAAAAAATTACATATGTCACAAATTTGGGATATATTACTGTATTTTACTCACTTCATCTTTTTAAGACCCCAGCATCTTCCAAGAAAATGCAGACATGTTAATCTGTCCGTATAACAACAAAGAGATTTGAGAACGACGAGCAGAAGAGTCAACAGGCATTCACTCTGCAGTTGCCCTTTGCCTTGCTTTACCCACGTCATCTACTATGGACAGCAGCGTTTGAGCAGATAAACCATCCCTGTACGTGGATTAGGACGAATAACGACTACACAATTAAGACTACACGAGATGTCACCGTGAGGTCACCTAGATGACTAATATAAGGTTACTTACAAAATTAGGTTTAAATTATGGTTTGCAATACATAATAATATGAAATGCCACATATCTGAAGGGAAAAGGGATTTATATAAAATGGCTATAAAATGCTTTGCTACTAATGCCTTATTTCAAAGCCACGGAAAACAAGGCATAATCTAAATGGACTGCACCCCTAAAGCCAATACACATAAGTAATCTTTTCTAAGGAGACCCTTACTCCCAAAGACTCTTTCTAAGGCTCCACTCCACCTTGGTTTTCACTTTTTTCAATCTTTTTCCCTACTCTCAAAAAAACGCCAAGAAAATAAAATTCCTAGTACCTGTAGAGCACCCACTATTTACCAAAGACGTCAATTTTTAAGAGTGCCTATCAGCCACCAACCAGTGAAAAGATGAACAGAGTACGTAGTGAGTGTGCAATAGCATGCACTATTGCAAATAAATAACCAATACTAATTTTTAGGAAGAAACAAACATTCTTTTCAGATTAGTGTGCACGTAAGACTGGACATTTTAAATCCTGCTTCGGGGGGAAGGAGAACATCCATGAAGGTAAAAATACCACTTAAGAGACAGCAAAATAAAACAACTGCTGTACTAAATACTTCATAGCTTTTAGCACCCTCTAGTGACAAACTAAGAATTCCACAGAGATGATAACATTCCTGCTTTCCACACACGAACGGAGAAGCATGCACTTGGTTGTCTGTGCTGCAATTTATTATCATTATTTTCCTAATGCAAGTTTGCCACACTGAAATATGTGACACATTATGCTGTTTAATCTAGATGTATATTTTCAACTATCAGGCAAAGTGAAAAATCCATACAGATCTAAGCTTTCACTTTAAGCACTGCACAAGAACAGCTGAAGTAGAAGCCTTTCCTACACATTGCTACCCTTAATTTGTAGTTTAGTACCTTTCACACAGGAATACATGGAAGAATTGCTGCCAGTGTTTTAAAGTAATTTTCACCATGTTACTACTGCAGAACCCAATTTCATTACTGTATGATGTGCTTCAAACGCCTAGACAAAGAGATGTGACACACTTTCAAACACTTTAATGTAAAAGACCATTCACAGGCCAAATGGAGAATCAAGTATCAACAGTTTTCTACAGCAAAATTTCTGCACTGAAGCAGCATGGTACAGCCTTTAGCCTTCCAAGTTACTTAACTCCAAAACTGGCTTTACAGGCCTTGTTCATTCTAAAGGTAAATTTCTGTATCGCTAGCCAAGAGTGGTCAAGCACTACATTGCTGCCTACAGCATTTAAAACGTTATTCTCTCCTGGCTGTTCCTAGTGTCTGCTAGATGCTATGCCCTATTCACCGCCACTGACTCTACTGGAGAGCATTTGTGAAAGACATTATACTATAAGCATGTGTGTTAAGCTACGATAAGGTTATTAGTAGTGCAGAGGCACTAAAACATCAAGTTGTCACAGCAGAAAAGATTCTGATCAGCATTTAGTACGTTTATTTAGCGTATCCTAAAAACATCTCAGATTACCTTATACAAAGATGACAGAGTTGCTTTTGTTGGTTTTTTTGGGGGTTGGTGGTTTTTGTTTTTTGTTTTTACCCAACTACTCAAACTGAAGTATGTAACGTTTTTCAAAAGCACCAAAATGATTTAAGACCTACTCAAAAAAAGAAAGCGCTTACTAAAAGCAGAAAAGGGAATGCTGCAAATATCCACCACTTCTATTGCACCACCAAAGGCAGATCATTTCAGTAGTGCAGATGAAATACCTGGACTCTAAACTCTGTTGCAATGCAATATTAGAGCCAATACAGTCATCCTAAATCCTGATCAGTTTGACAATACAGACTATTCCCAGGAACAGTCCCTAGAAGTCCATTCATCAATCAGGGATTTTGCTAATGCACTCCATCCCAACAATCTCTCACACCAAGGAGGTGTGGGAGCCAATAGCATAGGATTGGATCCCACTCACGGGGATCTACCTACCGGGACTTCACTCCCTTTTCAAGGGTAGAACATGGTGTTTCTATCTGTAGAGAGAGAGATTTAGGGAGGTATGAAGGCTACATGTGACTTGACTTTCCATGTTCTGAAGAGACTAACTGCCATATTATTAATTCATTTTTGTGGAGACATTTTTCAGATAAACTCGCCCATGTATAATCACATGAAAATAGTTCTGGTCTTATAGTTACAACTGGTGCTTCTTGCCAAGGCAACACAGCACCAATGCTGTGAAAGAGCAACCACTGCATAAAACCTGCAGCCGTAAGCAATAGCATCAAAAAGCATATTTATTTCATAAATAAAAAAAATCGTACTTCCTGCTTCATAAAACCTACTTAACAAATGAAATTGCACTGGATAACAGGTAGCTCACTAATGCCACTATATGGTTTGGTATGATATTTGTCTTTGTAGAAGGACTTGCATATAAAAAGCAAGATTATCTTGACTCAGTGCCTCTACAAAGTGTTGGGAAAGTGAATAAAATGTTTTAGTGAGTAAAGTGTCTTTAGTATGTCTACTAAAGAAAAAAATTCTTGACAACAATTATTACATAGAAGAACAAATCTATCAGACTCTACTTGAGAAGAGTTGAAGGGCACTTAATTTGTTTACCAGTTCTCACTCGTCGTAAGTACTTAAGGCACACCAGTTTTAATAAACACCAGTTTGCAAAAAAACAGATGCTCTTTAATGGGTGAGATTTTACCTTTCGAGCCTGTTCCTCAGCTCGTTCTTTCTTGATTTTTTCCAGTTCAGCCAGAAGAGCTGCAGTGTCATCATCATCACTGTCTTCCAAGTCCTCATCTTCATCATCTTCCTAATAGCAACAAATGGAAACAAGAAGTGGCTCGTTCATTTCATTTAACAAAACCAGCTTTTAGTTCTGAAGGTTAATGCAGAGACATGTCTCTAATATTTAAAAAAAAAAAAAATAAAAAGCCCCCAAAACAGCCCTGGTCTGCCCAGCTAAGGCTGCAATTTGCTGCTGACTGATTTCTGAAGTACTTGGGTGCTTGCAGCAGCAGCAGCAAATACAGTACAAAGGGTTTATTTGCGCTTGTACAGTAAAGTCAAGACAAAAGTATGTTTATGATTTTTGGATGACTGCAATTAATTTTTTATAATTCAAATGCTATGTAGCTGACAGATTCTAGAGAATGACTGTCCTCAATCACTTTCTAATCATTGTAATATAAGTCATTATAATAGTGTGCCCAACTACCCTGTCCAATATTGCTGGGACCAAATATAAACAGGATTAAAAAAACCTCAGCTTATCATCATGTCTTAGACCTAACTCCTAGATGACAGCATCAGGAGAGGAGCCAAGAGCAAGAATTCATTGCTCACGCAGACAGTGTATCTCAACAGTTCTACCTTAGGGGAATTCTAACTAACCCAGTAGTTGACCGAGTCTAAAAAGTCACCCATTCCCCACACTTTAAGTGTTATTTTCAGTTCCCTAGTTTTTGTGTGTTTTCCAAGGATATCATTACAGCATGGACCAGAATCCTCTGAACTATTCTGGACTTCCACCACAGTACAGTAACTGTAGAAGGAAGTTACGTTGGAACCCGTATTAAATCTTTACCAGACCTAAAATAAAAGTACATATTCTATCAAGAACAAATCCTGAAGGCAGGACAAAGAAAGGAAAGAAGACAGAAAAAGGTACATACATCAGTAAGTGGATCATCTGCATCAAGATTTGCTGCAGGAATCTGGTCTAGCCGAGGCTTCTTAGACACAGAAGATGATGTTGTGTGTTCTATGGCACAAGATTTAAAAGAAAAAAAGGTGACCAAGTCACTTCATTTAACAGCATCTAATGTCAGAAAGCAAAAATCTTCACAAACAATGCGTCTTGTATTAGAGTAAGAGATACGAGCTTACGCTTACTTTGTGCTCACTTCTCAATCTTAATGCCCATGCTAATTCCTCTCCTGTAGGTATCCCCAGCGGAAGCAATAATGTCCCCAAACTTACAATTTGACCTCCAAAAGTTCTTTGAAGTCATTGTTTCAAGAAGAAAGAACAGCAGAAGAAAAAGCTGTGGAGAAATATCCTTATTCTATATATCCAGTTGGAAGGTGCCCATTGAAGACCACCCCAAAGCATTACTGTTGTCTAGTCTGGTCCAAACCACATCTGCTTTCATCTGTGAATTTGAAAGCCTCACAATACCTTCAGACCCAAAGTACCTAAATTCTGTCAAGCTTACTATTAAAAATGAGTATTTATCAAAAAAATTTTTATTTTCATTTTAATTATCCCTTACACTGTATCTGAACAGAACTGCATACTTTAAAACGGATTTATTGTTACACTGGTGCTGTAACACTAGAAGATGAGTCATTTCCCTTCTCCTTCCCGTCTCACTTGTCCAAGTACAAAAAAAGCCCTTTATTAGCTGTACATACTTGTTGCCAATTCATTACAAACATACTGTATCAGCTGGCCTGCACGATAGCCTACGCTCTTCTACTGGCTGGCCTAGATTTTTTGCTAGCATGAAGCCAACATGAAAGCCAGAGGTCATTCCCTTGCAGGTCAACAGCTCTGAACTATCAGACCAATACCCTAAATTCTACTCTCATGACACACTGTCTGCAAGCTGCAAACTTCTCACAACACCAAATTTTGTGCAAGAGCAACGCCACACAAAGGTATTAAGATTTTTTGTTTCTTTGTTTTTACCTCTGGTTGGTCTGTCTCTATTCTTTTCTCTTGCAGCGACCCGTTCTCTCTCCTCCAGCTCCCTTCTGAAATCACGGTTACGCACCTCTTCAGGAGCATCCTGAGTGGTCTGTCTAAAATAACATGAGGGGGGAAAAACGCTGAAGTTGACAGTCTGCAGCTGGGAGCAATTTTTTGAAGGAGGTCAATAAATCCTGGAGTGAACAGGTAAGTATAAAGAATGAGAACCGGGCACCTTGTAGACAAGTTTCTTTATTCTCTCTTCATCAGCCCCCTTCTCTGTATGCATTACACACACACAGACACGCAACTCCACACACACATGCTCCTTCCAGTGGCTCTCGAATTAAAAGATGCTGCATAAATTCCTGCAAAAACAGGATGACCACATCTACCTTTTGTAGCTAGGTCTAAGCTTTCTGTCCTCCAGCAGCCCAAACCCAGTATCCTAGTGGACATCCACCAGCATTATGTTCAACTTACCTCACTGTTCTATCATCCCAAGTTGCTGCTGCAAACACAGTCTCTAAGGCTTATAGATAAGACCAGGACCAGAACATACTTTTCATAAACCTTTGCCCCTCTAAGAGACATACGAGATAATTTCCCATGACCATAAAAAAAAACCGACTTGGGAGAACAGGCAAAACGCTAGCTTTAGTGACACATATTGCAAATACATATTTTTCCCTCTTATATAACACGCACTGGCCAAAAGCAACAGGCTATTTATATTTGCGTCACACTAAGTTCCGCTCAGAGAGCACTGAATTTTCCACAGAAAACTTGAAAAGAACTAATGAATAAAAACAAGCAGCAATTCCTTTCACCTTTCTGTGAACCCAGTGCTGGAAATAAGAGTGCCTGGAAGAAACCCAGTCTTGAGCCATTATAAATACATCATGTGCACAGCCTGTCTTCATGATGAAGTATTTCACTTGCTTTTGTAATTAAAAACCTGAACCCTGATATAGCTGCAAAATCCCCCCCAAACTCTGTGTCATTCAAGCGAACATGAGCAGGACTGAAACACTGAACTTTTCCTGCAATGATGCAGCCCTGGCAATTTAACAAAGACAACTTTGTGTTAGATATTTGGGAGAAAGAACAGAAGACTCTTGATGCTCCCTCCAGCTCTCTCTCTCAGGCACATGGAGGGATTTGTTAAAACATACATTGTAGATTTCCATACATATTTGTCCCCACACACTTCTTTCAAAGAAACACACTGGTGTTCCAAACACCACTTTTGTTTAAAGAAACAAACCACCAGCATTTTTTCCCATAACAACAAAACGCATTTGACAGCAGTTTTTGGTGCTGTTGATTTTGGTGTTCTCCAAAACACTCCAATTCCCTTATCCATATGTATTCTTCAAAACGGCAGGAGGGAAGAGGTGAAAGGGTAAGCTTCTGCACAAAAAAGTGGAAATACAACACCTTAACAGTAATTTCACTGACAAGAGTAACATTAGTTAGATGAAAAAAAACCAACCAACCAACCAACCATTTTTAGGTTGACACATTTAATTTGAATTCTAGGTATCTGTATCACATTGACTCCACATTTCACTTAATCTTTCAACACGAAAATGAAGATTTATTATGCATTTCAAACAGAGAAAAATATTCATAAGATCCCACTAACTTTCACACTGATTAAAGCAATTTCCTCCCCCAGGACCTGCATGAACCACTTGCAGTGTTTAACATCAGCTCTTCCAACACACACTACTGCCTGAGCACTATTCCATGATTTCCCTGCTTCCTCTTAATGCCCCTCCCCCAGTGGTCCTTTGCCAAATATATGATGTGATTTTCCTGCTTTTAAGACGTGCTCAACTTCACTCCTCTTATTCCACCTAGCTCTGCAAGTGACAGCACCCTCAGCAGCTCAGTCTGCTCCTGTTGTTCCCAATGATTTTCTTTCCACTCCACTGCCTGAAAAGCTTTGTCTCCCAAGCTCACCTTCCTCTGATGATTCAATTCCATAAGCAGTAATAAATACCACTAAAATTAAACCTCTCCAATTACTTGCAATGCATTCAATCTCCTAGGTCTGCTTTTGAGACTTACACTTTCAGCCCACTCATTCAGCACTGCTGCACAATCTCTGCTGCCTGCTCAGCGTCAAGCACATCAACATCTGTTGTGAAAAATTCCAAAGTACCGCTCACAACAAGAAATCACTCCCAGGCTCTTTTGCCCTAAGACCAAAAAGCCCAATACCAACCTGTATTTGATTTTAGTGTGAGAAGGAAGGTCTCTGCTGGAGTACTGTTTGGATAGCTGACTTAAGTCTCCTTCACCTTTTCCTCTTCCTCCCCTTGCAGGTTCAAATGTTGGCCTCGCTGCTGTCGTCATTTTAACTACTACAGAATCAAGGGATAAAAACAGTCGTTACTACAACTTACAATGAAAAACATTAACCAGAAGCTACTTTGCTCCTGGAACTGTAGAAGCAATGACAAGTCCCCTACAGAATACCAGCGATTGCTTGGCTCATGAGCCTCAAAATTTAAGGAGCTTTATGTTGACAGAATCTAATCAGATTTTCAAAACACAGTCTTTTCCAAGGTGTTTGAAAGATGATACACAGACTCGAACAAGAATGTGAAGCAACATTTATCAAGTAAATAAAACTGCCCAGGAGCCAGTCTCCTACCCTTAAGGCAAGTGGTACAGTCTTGTAACTAAACTCTTTCCCCTCCTGAAAAATGACAGCCAAAAATGACTGCCTATCGGGAATGATCCCCCCTCATTATTCCCCAAACCATATCTAGGTATCATCACCAGAAATGCTGGCTGACACAGACCACAGCATGCCTAGGATGGTGTTGATAATTAAATACTGACGAAGATCACGCAACTTGAATGCCCCAGCCTGCCTCATGGCCCTGTTTGGTTCTCTAGTACAGACACAGCACTGTCATTAATGCTGCAGCACAGTCCTTTGGGACTGACCTGCATACAGCTCCAGCTGGCCAGCAAAACCTTCTGAAGGGCCAGGGTTAATGGTTCCCTGGCGGCGCAAGGCTGACAGCTTTACCCTTATGTAGACAAAGTGCAATTAAAAAAGCTAGGACAAATGCAGAAGTTTTCACCAGCCCTCATTTAGAAACTGCAGGAACTCACATACTGCCAGCATGTCCTAAAAAATGAACTAGCTGATGCCCAAAATCGCTGCTATCAGTTCTTCTGTGGCAAAGGAGTGAAACAAACTCTGACCAGCCTCAGCCACGCAGACACCCTGTCAGCACACACTGCATCCAGCGCTGCCGGACGGGAGCTGGAGACCCTGCAATCCTAAACCACTATGCCAAGAGTTTAAGATAGTTAACCAATGCCAAAAAAACCCTGCATGAACAACCTGCGCCATCTTAAATCTGCAATCTGAAACTATGCTCGTTCCTGCTTCACCAAGACATGTATATCCACTAACCACTAAAGACTAAAGATATATTAGAGAGAGATATATATGAAAGAAATGAGAGAGGTACACCTGCAGAGATACGTAAAGGCATCAGTTCTACCAACCAGAAGGCTGAATGTTAAAAGATGACAAGTGAACATATTAAAAATTATTAAAAAACAAACAAAAAACCATGATATTGCTTCATATGTTTTTGTGATACACAAATAAAAGATATTTATGCTCTGCTTGCATTATTTATTATTTTTTCACTTTTAATGAGATCACAAAATGCATGACTTCAGTGTTAAAATTATAAAATGATTTGTCACTCAAAGTAACATCCCATCAGGCAGAACACAGGTACTGCCACTGAGCTACTACTCAGAAAACAGAATTAACAGACAGAAACACCTTTACAAAGCGGTGAGACAGTAACTAGACTTGGCTTGTTGACAGCTTTCAGTGACGCTGTGCAAGTCAGCTGGAGCTCAGCAAGACATTTTAGCTCTGCCTTAGCACAGACTCTGCCAGACCCATGACCCAGGAAAACCACCTGCTCTCAGAACTTTCCTGTGCTAATTAGACCTAACAGGGGGATCCGTGAATTCAGGTGCAAATCCAGATCGCATGTGGGTGCACAGTTTCAGGAAGCATTAACAAATCTCCTGGAAACTGTCCCTGCTTCTTTCTCAGGTCAGTCTGCAGTTGGCTCGGCCTTGAAGGACCCAAGCTCAGCCTGAGAGACCCTCACACTGACCTCTCAGGTTTCAAAGAACAGCCCTGGAGAGGCCTGTCCGCGCCGGCCCGCGCCACAGCCGCCCTCACGGGGCGGCCCGAGCCCAGCACCGGCCCCGGCCCGCCCCAGCCGCCGCCCCGCGGGGACCCGGACACCCCGGAGCGGGGCTGGGGCTCGGGGCTCCGGTGCCCGGTGTGTGGCTCCGCCGGCCGCCCCCCCGGCCCGGCCCGGCCCGGCCCGGCCCCCCTCCGCTCTTCCCCTCAGAAGCGCTCCCACCCAGCTGCCCCCCAGCGCCCCCTTCCTGCTCCGGCCCGCCCCCGCACAGGGACCCCGCCAACACCCCCCGCCCCAGGGCCGCCTTCCCCGCCTCAGGGACCCCGCCGCGTCCCCGGTACGCACCGCCTGGCCTCCTCCCGCCCTGCGCCTCTGGGCCCTACGCCACTGCCATGACTCCGCCAAGCGCCCACAAGGCACCGCGCGGGAACCATAGACACAGCGGCGCGGACTTACCATAGAGAGGGCTGGCGGGACTGTCACGTGAGGGAGGTGAGGGCGTCCGCCATGATGGCTACCGAGGCGGAAGCGGACGCTGTGTAGCTGCCTGTGTAGCAATGGCGGCCTTCTCCTCTTCGTCTTCCTCTTCCTCCTCCTCAGACTGGGGCTGGTGAACCCAGCTCGCAACAAGGAGCCTGGGGCACCCGTCCTGCGGGCCCGGGGTTCCCCTGGAGAAGGGCCTTGCCCTGACGTGCTACCAACCGAAAAATCTAAATCTAAGTGTAGATCTCAGAGGAGTCTGCCCAGAGGCTGCTCGCTTGATGTAGGAGGCTTGGAAAAGAGCGGTGTGTTAGTTATGTGAAACAGCACTTCATGGCTTCAAAGTGCTTGCCCTGGGTGTCAGTGCAAGGGGGGCTGGGGTGGTGAGGGAACAGCCGTGGAAGAGGGAAGGGATTAAGGAGATAGGGTTGGGATCCATGTAGGGAAGATGGGGAAAGACAGAAACAAGGCAGCTGGAGGAAGAGGGAATACCTCTCACTCAGTCTCTTTGCTCAGAGGTCTGTATTGGCAACACTAGTCCAAGTCCGACTGTCAGCAAGCCCCTGCCCTCCCCTTACAAAGAAATTTACATGATGTATATTTGTTACTGTCTCTATAAAGAAGCCAAAGCGTAAATGAGCATCACTTGGGCATTAAATTCCCCCTCTTAAAATGCAGTTTCTCTCTTGTGTTTGCTTTTAGATGCATCTTATTATCAAACTTCTGCAAATCCGCATGAGGGCGTGTGGAGCACCTCTCCTACGAGGACAGGCTGAGAGAGTTGGGGTTGTTCAGCCTGGAGAAGAGAGCTGCGGGGAGACCTTATTGCGGCCTTTCAGTACTTAAAGGGGACTGTAGGAAGGATGGGGGCAATCTCTTTAGCACGGCCTGTTGTGACAGGACAAGGGGTAATGGTTTCAAACTAAAGGAGAGTAGATTCAGATTGGATATAAGGAAGAAATTTTTAACAATGAGGGTGGTGAAACACTGACACAGGTTGCGCAGAGAGGCTGTGGAGGCCCCATCCCTAGAAACATTCCAGGTCAGGTTGGACGGGGCTCTGAGCAACCTGATGTAGTTGGGGATGTCCCTGCTCACTGCAGGGGGGTTGGACTAGATGACCTCTGAAGGTCCCTTCCAACCCAAACCATTCTGTGATTCTGTGATTCATGTGAATTAAAAGGCTCTTTGATGTATCTACAAATTAATACGGAAGCATTTTCCTGGGCATGCAATTCAGAAAAGAGGCCACAAGAGGTCCCCAAAGATACTGCTAGCCAGGGAGCTACAGCAACAGTGTAAATTACACCCTTTGGGTCAGCAAGCCATCAGAGAAAGCGCTTGGAAGAAGTGGGCCCTTGGTATACAAAGAAACCGGTTATTTTAAGCAACTTGTCATAAATGTTAAGCTTCATTCAGAAGTCAGGTAAATAGGAACAATAATTACTGTGTCATTTCTAAAGAGCTATGCCTGTCAGTAACCACGCATCCATGGTTGCATTTTCCTATCTGCAAGCCTCGGTCCATGCCCTGTGAAATGGATTTATGACTGATTTCACTACAGGCAGTTTAGACTCAAAATCAAACCTTGCAGAGGAGTCTGGCTTCCCAGCTGGGCAGTTGGGAATTCAGTATTGCCAGGCTGCAGATCGCAGCAGCCTGAAATCAGTGCATCATCCTATGATGGTGGGTGTTATTCATATATTATAAATCTGTGGACTTTAAATCAGAAGGAACTGTTATGCTAATTTGACTGTCTTGATGCAGCAGAATGTTGTATTTTGCTCAGTAACATATCCTGAAGGCAGTGCCTACTGTTCAGTTTTAATACCTGTCTGGCAAAAGGTGTCAAGTCCTGAATAGAGACCTCAAAAACTGAAGAGATTTCTGCTGTCAGGTAAGAGTAAATGGCAAGCATTCTCTGCGTGGAGGATTACTTGAAGATGAGAGCTAAAAAAACTAGCACAGTCCCTGCTCTGAACAGATACAATGATTCTTTGAATAATAAAGGACTGGCTTAGTGTCTTTGGCCAAAATTGTTCCCCACAACCCCAAAGTGCTTCCCTTCCCCCAACTCGTGTATATCAATGTGAAGTACAAATAGTTACAGGCGTGTTTTGTGGTCAAAGGTTTGGTTTCCTTAGAAGACCTGGGCACCAAAGAAGGATATTGGTGGAGTGGAGGTGCCTGAGTCCAGACTCCTGAACTACTACAATCCCTACTTGGTCCTGTTGCAGAGGCACCTAACCTTAACAGGTCCACAATGTTTTGATTTTAAAGATCTCTAAACATACAGTTTTGTCCAAAGTTGAACTTGTTTGGACTTAGTTTAGGTCTAAGAATTTTAGCATCCTGCTCACACCAAGGCCTAATAGAATATATCCCCTAGCTCAAGTGCTTAGAGAACTTTCATCCAATAATTATTCTTAGAGCACATCCAGCACTTGTAGATACCACAATCAGCCTCTCAGCCCTGCCGGGGCATGTCCCATAGCCCTTCCTTGAGCAGGGCTGACCCTGCGTGTGGAGAAGTGTTGCCCCATCAATCAGGCAGCTCTAGGCTGCTTCGATATTTAGGGACATTCTCCTCGTGATTTTGAAGCTGACTAGCCGAGCGTCAAGGAAGGTATGAAAGATTCATCGAGAAAGAGAGCATGTATGTAGAAGGGAGCCCAGTCAAGTTCAATGGTACGGGCGCTCATCTCTAAGTGCGAATTCCAGGATTCCAGGATTATGCATTAAAATGTCATCAGATAACGTAAACAACAAGACAATGACAAAACCCCAGGTCCTCCCCATTCCCATGGCTGCTCTAGTCACCACACAGCTCAAGGCTGAAGACTTTTTTCTTCCTGTGGCACGCTAAGCCTTGGATCTCTTTGCACACAGTAATTGGCACTGCAGATGCACCCTCAGCTATTCCTCTGCTGAGCAATTTGGCTGTGGCAGTTCTGAGAAAGGTATTCTGTACTGCGTGGAAAACATGAAAAGCAGGAGAAGTCACCACTTCCCTTGATCATTTCCTCCAGTGATTAATTATCCTTAGAGTTTAAAACTGCACCTATTTTTAATTTCAGTTGGCTTTATTCCCAACCACAGGTGCCTGTTGTGCCTTTCTCTGGTAATTTTAAAAGCCTGTTCTCTCACCAGGTATTTATACTTTGTAATCTATTCTGGCAACTGCCTTTGGATAAGGTAAGCTGACTGAACTCTGCTAGTCTCTTAGAATCGTTTTCTTCCTCCCACCAGTTATTTGAGGTTTTTTTCATAGAATCATATAACAGAATCATAGAGTCATTAAGGTTGAAAAAGACCTCTAAGATCATCAAGTCCAACCATCAACGCAACACCACCATGCCTCCTAAACCATGTCCATATCTAACTTAACTAACCATGTCTCTAACTTATCAACGTCAGAAGTATAAGAACTGTTTCAGCATCAGCTCCACTAATGTGAATAGAGAGATAAGATCACTTTCCTCCCCCATCTTTCTAGGCTGTTGTTTAGCTATCTGAGGATCACACTTTGGGGCCTTTTCCCCCACACCACTCTGCTGGGTGCTTGAGTCCAGGTGCGTGTCCATGTTAACTCTTGAATCCTTCTCAGGGTTGTTGCTTTCTGGATTAGAAAATTCCAGGTAGTCTTTGAGCTGAGACAAATAAACATGTTTGGCTGTGTTAAAGGCATCTGTCTTGAAAAGAAATCACTTGCTGTTGTCACTGGCATGGCCTCTTAAAGGCCTACTGTCCCAAATTCTTCATGGTACCTCTACATATTTTGAATGTAATTTTATATTTGCTGATCACACCAGGAGACCAATATTCTTTGGTCATCTCAGTGCTCTAGGATGCAGGTCTGTCCTAAGTGCTGGTTCTTTGCTGAGATTATTGCAAGATTGCAAAAGACATCGTATCCTGAAAGAGAACAGAAGCATTTATAGAAACTTTGTGCCTGTTTGGAACCCTGTTAATGTTTTTCTCATCTACTTCTTGGCCTGTAGCATTATAAAGAATGCTTACATTCCTAATGGACTTTAAAAACTCCCTCTTAGCCTTGCCAATGCCGGGATTTTTTCCCATTTCCTGAGTCATTTTTCTGTTCTTTAAAGCTTCTCATGTATACTCTTTCCTATCTGGTTCCCCTTTCTTCCATCTGTAACATTGTTCTTAATTATCATAGAATCACAGAATGGTTTGGGTTGGAAGGGACCTTCAGAGGTCATCTAGTCCAACCCCCCTGCAGTGAGCAGGGACATCCCCAACTACATCAGGTTGCTCAGAGCCCCGTCCAACCTGACCTGGAATGTTTCTAGGGATGGGGCCTCCACAGCCTCTCTGCGCAACCTGTGTCAGTGTTTCACCACCCTCATTGTTAAAAATTTCTTCCTTATATCCAATCTGAATCTACCCTCCTTTAGTTTGAAACCATTACCCCTTGTCCTGTCACAACAGGCCGTGCTAAAGAGATTGCCCCCATCCTTCCTACAGTCCCCTTTAAGTACTGAAAGGCCGCAATAAGGTCTCCCCGCAGCCTTCTCTTCTCCAGGCTGAACAACCCCAACTCTCTCAGCCTGTCCTCGTAGGAGAGGTGCTCCAGCCCTTGGATCATTTAATTGGTTTTTTAACAATTTTTATTAATTTATTATAATTGTATTATTTTAACATCATTTTTATTTGTTGCTTTTCACTGATTGTTTCTGAATTCAGATGGGAATTTAGTCGAGGCAGTTTTCTTTCCTGAATTTTTGGGTCTCCCACTGTAGGCTCTGGGGCTATATTCTGCCCACGATTAAAGTACAGCAACAGGGCATGCAATCTCCTCTTTCAAAGCAGCAACTTCAAAGCAGGTACTGTGAACAGGAGTATTTTCTTTGAGCAGGGCAGATGTTCAGTGAGAGAATGGAAATCTCCCAGCTTGAATTTTCCCCTTGCCTCCCTTCCTGTAAGAACCTGTCTTTTGCCGTCCAGGGCACAGCTTGCATGCGCCAAGCAGCAATAAATCCCATTTCTGCTTTGGAGAGGCCGCAGCATGTTTCCTCCCTCAGGACACCGTGTGCTCTGAAGGATCGTGCCTCCCACTGGGTTACAGACATGGAAGGGCATAGGGCATTGTCAAGAGTGGACGCTTGGTGCAGCAACGCTCGGCATCTGAATGGTAGCCTTAAAAGAAGTCTGTGGGAAGTTGCTGTTTCCTTCATTGGGAAAAGAATAGAGGCTGGGCAAGGCTGTGACTCAGCCAGTGAGTCAGCGGGGACTGCTTTCCGATGAGGCCATCGTGTGCTGTTTAGCTCTCTGTCACACCCTTGCTGCTGCCATGGGACAGTAAAAATCTTGTGCTGCTGCTTCTCTGTGCTCACAAAGTCATCCTGGCCCTTAACCTCTTCCCTGCCACCTCCCACTGCACTGTCTCTCCAACTTTCTGCTCCTGTGCTCCATCCCATCCCCTGGGCTGCTGTCTCCTTTTGTGCGTTCAGTGCTCTGGTCCCAGGTGGATTTAGCGGGTGTGAACCGCTGCTTTGCAGCCAGGGAGAGACCTTGTGACCTATTCACAATGGAGGGAAAATCCCGGGAGTCAGCAGGAATTCCCTGAAAGAAAAGACACAGGGTGAGGACCCGGTCTGGATCCCGCCCAAGGCAGTGATGACCTTCATCATACACCACAGACTGTGGTTCCTTTACCAGCCATTAAATGAGCTGGACCAGTGCTGCAGGTCCAACATACTGGTTTTGAATGCGTGTTCTGTTTACTGTGTCTTTGTCTGCTTCCCCATGCGCACGGCTCTCTGCTGAGATCCCAGTGCTCTTTCAACGTGAGACGTGATGTCAACCAAAAGGCACTCAGGGACGTGGGGAGGGAGGGTGCTGGAGGAATGAGTGACGCCCCGAGACACACACAGCTCACACTTCCTGGCCTCACAGTCTTGGGTGCATGCTCAGCTCCATGGAAGCTCTCTTGTTTCTACTGAATTGATTTTGTTTTTTGAGCTTGGACAGAGCAAATAATTTTAGCCATGCAGTATTTACATCCAGGCGAGCAGCCAGGACATACCTCTGTCTATGGTTGCATCCACTGTTAAGCAAAAATGTCCTACTGTTTTATTTATTAGCCAAACACTTCTACTAATAGCTAAGCTAATTTTATCCTTTTCTTAATGCTGACTGATGATGACTCAGTGTGGCTGGGGGAGTCTCAGGAGCATGGTGCCCAGACTCTGAAAAACTGGCGTTATACAGCAGGAAGGGCCGGCTGTCCAGGCACCACAGTGGCTCTGGCTTTGGTCCTGCTCGCTTTCCCTTTGTCTTCTCCATGTAGATGTGGAACAAAGAAACCAGTGAAGTATTCCACAAGTGAGCTTGTCGGGCAGGATGGAGTGGAGATGCACTCATCTCAGTAAGAGCCAGCTGCAGCTATAACTCTTAGCAATAGCATCAGGAGCTGGTACCCATATTGCTCGATAATTTTTTTTCTCAGTTTTAGTTCTTTATCAATATTTTCTGCCTGAGTCAGTCCTCAGTTTACGGGCTACTCTCCCTTAACTTCAGGATTACTCTCACAGAGCTGTAGGTAAGTGAGGTATCTAGTCTATGCAAATCTTTAAGGCTCCTTTTCTGTTCAGTGGACAGTGACAGGTTCCTCTGGGAGGTGATTCACTCACTTGTCTTGGGCAATCTCAGAAAATCCTGCCCTGTATTTCATTAGTACATTATAAAGGCAGGCAGAACATGTTGAGTTTACAAGGTAAAACAATGTAAGTACTTTTGTTCCAAAGATGAGGTTAGGCTAGATGAGATCCTTCTGGATTTAAAATTTCTGTTATTGCAAGCTTCAGGATGCAGCTAAGTACTTTTTATAAATGGGGCTGTAAGGAATAGAGCAGCCAGTGTGAAAGCACAGAATCTCCTAATTTATTTCGAGTCTCCAAACCAGGAATACAAAGAAGAGTTTATAAGAAGACTAAAACAGCTAAGTGTCATCCTGACCAAGTTAAAACACAATTCAGGTTCCTTTCCAGCAACAACTCAGTAGTGCAGTCCTCAAACTCATTGAAAAGAAGATCAGGCATAGGATCAGTCCCCACCTCCTCCAAAGATGCCATATGAATATATCATGTTTTCCTACCTAAGAGGATTTTAGCCGGTGTCAGCCAGCAGTGAGTTCTCTTAACCACTGTGACAACCTTTAGTTATCCTTAGTTATCCTTTAGTTACTGAACTAGCACTCTGTGCAAAGGGTTCACCCAGTAGCGAGGCAATTCTGATTTTGGAAGGGTGTTAACCACTGCATTGTTTCTTTCAGACGTGGGCAGAAGCGAGTTTACTCCAATTCAGATGAAAACAAAGAACAACAGCTTGGAAAACAATGAACTCTTGACCCACAAGTGGGACCAACCAGGTTGATTTTCCCTTAGCTCTTGATTGCAAATTCACAGTATTTTAGCTGCTGAGGCCTCAAGGGAGCCTTTCACTTATGTGGGGCTGTGTCAGTGCAGTGGGCTGGTGCTCAGGAAGCTGGTATTTTCTTCCCAGTACTGCCACTAGCCTGGGGACCTTGAAAAAGTAACCCCCTTGCCCCAAGTCCTGTGCATTTCCTTCTTTATACAACCATGGGTAATGGACCAAAGGCTTTTGCTCTGCCATCTGTAGATGCAATATCCCATGTAAGAGCAGGCAATGAAATTTGATTTCCTGTATTACAAAGCCCAGAGGGCTTTGCCGTGTATTTTTACCATCAGAACCACCACCTCTATTTGAGCTAGACTTGTACACTGAGTCCTGTTGTGGGGCACAGATTAGGGATGAGGCAGGCTTCTCCTACAAGATCAGTAACCATGACTGAAGCCCTTCCTGGATGAGATGAGCTTTGCAAAATTGGTTTCCTTCCTGGGTTTTGCTCTGTGTTTTGGGGTTTGGGCAGAAGGGCAGGAGGTATTCAGCTGAAGTTTAAGCTGTTAGTGCTGGTTAGTAGTATCAAAACCTGATTAGCAGAGTTGCTTGGTTCAGGATTTGTGGTGGGTGGTTCCTTCAGCTGAACACGGAGCTCCATGGCGTGTGTAAGCAAAGCCCTACCTGCAGAAGAAGGAGGCCTTTTGAACAGGGCGTTGCATGCTCCCCTGCAGAGTTGGGGCACAGTGAGAAGGTGTGTGCTGCAAATGCATTTGCAAATGTGCCTCATCTTGGCAAGACTCGGACTGTTTCTGTATTATTGCTGCTGAGGATTAGTAACTGAAACCAAACTTTGCGTTCCCCTCCCTCCCTTTCCTGTTCTCCTTGGCCTGTCGCCTGCCATGAGCATGGTGCAAGCAGCCACATCTCACATCTGTCCCTGCAAAAACACACACATGAAGCAGCTTGACCTCATCACTCCTGTCCAGTACTACCTTAGCATGCCCTTAGTAACTTTGTCTTGCCAACCTTGCAGGTAATATTTTAAGCAGGAATAGAGGGAGGAGTCCTGGTCTTGTGCAAGGTGTTGCATCCCACTGGTGGGGAGTCCCACCACAGCACAGCGGTTCAGTAGGCAGCTGGGGAGGGAAGCACCGATGGAGCTGGTGGGGGTAGGGCTTGCGCAGGAATGTTTGGCTTGTGATGAATGTGCTTTCTGCACTATTCACATCTCCCCCTTTCAAGTTTACATTGTGTTGGAGCCTGCCTACTCCAACAACTCCAACTCCTGCAGTCTTTACCAGCTATGAGCTCTATAATCTGTGCTAGCTAGGCTTCAAAGCACTTCCCATCAGGTGTAAGGCTGTTCAGTTAGAAACACGTGGAGTGGTTATGCACTGCCTTGTGCTGGAGAAAGGGTAGAGGGCTGGGGTGGTCTCCAGGGAGTTCTGGTTCAGTTGGGTGCTGCACAGAGGAGACTGAGAGCACCATGTCGTGACATGGGCACAGGGGCTGCTGCTCAGGGGGACTGTAAGCAGCATGGTCCAGGCTGGACTGCAAGTCTCTTGCTCTTGTGCTTTCACTACAGAACTAAAGGGCAGGAAGTGTTTCACCTTCTGACTTCGTGAATAGGTGACTATCTGTGCAAAGTCCAATAGTCAGGAGCCCAGGGCAGCATGACAGTGACTGGAGCACTCTTATGGAGTGAGACAGTTGACCCCAAACCCCTCCTGCCTCCTGATGGTGGTAAGACTAAAACCTCAATCTCCTAGATGCTGATACTGAGCTTAAGAGAGAGAGAATAAAGTTACCTTTCCTTGAGTGTCTGCAGCCAGGAGAGGATTCATGGCTACAGATCTTGAGGATATGCAGGCTTTTAATTCTCTTTGCAAAGCAGTGCTGAAGCCTTATATTTTGTCATTAGTGACTGTCTAGCTTACGAGGGTCCCTGCGTAATGTGCTGGCTTCTATGATTTCTGTTCTCCTGCATCCTCTGGGGACCCCTAATGCCTACCCTGAGATCTTGAGTTTTACTGTGGGGAAGGAGATCTAGACATGAAACACGACAGCACTGAAGCTGAGTACACCCTGAATATCACCTGATGAACCATGTGTTTGGGGACTGGCTGCTCCTCAGCCCGGCATATGGCAAGTGTTACACAGCCACATGTGACGGATGTGCTCGACCCTTTGACCAGTCTGGATGTGGTTTGGTGCAGGCTCTGAAAGAGGTAAAGGCCTGAGCCATAGCCAGACTGTGAACTCCTCTAGTTTCAATCTGTTCTCTAAAAACCCACAAAGGAGCAGAGTGGCACCGTGAGCATCGATGCATATGGGCTTGGAACACCAATCATGTGGTTAATGCATGAATAGCAGGTGGCTTCTCCAAGACTTATTTATCAAGGAACAAAGAAAGTTGTGGGTACAAGGACTCTCATGCATACCTTTTCCACTGCATGTAATTTGACTACAAGCCAACCACTACATCCTAAAAATATGACAGCCTAAGCGAGCCTTCTTTGAGCTCTCCCTGCTAGGCAGCATGGCTGCATGGTGTTGATCTCCCCTTCAGCTGGGACACCTCTCACAGGTGCTCCGTGAGGCAGGGAGATCTTTTACCAACGGCAGATCTTTGGTAAGCGACCAATATCACGCATAACCTTGTAGTATGGTAACTTTGATTTTGTCTTGGTAACTTTGATTGCATGCTGAATTGATGCTAATGAAATGTTACATAAACTTTGCATGAACAATCCCTTAGATATAAGCTGTTGACCAAGTCTGAGACAAAGATTAGACCTAGCCACACCTAAGCTCAATCGGGAGTTTAGAAAGCAAGGGGGTCTACTCTGAACCTTGTGACTCAGCTGGAGGGTCCTCCTGACCCTTTTGCATCCCTGGTCTCTCTGTGAATCATTCTAACTTGAGTGTAACCCAATTTTCCTTTGTGTGTTTCTTCCATGCGTTAGTAGAGTGAACCTTCCCATCAAACATCGTTAAGCCGCACTTTTACAACATCATATTAAAACCAATTTGCTAATACTTTTGATGGTGATTCTTTAAGCAATCGAAATCACTCTATTTGTGACACCACAGACAAGTTAATACCATCTCCCAAGAAAGTCAAATCAGACAGTTACGCAGCAGATCCCAGCAGAGACGCTGCAAAGTCCAGCTTTTCTCTTCTGAGCTGTTTTCGAAATCAGGAGGCTCCCAGGTCTGCTCTCCAGAGGCTTCAGGTTTTGCACTTGTAATTTAACCTGCAGTCCCAACTAGTCACCCATTTATTTAAAGCACTAATTTAAGGCCAGTACTTCCTTTCACCCTGCTGTCAGTGAGTGTGTCTAAAAGCACTGCTGCTTTTGTTTTTTAGAGGAAATACTTTGTCCTGGCTGTCGTACACCAATGCTATTCTGTGAACTCTAAGGGCAGAAGCTGTGCCCTGTACTCATGGCAGTGATGGGATCCTGGGACTGGTGATTGTTTTTCACATGTGAATCTTTCCCCAGGCAGTACTGGCCAAGAAGCAACGTATGTGGAAAATATGAGATTACGTTTACGCCTAGCAGCAGTTGCAGTATGTATTTCAGTAGCAAGGCCAAGGCCTGAAAGGAGCGTGGAGAAAGACCTGCTCGCTCTTTGCTCGCACAGCCAACGTACTTGATTTTTCACAGGCTAAATCCCTGTGGTGGCAGAAGTATGTTTGGTCCTGCCCAAGGTTTGTCTTACCAGCAGTGGACATCCTGGGCTCACTTTACAGCCAGTGCAGAGACAGAGGCATATCTGGAGGATGCCATCTCATCCTCACCTGGCCATGTAGGATGATGCAAGTCACACCCTTGCAGTGCCTGCTTCTCTGCTTTGGCTGTTGGGATGACTGGGCTCCATGTGGGCATCTCCATTGCTGATCAGAGCAGCAAGGAGGGCGTCAGAGCCAGGGAGCAGCTGGAACCTCACCTCCATCTATCAGGTCTGGCCAAACTCATAATGCAGAAGATCTCACTCCTCCTCCCACTCCTTGGTTCCAAAACACGGTGGTGTTACTGGAGACAGGCAGTCCTGGGTGTGGCTGCTATCTTGCCTCTTGATTAAAGCTTTTTGAACCTGCCAGCAGGTTTAGCTTTCTCAAGGATTATGGCTTTCTCATTCCCTCTTCTGAGATGATGCAAGCCTAACAAGTCTGTACCTCTAATTTTGCTCCCACTCATCAGTCTTCTGTCAATGCAGACTGTCACGAGTTGTCTCACGCCTTGTTTTCAGGCAACACCTAGCACAGCAAGCTCTCAGCATTGACTGAATTACACTGCGCTTTTGAGAAAATAAAATATAGCAAATAATAAAAAGTCAGTAATAACACCTAGAAGAAAAGTGTGCAAGTGGGTAACTTTCCTGTCCAAAACAGATTTAAGGTGTGAAAGAACTGTTGTGGCTCTGACCAACTGACAATCTCTAAACCAAAGGCCATTACATTTGAAGCATCAATTCTTTTATCAGAGGCTGATGGGCTTTCAGCACATCTCTAAATAAGTCATTCCAATAGTTAATCTTTTGCACTGTTAAAGATGTTACCTTGTACTGCTATTCTAAATCTATTCTACTTCTGTTGTGCTTGTTGCTAACAGCCTGAAGACTTAACAGAGATCTCTTGAGTCTGAAGGCCGTGATAAAGTGCCAAAGGATGTAGCCTCTGGATTTTATTAATTTAATCCAGTATTTATGCAATGCATTTGCACTTCATGGTTTACAGGGTCCCTGTCAGACTCCCACTGTGCAAGTTTTGTACAAAACCCAGAACCGATCCCTATCCTGACGGTGTTATCACCCAGAGGGCAGTGTGTTTGGGTGCTTCACTGTTCCCAGTCATCACCCTCTTCCTCTGACCATGTACCACAGACAACCTCCTCCATCATTTTATGCCTTAAACCTCTCCATTTTTTTCTTTTCTGATTTCAGCTGTGATACCACTTCGAGGCATCCACTGGCTGCTGTGGACAGAGACCGTAAGTACGGCCAGGAGGAAAGGCGAGTAATGAAGGAGAGTAGCCAGATCAGCATCCTTGGCAGTTCAAGGTGGTTAGTGGCCTCTCGCTGGCCCACCCTCGTTTGTGAGCATCACGGCAGAAGGTGAGCAACAAAGCAGTACCATCAGCAATGGGCCATTCCTCACCAGCCCAAGGGACACTGTGGGGAAGGCAGGAAGACATCTGTGTAAACACCTAACAAGTAGGCAGCAGAGACTGGCATCAAGACCTGGTTTAAGGCAGGAATCAAAATCCCAACAGCATGATGCTAAGCTCTTGGCTGAAGTTTATTGTCCTTCTGCCCTTCTGGCCCTTGAATCTCTTACTTTTAGCAGGAAAATTGTTTCATTCCTGCTTTTCTCCCTACCTCAGCACTGGTCTCCTTTCACAGACCAAGTTTTTAAGCTAATTTTAAAAAGGGACTCTTTCCCCATGAGACAGTGAGGAGGCAGATGTGCTCTCTGACATGCCATGGCATGTCTGCTGGCACTGCCATGCTCCAAGCCCAATCTTTGGTATCTCCACTGAATCAGATGGTGTCTCTCCAGTGGGATTGCTTGCCCTTGGAGACACTTTCTTCTTCCTTTCCTTCTCAGAAGAATGGGACAGTCACATACAGCACTGGGGTTCCGCCCAGAGGTCATGGTAGGAGACAGGAGATCCAGCCTGGAAAAACATTTGGAGTCAAGAATGTTTTGAAAGACTAGACCAGAGGGGTCAGGCATGCGAGGAGAAAGATTTGCTATTTGTAGCAAATCCAGTGTCAGCTGTGTGAACAGAGAGACAGGGCTGGAGGCACAGCGTGGGAAAGCAGGCAAACAAGCCCGGCAGCTTCTTTGCGACTAAATGCTGGCATGTTTTTCAGGTTTGTTTTGCAGGGAGGTATTCTTTACTTTGAGACATTGGTCTTGGTCCTTGAGACCCTTGGGGAAGAGGAAGACTGGTCACCCATGTTATGTCAATGAAGATGGATGAAAACCTCCTTTTGTTCTCCTTTCCCCCTCCTCCTCCTCATGTTTTCTCCTCATTTTCTTATCACAGAAGGAGACAGCTTTCCTCAGCTCACTCTCATCTCCTCACTTGAGCCTGGATTTCCTCACACCTATTTTCATTCATTTTCCTTCTTAACCTTTCCTTAGTACCCCAGTTTTTAAGGAATGCAGAACTCCCTCACCTCTAATTTTTGCCCAATATCCTCCTTTTCCTCCTGGTCAACACCATTTTCTGGATCCTTACCTCTTTTCTTGCTCTTCTCTCTCCAATCTCTCTGTCTTCAAAATCTTTTACCCTATCTGCTATGCCTTGCAAACTCTGTGTCCATACAGTCCATTGCCTACAGCCTCTCCTGTCCTCCTACACAGCTCTGCCTGCCACTAAGACATCACTTTTCTCATCTGTCCCTTTGACCACATCACCTGCCTCTTTGCATCTTCCCTGGGCTCCCTCTCCTCCATCACATCAGACACAAGGTGCTTGCCTGCACTGCTGGCACTGCTGGGCTTGTTGCACTGTCACCCCTTGGTGGGTTTGGAGGAGGCAGCCCCTGTGAGGCCATGCTGCTGCTGCCGGCTCACGCTGCCCGCTTCCAACCCAATGTGCATTTTCCCAGAGCCCTTCTGTTCACATCAACAGCCTTAGGGCTGGTTTGGATCTGATATTAATATTCTCTTTTGCATCACTCCCTATAGGCATCACTCCCTGTGATGCCTATAAAAGCCTGTGATAGCAGATAAGCTACTGGAGCACTGAGCTGTCAAAACCTCTGACCGACTCCATCTCACTGTGTTTGACTCCTTTGTCTGTCTGTGATCCCTTGTCTGAGAGCATGATCTTCCTGGGGCAGGGCAGTCCTTTGGCCTTTATTTTCCCAGCGTGGTGAGTGCCACACCATGGTGATGGCACTCAGCCCCTTTAGTAATAGGGATGTTAGCAAGAACAGAAAAAAAATCCAGCTCCACATTTAAGGGTCACAACATCTATCTTAAATTAGACAGAAACTGCAGAGGGGCTTTGCTTGGAGAGAAAATGGGATTGGGAGTAGAGGAGCGGAGCTCTGTGCTGGCTTTCACGTTGACACTCTTCATAGGAGATGAGAGCCTGAGGCTCTTGCTCTTCAGGCTGAGTCAAGGGTTATCCATTTGCTGGTAAATACAGAGCTGATAGGCAGGCAGACCCCAGCCTCACAGCCTGAAAAGAAAGAGCTGCTCAGAGATCCCAAAGAGCAGATAAGAAGCCCCTGAGGCTTGGAAGACAGCCTGGGGCTGTGCATCCCAGTGAGACAGAGGTGTCGCTTTGAGGGAGGAGGTTGATCTGCTGGTCCAGGGCAGAGGGAGATGTCCGTGTTTCCTGGTGGAAGTCATCAATCTGCTCAGTGTGCTGGTCGCTGTCATGCTCATCTTGAGACATGACACCTCATGCTGCCTTTTTGTTGGATTGGGACCATGCCTATCCCAGGGTAATGCATGTCAGTCTTGAGAGCGGGTTGTTTAAAGGCATCACCTGGCCTAGCTTTGCCTGGGGAGCAGAGCTTACTGCACTTGTGAAAATCTTTTCCTCTGCTGCCCAGGTAACTGCAAGCCTGGGGTCAGACAAACATCTAATAGCTAAGGTTTAGCTTCAGTTCTTGATTTCCCAGGAGCCTTTTTACATCCAGGAAAATGAAACTTTAAACCTGTCATTTGGAGCCGCTGTCTTCAGGTCAGGCTGTGTCTGTGCTTTCAGTTCCACCATCTTTCCTGAACATGACAAACTCTGTCAGGGCTGGGTAACCAGGCGTCTGCCTGGACCGAAACCAAGCCCACTTACTACATTTCCTGTTGTTCCCCAGCCTGTTCAGCCTGCCTCTGTCTCCCCCAGCTGATAACACCACTCCAAGAGGTGCTGACGTATTTCCTTGCCTTGCTGCTTCTAGAAGTCATCTATGAGTAGAAGAATGATAGTCTTAGAGTCCAGTCTGTTTTTAGCACTTTTGCAGGCTCCATCTCTGACCTTGGGCAGGCACTTCAACCACCCGCTGTCTCATTTTGTCATTTGCAGTGTAGACTAATCCTACCTGGCCTGCAAAGCACTTGTGGGTTGGTAGCACTTGGAGATTTTTGCTTGGAAATCACTTTAACAGTATAAACCAGCTTTGCCTAAAAAAGACCTGTGCCTTATTGGCACCCAGGATTTTGTAAGGTTGTTGGCAACATACCTGATCATATCTAACTTCTTGGGTGGGAAATTACACATTTTCTTGATGTCGAGGAACTGCTCTGTAGTTTCCTTTCCATCCCCGCTATTCTGAAAACGTTAATTTTCCCAGTCACTGAAGGAATACAGCCTTTACCCAGCAGTAGCTCTGCTGATCATAAACTCAGACGAGTGGTTTCATTCCCTTTAGGTAGATTTTTTTTGCTAATTCTATAGGTTTGGTCAAGAGAGTCAGAAGTGGGTGTTGACTCTGCCTCTTGTTAATCTCTCCTGAAGGAGGGTCTGCCAAGGTGAGGTGATACTGCTCCGCAGGAGGATTGTGGATGACTATTATAGCTACCAGAGAGATGGGAGGAGAATGCCTTCCCAGGTGCCTTAGAAGCACGTGACTGGCAGCAACAGTGGTGACAGACACCCCAAAAAGGGGCAAAGTGGGTACCCAGCAGTGCCAATATCCTGCCACCTCCCTTCTCCCTCTCCCTCTCCCTCGCCCCTTCTTCCTCTCCCTTAGACAGGCTCATGGCTGGAAAGGGCAACTAACACCTTCTTCAGGGTGCTGAATCTGACTTTGCAGCATCCCCCTGGCAGCCCCAGGAAGATTTCTAGCTGTGTCAGCCAAAATTCCTGCTGGGGACTCTGCTGCAATGCAGCACACCACACCCCCGCCGGCACTGAGCCCCAGCCTGGACAGCCAGTGCTGCTGAGCTGTAGCCCCGCACCGCCGTAGGCTTCCCTCCTCCTCTTCCCAACAAGCCCGGATGATTTCAGGTTGCTTGGCATTATTTCCTGTGGGCAGTTGGCGTCCGCAGCGTGTGTCAGCGCAGCCTGGCGCACGTTCGGTTTCACAACGTGCTGCCTGCAGAAAGCGCTGGCTCCCTGAAGGGATCGGCTGCGGTTTCATATTTCATTTCCCTCGCACGCTACACCCGAATTCCAGACGCTTTCTGGCTTCGCTGCTGCATGGACTCAGAGCACAGGTCCTTTGCCGTACCCAGTGGAGGCAGACGAGGCTTCCCTCAGCTCCAGGGAGTAGACCATGAAGACGTCAATTGTGTTTTTGCTTTGCATCTCAGTTTTCCCAGGCTTCTCCCAGGGCAGGGTTGTTGGAGAGGATGAAACTGGTTTTGCTGAGTGTAATGTGTTCTTCCCTGGACAAGTCCCACCCGAAGGATTTACGGAGCCGTTCCACGTGAAAATCTGTCAGCAGTACAACAAAAAGCCACGCTTTGCAACCCTCTACAGTACTAAGGACAAAATCCCTCTTTATTCAGCATTTAAGTATACAAAGCCAGCCCAAAATGAGGAGGAGAACTGGCTGGTCGAACCACAGGTAAGTCAGCTTTTCCTTCCCTGTACAGTAAATGTTCCTGGAAAACGTTTCCTCTGGGGTGAAGCTGGGGCTAGGATTTTGCAAACGAGACAGGAACTCTGCTTGTTGAACTTCTTTTGATATTAACACAAGCAGAACTTATTTTTATGCTTGGAACTGAGCAAACAAATAGTTCCTTGTCCCACAGGGCTTATAATGAAAGCTGGGAGGCTGCTGCCTGCGACGTGCAATGCCAGGGGAGAGGAAAGTCATCTTTGACACCAGCTGATGTGTCTGTCCTGCCTCGCAAGCTATCATGGGCAGGGAGCACTGCTGGTGGGTAGCAGGATTAAACACTGCAGTGTCAAGTTGAAGTTTGTTCTGTTGCCACTGTGATCGCAGTGTTGTTAAAGGGTTCTTTAGCTTCACTGCGCAGGGATAAAACATCCATTTGCAGTTCACCAAGTTGACGCTGCAGCTTTTTGTTGTGTCCCTGTGTGGCAGACTCCCGTAGGGAAATGAGTTGCCGTGTCCTGTAGTGTGCAGGCTTCAGTCAGGTCAGAAGTGTGCAGTATAAAATGAATTTCACTGGAGCCTCAGTGGTTTCTGTCTCCCCTGACACTTGGTATGTTTAAGCAAGTCCTTCAGGCTGTTAAATTTGAAGGAAATCCTTAAAAAATTGCTGTTGCCCCAAGAATAAATACACTTTACCTCTTTTTTTTTTTTTTTTTTTTTTTTTGCCATGTTTCAGGTTTTTCAGCAGTGATCATGGGGCATTTTGTAGCAAACAACAAGCTACCCCCATCTATTGAGCTCAGGAAAGATTGGCAGTGTGCAAGGGTGCTTCGTCAGGGCAGGAACGGCTGCAGCGTCAGAGCAGTGTGTTGGGAGCAGGGCTCTCAGGTGCTGGACGTAGCCAGAATCAAAGCTCACCCCTGTCCCAAGAGAGTGGCTGCCATGATCATTTAACTCGTGTGGGGTGATGAGGTACTAAGACCATGAGGCCACAGGCAGTGAAGACAGGAGATCCTACATCCCTCTCCTCACCTTGGACTGTCTCCCTGCTCTCTGGGCTGGGTTTTGACTTGCAGGAGTTCCCAAGGGCCTTTTGATCTGCTCTCCTTCCACTTCACAGATGTCTGTGGGAGGTGTCTGCTTGCCCTTTTAGAATGGAGGGAAGCTTTTTGCAGGCTGCCATTATGGAGTTGAGGAAGGGTGGTGAGTTTTTAAAGCATGAAGAGAACCTAGGCAAGTGAGCCTCTGCTGTCAATGCCATGGAGGCAGTGAGGCAAAGCAGCAGAGATGAGATCCTTTTCCAGTTGCCTCAGCTGCTGATGCCCTTCGTCACCTCTAGCCACCATATCTCCTCCTGCTCATGATGGTCTGACTCACCAGACCTGCCCAGGCAGGCTTGAAAGCCATTGCCTCCATGGAGCAGTCCCTCCACAGCAGCTTCAGTTCTCCAGCACCGCCCTCCAGCTGGCTCCCCTGCCCTCCCTGCTCCATCCCTCTTCACCCCTCACCTTGTCATCATCCCTGCCAGCAAATCTTGTGTCTCCTGCCTCCAAATCGTACCACAGCCCCAGAAACAATTGGCCAGGCGCTACCTTTAGTTGCTCTGGCTTCTCCAGAGCATCCCCGTGGGCCACTGTGGGTCCGTTCTTAGTTTACACTAATGGGTCCTCTTCACCCATTGCTGAAATGCAGCTGCCTCAGAGGTGGGAGGTAGCGGCTCTGGTTCACTGGAGGAACCTCAGTCTGAGAAAAAAAAAAAACACTAGAAAAAAAAAAATTGTCTGAAGAATCTGTAAGGAGAAGAAATCAGGACTATGAAAAATTCCTATAACTCAAAAAAAAAGAGAAGCATGTACACCCCTCTTGGACACCATCATGCCAGATCTGGGAGGAGAAAGTGTGGAAGAGATTTCACACCCGTTATTTGTGTTCCTGTCAAGGCTAGGTCAGATGGTTAGGAAAGGTCAGATGGCTGCTGAAGGGAACCCTTAGCACCACCTGCTCTGCAGCAGAGCCCCATGAGGTTATATTGCCTATTTTCTGGGTAATTTCCTTGCCAAGATGGGTAGGCAGGTATGAGGAGGCTCAGCTGCCCAGTGGCATGTGCTTACGCCTCTGTGCATGCACATGGAGATGCAGAGACACAGCAAGCAGGAAGAAATCACTATAAAAACACTCTCTGCACTCCAGTGAGGGCCTCAGGGTTGTCACATGCTTTTTTTTTTGGGTAATGATGTAAGTGGTGAGGGCACCATCTCACTCCCTGCATGCCTCCTCAGGAATGTCTGCCTGAGAAACAAATGCCAAATGTAGCACAGAGGCAGTAATTGGGCGAGAAGTGTGAGGAATGTCAGTGCCACCCACTGCCGATTGGCAGCTGGAAACAGCTAATTAATTCAGCAATTAGTGAAAAATTAGAGAGCAGGCAGGGTAGGCTGATGAGCAGGGTAATGATGGGACTCCCCCAGGCTTGGGTCTGAAAACCTGCTCCACCACAGATTTCTTAGGGGTTGAGAGCAAGTCTCTTAGGTGGCTTTCACCTCATCTTGTTTTGGTTGCCTGACAAACCTATGGTTTGACTCTTTCCATAGCTTAGAGAGAGATGGAAAACTCTGGAGTTGTTTTTTCTGTCCTAACATATGAGGGGCTGGATGAATCACCTTGTGTTTTTATTTGGTTGATGACTACCACCAGCCAGATGACCAAGGTGGGATTTGCACCGCCCTGCTGTAGCTACCTCTGAGCTGCTCTTGCCATCTCTCTTGGTAGACAGTCAAGAGAAACAGGTACTTCTAGAGCTACTCACGTGAACATCCTACAACACAAACCTTGGCATAAGATGCACTGTGCCTCCTCCCTGGGACCTGTACTAAGGGTAGATGAAATATCTCCACTGCAATCAAAGGTGTAAGCGTGCCTGAGGAAATAGCAAGGGGAGTGGGATGCTGAAGTTTCCCCGGAGTGGTACTAGGCTGGGGAGGGTGGGAGGTTAAATGACCAAACTTGATAGAAGCTGCCTGCTCTAATAGCTCTGTGTTGCCATACTTTTATTCCACCTTTTCCCCTCTGTGAAACTTCAACCCCCACTTTAAGAAACATATCAGTATTGTTAGGTGCTTACATCCATACAGGTGTTCAGATGCATAATTTATTTTTAAATCCCCATCCTATGAATGAGACGTTTACCTGTCTGCTTAGCCCTTAGCTATTCCAGGTTATTTGGACAGGTGGCTTCATGGCTGACTCCATGAATGCAGATATGCTTTGGCAGTGACACAAACCAAAAGCTTTTTGAAGCAGAGAGAAAAGGTAGCTTGCAATGCAGGTTAGATGTAGTGCTGGAGACAGCTTGCCTTTGGGGCTGAGCTGGAGGAGGCATGAAAACCTCAGTTACACATGAGTTATTACAAACCATAATATGAGTTATTATAAGCATAACTCGGTGATGTCAGAGCCTTACGCATGAACAGCACACGGCCGCATTTTTGTCCTGTTCTTTTTTAATTGCACCTAAACAATCCCAATGGTATGTGCAAAAGCTTGCAGCCAAACAGCTAACCAGAGACATATTTTCTTGATAGGCACCTCAAGGTTTGCATGCATCAGCTCATAAAAAGAGAAAATTAAGTGTATACCATCTGTTTCATGTAGGCTGGCAATCTCTGCCAGGAGGCAGAGATGACCCATCTTGGGTCTACGTGTCCTTGTGGTATGGCAGCACTGCCATGGGAGCGAGAGAGGATGAATATCTCTGCGAGCGTGTCAGGCTCAAAAGGACCATAGAGTGGAGGGCGGTTCCCAGGCACAGCCTTGCACCCGTGCCCGCTCCCCCCTCACCTGTACTGTGGGATTAAACACACTGGGTGCATCCCTTGTCCCATGGCACAACACCATCATTTCATCAGAACAGGGAGAATGAGTTGGGATGGCAGGAAGGGACTATGATTTTGTGGAATGCAAAATGTCTGCCTCATCAGCCAGCTGCAGCCCATGAGTTTGGAGTGTCTGAGCAAGAGGAGCAGAATAAGGCAGAAGAAGCGCAGGGTAAATCTTAAGTGGTGTATTTAGAAAAAGCTACGACTTGTGCATCAGCACATAGGACTTGCTGTGATCCTTCCAGTCCTCAAGCAGTGAGCACCAGATGGTTCAAATAAAAGTGCAAGAAACCTCCTTAGCAGGAGATGGGGGTAATGCAGCCCTCTGCAGTGGCCAGCGCTGGCACTGTGACCAGCCTTGGTGCAGAGGGAGCCCTGAGTCTGGACCGCAGCGGCTTGGCTGATGCAGGAGGCCAGCCAGAGCTTGGTTCCTACGGCAAGGGTGATAGATAGCTGCTGACACTCGGTGCTGCTGGCCCTTTCACCCTGACTCTCAGCACAGGCTGACGCAGAGCTGCAAAGAGGTGATGCAGCACTAAGAGGATGCAAACTCTGGGTAAGGTTGCAAGGACGTAGTTGGACATCCGTCCAAGTGCATTGGAGGATGGCCAGGGGACGAGGAACAAAGACTGGGGCGTGATTCAAGGTAGACTATGAACTGTCTACTGTAGATGCCTCCAAAGTACCTCTTATATAGCGCAGTAAACAGTCTGTAGGCCAGGAGCAAAGACAGCAGGTTTAATTGGGCCAGCACAGTGCTGGGAGCTGAGGGCCACAGCCTCTGAAACAGAGACTACAGGAGGCAGCGACTGCCAGAGACCATCTGCCACCCTCGAGCTTCTACCGACATGCTCACCCTGTAATCTGGGGAAGAAAATGACAATCTGGCACCCTTCTGGAGTGGCTGCAGGCAGCGTCAATTGGAGTGACTAAGGAGCAGACAGCTGCCGCCACCTGAGAAAGACCTTGAGCATGCCCTGGTGTTCAGTGCTCCTGCTCCCACTGCTCGTTACCTCCCCGTGCATGGCTCTGTGCACATCTCCAGGACGAATTCCTGCTGCAGCAATTGCTACCTCTGGCTCTGCGGCATAGGAATGGCAGACACGAGCAGGTAGCACAGATTCCATCGAGGACCTGCAGTGATGGCATCCTCACCGATGTTATGCCAGGAGCTGTGCGGTCATTAAGGATGAGGTTCAGACTATTAATGACGTGAGGTTCAGACTACTAATGACAAGCCCTGAGAGAACCCTAGGAGCTCTCTGTTCAAGGCAGGGAAGTTGAGGTCACCTGCCATGGTGCCTGGCTTCATTCTGGCTTCTTACAGAATCAGTGGGGAGAGGTAAATGCCTTCTCTAGGCATCTTTTATTGTGGCGGTGTGCTCCCCTCCCACCGTGTAAGCAATAACCACCAGTGGGGACCATGATGGCTGCATGCAACGTAAGTTGGACTTTCAGGAGACGATGGAAACACAGTAGCCAAGGGCTGTCTGGAGCAGTGACCCAGATGTCTTGATGGTATGCAAACATGACTATAAGTCCATCATCTCACCCCCATAAATACTGAGCAGCCCAAGAGCCCTTTGAGCTCTCCTGCATGGCAGCGGGCTGCATGCCAGGATCTCCCATTGAGCAGGGGTGCCTCTCAAGGTTATTCCTCGAGGTTGAGAGATTCCTTGCCGCACCAGATTCTTGGTAAGTGACTAACAGCATGCTAAACTTTGAAATCTTAGCTAAGTGATTGCATATATATAATCCTTTAGACATAAACCGTTGACCGAGTCTGGGACTGGGATTGGATCCAGCCGCATCTAGATTCTTCTCTGAGGAGGAATTTAGAAAGCAAGGGCGTCCTTTCTGAACCTCATAACTCAACGGGAGGGTCCCCCTGACAGTTTTGTCTGACCCTGTCCTCTATGCTGTAAATAATCAAGTGCTCCTTGCTGTCGAATCTTGTTAAACCACTGTTGTGTTTACCATTGAACTTTGTTAACTCGCTGGTTTATATCAAGAAAGTATATTGTTGCTTCTCTCTTACGAATGAAGTGCACTCTCACTCTATCCATGACATATATACCATGGGTTTTTTAATTCATGGCTTGGTTTTGATAGTTCATAGGAACTGAATTAAGGTGCTATGGTAGGTGCTTAAATGAACTGGGGGTACCACCACCGTACAAGGTGAGAACATGGCCCTATAACAAGCTATCTATTGGTCTTTAAAATCTCTTCCAGAAAAAAAAGCACAAGTTAGAGGCTTGGTGCAGGGTGGCTGGTGAGATTCTGGAGGCTGTGTTGTGTTGCGGACCGGACTGGAGAGCTGCAAGCATCACTTGCAGCCTAAACTGATGTGTTTGGCAGGGCAGCTAAGTAGTGCATACACTCCTCTGAAGCGCTGCAAGGAAAATAAGGAGGGAGCACAGGATGTGGTCTGAGGCACAGCGCGTAGTAGGAATCATAATGGAAAATACACTTCAAGGCCCACTTTACATGTTGCTTTCTAGAAGGGCAAATTGCATCCAGTGACTCTCCTCTCTACTATTTCAGATAGATGATCCAGAAAATGACCTGCATGAGATGGTGCGTGAAGCTGATATTGTTGGCACTGTGGCCAACCTTGGTGCAAATCAAGCCCTGACCTCAGACTACATGGGCTCCGGTTACGAGAGAGGGCTGCTCAATCCCAGCTTGCTCAATGACGAGGATTTCCAGATGGCCACTTACACGCTCACGAACGCTGTCCCTCTGAGCCCGTCTCTGAGCAAAAGCTGGCACAGAGACATTGAGAGGGTAGTGGAGCAAGCTCTGGTCCCTCACTGCTCCAAGAAGGATCACCTGTATCTCCTTGCAGGCGCGATTCCTTCCAGTGTCCGGGTTAAAGGCAAGGTGTCAGTGCCAGAGACCCTCTGGCTTGCAGCCTGCTGTGATGCTCCGGAAGGATGGTCCCTGGGACTAGTGAAGAAAATGAATGATGAAAACAGCTTGGCAGACCTCATGGTGGGAGAGCTGGAGAAGCACCTTCTAGCAGGGATTCACTTGTTCAAGGGCAACTGTGGGGAAGACAACCAAAGCCAGGAGAAAACAAAAGTGATACTGCAAGCTGTCAGTCAGATCCGCTCTGGAGAGCAAGTAGGATCAAGTGACAACCAGGAGGCCAAAGACAGCGGCTTGGTGAGGAAAGTGGCTGGCATCATTGCTACCCCTTTCATCAAACTTCTGGAACTCCTCATCTATGTGTTTGTGGGGCTGGTGAAATTTGTGTTTTATTTTCTGTGGCTTGTTATCAAGCAGGTTGGTGGTACAGTTCTGGATGGAATCTACAGTCTGTGGAACGGGATGGTGTCCTACCTTAAAGCCATCAGCATGGTGCTCATCAGCATCCCCTATGATGTGGGGAGGGTCATTGTCAACATATTCCTGGGCTTCCTGCAAATTGTTCAAGATGTGGCATTCCTCACCTACAGGATCCTGCGCATTCCTGTGGGGTTTGTCCTTCACCTCGCTGCTTTCCCTTACCAATCCATCTGTGCCATTCCCTCTGTCCTCAAAGACATGGCCACTGGGATCGGGGGCACCTTCTCGCTGGTCATTGATGCCACAGCCACACTTCTGCATGGATTTTATTACTTGGCTGGTCACATAGTCAAACGGTTTGTCCCTAAAGGCTCCTCTGATGACTGATACGGATGGAAATCAAGGCTGCAAAGACATGGAGTGAAGGAGGAGTGGGGCAATTAAGATATGTGGCCAAATGCTGTCAGTTTTATTCTGGTATTTATTTTAGTGACATTAAAAATAATGAACCAATGGGGGACTAACAGGGAAGGCTGAGGTAACATTGCTGGGGGGCGCCATCATTGTAATTCAAGTTCTGTCTGTTGTAAAGTATTCGGGTTTTATGGGTGCAGGCCACAAAGTTTCTGTGATTTGCAGATGTCAGGATGCTTCCACTGGGAGATGCATGCTAAATGTGGTACGGGGTTGTTTCTTTCTGGCAAAGATAACACTGAGACCTCCGCAGGGGCAGAGAGCTCTACAGAAGCCCATCCCTGCTGGGGAGGAGGTGGTGGTTGGGGCAGGATTTTAGTTACAGAGGGTTTTCTGGGACCCGGAGAAGGAGGTGAAGGTGCAAGGATATGGGACTGGGAAATGGTGGGGAGTGAGGAGAGATGGGGCGAGGTCCTGCTGTTGGTTGCAGTGCTCATTGCACCAGGGTCCCACTGGTGGAAAGGATGCAACTGGGTGTATCTCATAGTCCTCAGGCCTTTCCAGGCAGCTGAAATCATGTGGATCTTGCTGTGAGGAAAGACCCGCTGCCTGTTCTTTTGCATGGTGGGAGAACATTTTTTCTTAGCCATACCAAGGTCATCTTCCCCCAACCCCTCCTTGCTCTCTGGTGACCACTGAAGGTCTAAGCTCTGAAGCTTCAAGATGTGGCATTCCATGATGGTCTAAGCACCTGAAGGTCTCAGCCCTGAAGCCCTTGTGCCTGCTTCGAAGCCCAGCAGTGCCCAGGAGTCATGCTTTTGGCTTTGAATCAGCTGCCACCTGTTCTGCCTCCCTTGAGAGCTGACAGCTCCCCAAGCACGCAGCAGTATTTACATGCCTGAGGTCTCCACAAGATGATGCCCAGGCTGGGGATGGGCAACACCACAGCTGTCCTTCTGGGGCTTGTTTTGAAAGCCCAGCTTGCAGGGGGAAAATGATCCTCCTGGGTTTCCTTCTAGGACAAGAGAAAAGCAGTTCTGCCCTTCCTACTGGTCTGGGTCAGTGACAGGGACATCCTTACAGAGAGGGTATAAGGGAGAGAAGATGCACGGGGAGCAAGAGGAAAATCCCCTTGCTGCTTTTGCGTGGATTGATTTGGTGTTTTCGTAGCCCCCCACCCGGTGGTGGGGTCAGAGCAGGACAGGGCCAGCCCCAGGCAGGGCAGGTAGGTCCCCTCAGTCCCGTGCCGGGAGTGAAGCTGGCCAGAGGGACATCAAGAAGGGGAGTCCTGCAAATGGGAGGGAAAAGGCAGAGGGAGTAGGACACTTGTGGTGGGTTGCTTACACTTGGAGGTCTTGGTAGCACTCATGGCAGGGGCCTCTGCTGCCCAGGGGAGGAGGAGAGGTCTGTGTGGCTGTCACAGCTGCAGGGGCCAGCATGGCCAAGCTCAACATGAGCCCTAGCAGCAACGGCTTTTGCTGGGCATTTCTCTTCCTTATCCAATTTTGGAAACCTGGAGGAGGGAAAAAGCGGTTGCATTGCCCCCTTTTCCCATGGGGACTATGGACTGTCAGGTGGGAGGAGAAGCAGAAGGGGGATCTGAAGCACAGTGTTTGTTTTGCTCTGTAAATACCCATCTGGTGAGCCCATGCACTACCAGATGCATTTATGTGGAAGGGAGACCCAACCCCTCTTCTGCACCACTTGTCCTCCCTGCTCGTTCTCCTTCACCCTTTCTCCCCACTGGCGTGAGCCAGGAACCCCAACATCTGGGACACCAGAGCCAGGGTGCACGCGGGGGCTTTGCAGGGAACTGTCAGGGGGTTGCAGCCAGACGAGGGGCACAGGGACACCTGCTTCTGCTGGAGCAGGGCACAGGGATGCTGCCCTTCCACAGGGCTCAGCTCAGCGAGGAGATTTGGATCTCTGGGTGCAGCTGCCTGCAGGAGGGAGGCTCTTGGTCTCAGCAGCATTTGCTCTGGCTGGACTCTCAGAGGTATTTGGGAGTCCTGCATGGATGGATCCTGCCCTTCACACCCACCTCTGTCCCTCCCTCCAGCGCCAGGTTGGTTGTGGACCCCTGATCTGCCATAGCACCCCATAAGGAGTCCCAGGGGTGTGCAAGCTGGTGCTGCCGTCCCTGGGGGGGACCCAGCGGTGCTGTGTTGCTGGTGACCAGTCCTGGGTTGAAGAAAGCCTAATTACTCAATGCAGCAGCTTTGCTGCCTCACACTGCTCACGGCGGGGCTGAGCTGCGGGGGGATGGATTCAGGGAGATAAAGGAGATTCAGCTGGTTCATGGCTGTGACAGAGGGTTGTTTCCTTAGCTCAGGGGCTACATTCCATGCAACCAGCTGCATGTGCACATCCCAGACCAGCACACCCTGGCCAGGTGGCACCCTGTTCAGCAGCAATGCTAATGGCATCGGTGGGGATGAAGTGGGGAGGTGGTGGGCTGAGCAGGGACAGAGGACAACTACTCGCCTCACCCTTTGTGGGCCACAGCTGGTTCATGGAGAAAGAGAGGCCACGCAGCAAGCAGCATTGGCTTTGTTCAAAGGAAAGGCAGCTTTTGTGTGCCAACTTGAGTCTAATTGGGTGAAATCAGCAGTGTTTTACAAATCCCTCCTTTGCCTTGGAGCTGTTGGTACGGGGATTTCGGGTGCAAGGGACAAGGTCCAGGCCACTGCTCCCAGCTGGCAGACAACAGCCCGCGGATGCTCTCCAAACCAAACTGCATCTTTTCCTGCTCAAACATGCCTTCCCCGCTGCAGAGCCAGATGTGGAGCTGGTTTCTCACTCCTTCACAGGACCCTGTCCCAACCCCGGCACTCCTCTCGGGCTACGTGGCAGCCAGCTCAGCTCCCAGGAGCTGCCAGGGTGCAGTGACAGGGGCACCCGCCTCCTGGACCCAGGGTCCCAGCAGCCTCTGAAGGCGTGTGTGGTGGCAGCAGCTTTCAAGTGCAGCCCAAGCACTGGGGAGGAGGCAGCTGCCCTTCCCTCCCCCAACAGCTGCCTGTCTCGTTCCTTCTGCGTGGCCTTATGTCTGACCCCGCTTAGCTGTGCGGCGCTGTGCAGCAGCAGGTGATGCACTTCTTGGGGGTCCTGCACCCAGAGCAGCTTCCCCACGCCTTAACCCAGCAGCCCCCGCATCCCACCTCCACCAACTTCTCCAGCGCAACCCCTGGTCGCAGCGACGAGGGAGCTCATGTGCTGAGAGGCAGCAAAGCTGAGACGCCTCGGGAGGTCTGCATTGCCACATCTCCATCACCATCGCAACCCAGTGTAGCTCAGGTCAGGCCAGCAGGTCTCCGTGCTGCAACCCTGTCTTCTGACCACAGGTGGACAGTCCTTGAAGCCTAAGGGGCTGCAGCACTGTACGATTTGGGCAGATGTGGAACAGTATTATTAAAAATCATCTTAACGTGCTCAGATTTCAAACGCTAAGAACTGCAACCAGCACGGGGCATTTTTCTTCTGTGCTGCCTGTCTGAGCAGATGATGGGAAATCTCTCTCGAACACTGAGTAATTATCACAGAACAAGCAACATCCTGCTACAAACTAACTATTGTTTGAGATTATTCTTATCTGGGCATGATTTATGGCTTGTGAGCTTTACTCTATCCTTGGAAACGTAGGGCTTTCACAAAATAAAAGTTACTTTTCCAAAGAAGGGCTGGTATCGTGTTTCTGTCACAGTTGCAAACGAGATAATGCAACCCTGGGCACCCTGACTAATCAAGAAAGCACCAGGAGCACAGTTGTTCTTTGTTACAGCTTGACATCCGACATTAATGTCCCTTTTGTGCTTTTAAAACACCTTTCCTCTCTCAAAGCCCTTTAAAAGAGTCAATTCATTAAGCTGCAGAATACGTAGGTAAAAGCTGGGGGTTTGCAGGCAGTGAATTTAGCTCTGTGTGTGCCAGAAGAGTGGTAGAGGGGATGTTTTATTCTTTTGAGATGTGGTTACACCTGGGGTGCAGCACAATGACTGGATTGGATACAGAAAAATCACGTCACGGCAGGATGATTCTTTGCAGCTGATGGGGAGAAACTCCCTCTTGTGTGATGCCATTCCCTTGACTGGTTTTATCACATCTTCTTTGGAAGGAAAAAAAGCTAAATGTGGCTGTTTTCTTCCACTGACAGTACAGGGATCCTGGGATGAGTAAACCAGATGTTGGCACCTGCATTTTGCAGGTACCTCCTTTTGGGCAGATGAACCCCTCCAGTGGAGTCTGCATTCCTCTCAGGTCTGCAGGAATTGCCGAGACACTGGAACATGTTGCCCAGAGAAATTATGGGTGCCCCATCCCTGGAAGTGTTCAAGGTCAGGTTGGATGGGGCTTTGAGCAACCTGATTTAGTGGAAGATGTCCCTGCCTCATCCAGATCACCCAACACTCTGACACAGGGGTCTCTGTGCACCTTGAGATGATCCTTCTCTCTGTTGCATCCACCCTGGGGCTGGGCCCTGATAACGGCAGAGGGACTCAGCAACCCCAGCAGCATGGCCCCTCGGTCACAGCCCTGGGCTCAGGTCCCCTGGGCCACACCTCTGCTGCCGTTGCATGTTTTGGAGCTGCTCACCCCTGCATGGAGCTCCATCACTGGCTCGGTACCTCCCTCTGGCCAGGGAGCCACTCCAGTTCAGCAGGGAGCCGAGCCATGCTTGTTCACAGATTATCTCTCCAGTGTAGTCAGTGCCAGAAAATTGAAAAAGTATTGGGAATTAAATACTAGTGTAACTTGTTTGGCCAGGAAGGAATGCCCGGGAGCAAGGAGCATGAGGTGCGTCTGGAGTGTGCGTGTTAGCGAGGTTGTGATCCTGCGGGTTAGGCACAGGAGGATTTCTCTTCGCTGCACAGTCTCCCAGGCTGTTGGACTTCGATTTGGGAATGGATCTCACACTGGGTAACATCTGCCATTGATTTCCACAGAACTGGTGTTTCCAGCCGAGCAGAAAGGCCTACAGGCTTTCCAGCGGTGTTAGTGTTACTGCCGGTTGGAAAATCTCCAAGGAAATATATCCTGTCAGAACAGGCTGATTTATCAAAGAGGGTTCTTTTCCTGGCAATTGGCCATTTTCAGTGGAAAAGATTTTTCAGGTCCAGGCTAGAACAAGGACCAGAGTCAGCCAAGAGCAGCCTAGGGACTGGATTAGAGGTTTGGCCATGGACATTCAGCACCCGCTCCTGCCTAAAGCCAGGCCTGGCACGTGAGTGTGGCTGCCTTCATCTCAGAGGAGTGCCCTTACAGCTGCGGCTTGTCTTAGCTTATGTCTCAATTTCTCCCATTTGTAAGGATGAAAAAAAACCTGTTTCCTTTCCAAAAATATTGAAATTGTGACCATTTTCCTGGGAGGTAGAAGCCATTTTCCACTGAGCCAGCAGCAAAGTTGCCTGCAAAGCTGAAACAGTGGCTTCAAATTCCTCTGCAGTATCATCTTTATTAATAACTTGATGTTTAAACTAATTTAACATGGTGGAGAATGGACATTTGGAGCAGATGTCACTGTGTGTTTACGGCAGTGATATTGCAGATTTTGCCAAACCACCTAGTGTCTGCTGGTAGAAGATGGTTATCGACCAAAGCCAGGAGGTGCAGCAGGCAGGCAGGATGATGCTAGTGGGCAGGGGAGGAACCATGGGAGCCCCTTGATGGTGGGAGAAGAGCAACAGATGGATGGGATGTTTCAAACCAAGTGTCTGGTAGCTAAACAGTGAAGAGTAATGGCTGAGAAGGTCTCTGCTTGGTCCTGACACCAACAAGCTGCTGAGACAAGTGGAGCAGCTCCAGAGGGATGATACGATAGACTCAGGCAGACATCTCTATCTGAATTTAGAAACATAGAATCATAGAATCATAGAATGGTTTGGGTTGGAAGGGACCTTCAGAGGTCATCTAGTCCAACCCCCCTGCAGTGAGCAGGGACATCCCCAACTACATCAGGTTGCTCAGAGCCCCGTCCAACCTGACCTGGAATGTTTCCACAGATTGGGCCTCCACAGCCTCTCTGTGCAACCTGTGTCAGTGTTTCACCACCCTCATTGTAAAAAATTTCTTCCTTATATCCAGTCTGAATCTACCCTTCTTCAGTTTGAAACCATTACCCCTTGTCCTGACACAACAGGCCTTGCTAAAGAGATTGCCCCCATCCTTCCTATAGTCCCCCTTTAAGTACTGAAAGGCCGCAATAAGGTCTCCCCGCAGCCTTCTCTTCTCCAGGCTGAACAACCCCAACTCTCTCAGCCACCCAAGTGGCTTTTTGTCACTTTTTGCAACTTTTTTGCAATGCATTTATGCCACCCAAGTGTGGGCATTTAAAATCTCTTCTCTGCAGCCACTGGACTCCCTCCATTCAGTGTAAATATCTCACTAGGCTTTCACCTGGGCACCTCAGCTGGATGCCTAAAGCTGGGGCCAGTGATGCTTGGTTGGAGTTGGTGGCTGATGGGGCTTGTCCCACCCATGGAGACCTTTGAGGTGTCCATTGACGTGGGTTGCCCAGGTGGTTGTACAGGCGGGATGGTCTTTCCCACAGTGCCTTGGAAGGCTCTTGGGCCACTAAGTCCTTCCATGCAGGTAGGAATGACACCAGGGGCTGATGCCTCCTGAGTGCTGCTGGAAACGACCCCCAGCGCTCACAGCCACACTCGGTGGTGGGGTTTGTGTGTGGTCCTGCTCAGCAGATGGGATTAACCACCGTGTGCGCCTCAAACCCTACGAGTTGGCCTGACCTGTGTAGAGTGATCCCATCCCCCTAAGAACTTGGCCCACAATTTTTTGAGTTCACAGAAAACATGCATATTTGTGGGGTGGCTGAGTGCATCCTTCACCCTCAGGCATCTGCGGGCTGTAACTGCACACCTTTGTGCTGTCAGTGATAGCCTGCACTTGAAAAGAACACTGCACTCTGCAAAACTGAGATGAGTTATTTGATGTGGAGCAAAGGGGCTGCCTTCTTAGGGACTTGTGAGACCATGGAGCCCAGTGGCTGCAGAAGAGGTTTGAACGGTAACAATCAGCATCCTGGTGTCAGAGAGGTGCAAATGATCTCTGCGGTTCATCATCCCACCAGTAGACGGTTAAGGAGAAAGGGTGGCAACGCAGATGCCGGATGTTGTCAAGGACTAGGGAACAGGTGCTTGGCCTCGAGTGATGGAGGATAGTTTTGTCCATCCCCAGATCCTGTAATGCCACAGATCGTCCCCCCAAGTCCAATCAGAGGGAGGTTTGGTGGCGTGGGATGTATCTGGGAACCTGGTACCTGGCCTTTATTTCTCTCAGGAGTGTATTCAAAGTCTCTCCCTTTCTCCATCACCTGTTCCCAGCTGTGAGCAGATGCAGGTGGTCAGCATGGAGCACGTTCCTGCAATGTGCACTGCCAGCACTGCTGGGACTCCTGGGGACATAGCACTGAGGTTCTGGATCTCTGTGGTGGTGGGGATTTGCACCCAGGTCTGCTAATTAGAGCTGGTAAGGACGCCTCCAGCTGAGCTGCTTCTGTTCCTGTTTTTTGCAAAAATTGCATTTTTCTTGTTTCATTTTTCTTTTTCAGCAGGAAAACTGAAAGAAAAAACCTAGGGATTAGCTTAAATCTAATAAAAAATGTTTTCAGCTGATCTTTTCAGTATCACTGTGCTGTATTGCAGATGTGAGCTGGAGTTTAAACTTCTGCGAGCTCAACGCTGCAACCCGACTGTGTTCCCATGAGGCGGAGGGTGGAGGCGGATCAGACTCCCCCAGGAGATGATTCAGGGCAGATGTCACCCTCTGGTGGAGTCTCTCCATCTCTCCACTGGTTGCAGAGGAAGCCAAGAGAGATTAGCTAGGTAATTTAGCAAGACAAATTAAAAGTCTGTATTCAGGCAGCATCATCTCCCCAGACCAGCTCTTCTCCTCCTGGTGCTTTCAGTGCATCACGAGAGACACCAGGCCATGAGGACAACACGGGAGGGGTGGTCTGGGCTGAAGCTAAACCCTCTTCTGTGGGGTCACACACTGCAGCAGTGAACTGCTGGGGAACTCATTCCTGGGCAAGTCAAAGCTGAACGTTGCAGGCCGTGACTGCTAAAGCACTTTGGTTTTGGCTGAAATCACGTTTTGTTGTATCTTCTGTATCCAGTTGTTGGCAACATTTTATTCCCTGGACATGTTGATACTCCAAACACTAGCCCCAGGCAGGAGGAGAAGGAGGGCTTCCCTTCTGCAAAAGCATTTTCCTGCAGATCGGAAATGTTCAAGTTTTGCTCCAAGGGCCTGAAAAAAGCTCGAGGACAAAATGCACATGAGGAGGATGCAGAGGATAGGTTTTAATTTAGCAGGAAATACAAATCCAGTGACTATCTTCTTTTACACATTGAAAAGCTTACAAAAAAATCAATGATACTTACACGAGCTCATGACCATGATGAGTGATGTTATTTATAACCTCTATAAGTCTAGTTTGGATTTGTAGAGCCTCTGCTCTGCTGTCCAGGTGCTTCACCAGATTGCTCCATCATGATCAAATTAAAAGTTATTGGAGGGAGTTTGCATGCTCCCACGTGGCCTATAATTTGGGCTAATTTAGATTGCAGCGTTGAAATCAAGTCATGCTGGTGGGTGCACTTCAGCAGCAATTAATGCAAACATTTGGTACAGAGGACCCACTAGTTGCCCCTATACGGGGGTCCGGGGCTTGTCGCCGTTTCTTCCCAGTGCCATGGCACAAGGAGCCCGAGGCTCTGCTGGGGACCCCAGTACAAGCTGAAATCCAGCCGTACGTATGTGGGCTTGTTCGAGCCATGAGTGGGCACCTGGTCTCCGCTTGTGGCACACCACTGCTGCCAGCCACCCTGCTGCTGCCCACGGCTTTTCGGCTCCGTCTGGGAGGCTGGGGGTGGCCGTGCTCCTGGCTGATGCTGGTCATGGGGCACACCAGGGTGTCTCCCCGTGCTCCACGAGGCTGGGGAGGGACCTGGGGGGCTCGGGGTCAGCCCAGCCGGGTCTCCCCATGGACATGCCGCCCATGTGGGGCTGCCCACCCTCACCCCAGGCACATGGCCCTTTCCCAGATCCCGGGGGGCATCCCACAGGGGTCACCTATGGGGTGCAGGACTACTGTCCCACGGCCAGCCAGCGTGGGCGCATGAGCATCCCTGTGACACGGCCCCTGATCTGCCACCGCGCTTTGGTCTCTGGGTTTCTCCAGCCATGGGCTGGGTTTCAGGGTGAGCCGGCGGGAGGAGGAGGCAGCGGGCGTGCGGCTAGATGGCAGCAGAGCCGTGGCAGCCTGGGGAGGATGGTCAAGGCAAAGGTCTGGGGAATCACCAATGCACACAAACGTTTTTAGCTTTGGCTTTCCTGGGGGGACCGGCCGGAGGGGTGAGGACGGGGTGCAGGGCAAACCCGGGGTCCCCGGGGAGCGGGGCTGTCCTCCGTCCCGTCTGAGCATTCACACCATGCGCTGGGTGAAGGTGCAGGGACCAAAATCAGGGCTGGGCTCACCTGAGAAGGGCACCGTCCTTCCCTGCTGCTCCCCCGTTCTGTGGGACCTTTAGGAACTGAAGCAGGAACTCCACAGCAGCCCTTGGCTTTGAGGAATACTGCAAGTTTTTTATCTTTTTTGTAAGGGTGCTGGCAACACAGTCGCCCTCCCTCCACTCCGGAGCTGCAGCAGCGCCCGGAGGTGACAGGCGCAGTGTCTGTAAGGGGATGGGAAGCTCTGCCTGGACCCAAGATAATAGGTATTTTCAGTATTTTGAAACTCCCACTGAAAGGAAATAAATAAGCACTTTATGTATTTACAGATCTACTTTTTTTTATGGTGGTAATTTTCAGGGCAGGATGAAGCTGAACCAGCCAAAGATGCCGGTAGGTAATGGCCGTGCTGTGACAGCCTTGGTCACAGCCCTCCTCGGGGCACACACTGCCCCTAACAGAACTGGAAATGGGCTTTCAGGGTTTTTTTGGGGTTATTTCCATTGCAGGGCAAGGCAAGGACAGGCCAGCTGAGCATCCAGCAGCTGGAGGATAAGATACACCCAAAACACCCCAGGGTCCACGGCTTGTGTTAACTAGTTTTGTCTCTTCGGAGGGAAGATGAGCACCTCTCCCAGGACAAACGCCCTTGGCGACCCCTCAGCACTGTGCCACCCTTCCCTGGGGGCTGGATGCGGCAGACGGCAGCACTGTGGGAGCTTGGGGCCAATTCGGCCGCTATATAAGCTGGGCATTGCCCCGAGCCAGCACCCTCGGCACACATCACCTCTCTCCTGTGCATTTCCTTCATGGTTTTATGGCTCTCACCCACCTCTGCTCTGGGGCTCGCTCAGGGCTCCCTGGAAGAGGGAGCAGCTCCTGGTGCATCCCGCTGCCGGTGGCTTTCACAAAACAAATCTCTAAGGGGAAGGTGACTAGCCCTGTATCAACAACGAACATCGTGATGCCCATCACCCCATCCCTCCTCACTGGCAACATTAAAAGACATCCCGTTTGGCAAGCGCTATACATTTTTCAGGACCTATGTTCACATAGCTTAAATAGAATTATTATCTATATCTTTGTATAGATTAAATAGTCTATATATTAAATAATACATAGATTAAAAACCAGGACAAGGGCATGGAGGGGAAGGACACTTCCAGGACTGGATCTTGTCCCAGAACACAGGATGCTCTGCTCCAGAGACGTGCTCCCCAGCACGTGGCAAATGATGGCTCGAACAGGAGACAGGTTTTATCCATTTTATTTAACCAATGAAATTCCTACTGATAACAATGAAAGTAATTTCAGCAAGTATAAATGCGATACAGTTTTAAACAAACCCCATTGTTCCGTACCTATAAATAGATTTTTCAAAACCTCATAAAAAGTGCAGATTTATGAATTGCTGTTAAAATGTTAATACATGATTCCTTTGTTTAAAAATGCGTTTTTGTCTCTTAACTCACAAAAAAAAAAAAAAAAGTTCCTTCTGCATCTGTTCAGATAAATTCAAGTCGGGTAACTTAAAAACTAAAAAAAGTGACACACAAAAAAAAAAAAAAATCCATCCCACTAGGTCAGTCTGTCCTCTGCAAAAAAAAAAAAAAAAAGCCAACCAACAAAAAACCCCCAACCAGCAACAACAGAAAAAAAATAAATGGTAAAAGCTGCTGTGGAAACCCACAGTGAGCTCCTAGCAGCTGCCTCACCTTGCAGGCAAACCTCCTGCGAAAGCGCGGAGCCCGTGGCGTATCTCCAGGGCTCAGGGCAGGTGGAGGCCCGGGAGGCAGGACAGGCGATGTGCCACCTGCCTGCGGGATGCTGTGGGGACCGCGGGGCCCACAGATGTACCACGCTTCCCTGCTTCGCGGTGGTGGGAGGGAGCAGCAGGATCAGAGCTTTGTCCTTAATCCTCCATCCCGAAACACCTGCGCAGCCGTGGCAGGAGGAGGCAAGAAGCTGCCAGGCTGGGGCTGGGCACAATTTACCCCCTGTCCAGGGGGTGAGAGGTGGGAGATGCAACGAAACGCCACCCCCACGGGCACAGCCCTGCCCGGCCCTGCCCTGCCCACCGCCCCAGCCTGCGGGCAAGGGGGCTCAGACCCACCGCCACCAACGGGGAGCCAACGCCGCTTCTTACCCCCGACACGCCGGGCTCTGCAGACGGCAAATCAAGGGCTAATTTTTGCACTCGAGAGAGGCTTGGAAGCTTTTCAGCTGCAGAAATACCGTGCCCATGTTTTCAGTCCAGCGTCTGGTCTGTCCATCCCTCCCACACCGGCAAGGCTCACGTTTCCCGCCCTGCACCGGCAAGCAGACCACGGGGGGCAGCCGGCGGCAGGCTTATAGGCACAGGGGGCTGAAACACACGCCAGACCCCAGCCTTCCCGGCGTTTGGGTCCAAATGCGGCCAAACGCAGGGCGGCTGCGCAGCTCGGACCATGGTTTTTGCAGAGAGGGGCTCAGCTCACCCACGGTCGAGAGAGGTCTGCCGGCAAGCCTCCCTGTATCTACAGTGGTATTTTATCTACAGCAGGGTCTGTTTAGCAAGAGCAGTTTAAAGTGGCTATGTTTATCAAGTTTGCTACCTTATGAATTTAAAAAAAACAACAAAACAAAAAACCAAACCCCAACAACTATAAATACAAAGACTCTCACACACCAGACACTTGCAGCCTGCATGACTCATAAACCGCATCAATATTCTGTTAAAAAGCTTATTCTACTTAAAACTATACATAGTACAAGAGATCGAAAAGTGGCAGTCGTGTACAGGCACGCTGCCTGCCCCAGGGTGGCCCACAGTCAGGTGCTTCCTAAAAAATCAAGGAGTTACAGTAACACGGCACAGGACTGCAAAGCCGATCACAGCTTCTGCTTACACTGCATACAAAGTACCAAGGGGAACACAAAAAAGAACTGGTGTTAATACTGATGGATTAAAGAGTAACTATAAAGATCAAAACAGACGTTCACAGCATGCTACATATATTGCTCACAAACTTTTCTTTAAAAAAAAAAGAAGAAAGGCTAATACAAAACAAGGAGTTGGCAGTCTGATTTTTCAGTTATGTCGGATAGAAAGATAAAGCATATACATTCATCGTGTGGCTTTCCAGCAAAAGGAGAAAAGGGTAAAACCGAGAGATTTCAAGTTTACAAAATTCCTATTTTTTTTCAGCTACAGTTTATATCCAGTTCCGGTCACAGTCGTGAAAAAGATTTCTGACTGCGTCGCCTCGCAGAGTCCAAGGGCTGTAGCCTAATTATTATTATTTTTCCCCTAAAAGCGGCTGCATCTGGCACCACCCCGAGCAGGGTGCTCAAGCAGCCACCTGGGCACGTGGCAGCCGGGCTGGAGGGAAGAGGTTTGGGTCTGGTGGCACGACATGAGCGTGAAGCGGGGAATGAGAAACAGTTTTGGACCGTGCGTGTTTAGACCTGCTGCTGTCGCTGCCCCCCAGAACCCTCGGCTGGTGACAGACTGCTTGGTGATTCACCCATTTTGGCTGAAAACTCCCTTCAGAGGGCTGATGGGGGCAAAAAAATGTAATTCAACAGCAGCACATTTTTCTCAGGCAGAAGTGAATGGTTCCCTTCCCCTGCTCCATCCCTGGGGTAAGGAAAGGGTCCCAGCTTGTGTCCTACAGCAGCCCCCTGGACACCTCGGAAGGAGGCATCTCCCACCACCTCCCCTAGGCACAGACATACACAAAAACCTCTCGGACACACCAGTGAAGTTTCTTCAACTGACCAACATGTCAACTCCTCCCGCACTGGCTATGTCCCCTCGGGAGCGCCTGTGGTCTCTACCTTCTGGTGCTGACAGCATGGTTTGCTCCCCACGGTTAGTATATTAATTGGCATCTTCAATACCTTCTCTAACTACTGTCAGGAACAAGAGCAGAATTCAGATTTGTATTTTCCAGGAGCCCCAATGATACTCAGTACCCACAGGAACACCCAACCCTGCCGATGGAGCAGCCACTCCACGGCGTGCATTTGGATTTATCCCGTAGATATGTGAAAAAGCCAAACCCACTTGTTCCGAGGCCGGCTGTGGTCTGCCTGGCTGCAAGGCACCCCAGGAGCCGCCGACCCGATGGCCCTGGAAGCCTGCCTGGCACAAGAGGACCTCAAATCCCCCATTAGATGTCCCTCAAAGAAACCTGCACAGCTGACCAGCTCAAGCACGGGGAGTTTTGCCAAAGAAAGCGATTCCTTAGTGGATCCACTGGATTGTTACTGTAACTCCAGAGATGGGATCTGACATGCCACTGGCAAATGCTACCTAAATGTTGTAAGCAAGTACTGAGTGTCCTCCTTTCGAACCAGATTTAGAATTTTCCTGTCCAGAAATAACCTAATGCGGCAATTAAGTGCTTCTGAACATGAGAAAAACCCTCTGAACTCAACAGCAAATGGTGATATAGGAACCTAGCATTGGTTTACAAGGTTAAGACTAGGAGGTTGTCCCCGCGTGACTGCTAAGGGTTGTGAGTTGGGACGATAGGAAGCACTTGATGCAGGGTGGTGGTGGCGGCAGGTTGGAAAATGACAATTTTTGCCCCTGCGGAGCAGCAGAAGGATTAAATGTCCGCAAGAGAGAGCTGATGTGTGTTGGGGGAGCAGCAGCATAACCGCATACCAGGAAATGTGCTCTAAGGGATAAATTAACACTGATCAAGATGCTCCTGAAGTTTCCTCATACTACTGTGCTCTCTCCATCTCCCACACCTGCGATCTACGCAGTAGGTATGAAATGCTAAATTCATTTTCATTTGGAGATAAAAATTTTCATTTACAATTCCCAAATGTGGAAAAGCTGGTGGATGCATCTCTTTAGACAAACATAGTGCCGGAGGACATTAAGGAGAAGAAATCCTAAGTTCAGATAGTGAGAACTGACATTTTTGTCCAGCTGTTGGAACGATCACTAATAGCAAACCAATTCTTACAGCCGTATATTCCAATCAGCTCTGGGAAAGTTTATTTAGAATGAATCCACTCCCCTCTCCCTCCATTTTGTGCAACATCACCCCTTACTTATGGGAGAAAGATCCAAACCTCTAAGGAAAGTAACTGAAAGAACATCCCTTGAAATCAAGAAGATTTGGAGAATTTCTTTCTGGCCAAAACTTTTTAGTCCAGGCACAAGCTATCCACTTGCTACCGCCAATAAATCTTTTCTGCAAGTAGAAGTTAAATAATCCAGCTCTTCTAAAAGAGAGTCCAAACTCTGGACACGAGCCTGAAATGCATGCCTATGTTCATGGAAAACACACATTCATGAGAAATATCGAGAACCTGTTCTGCAACAGCAGCAGCTTACAGTTTAACTGCTTTGGGAGTGATGTCTCTAAGTCTATATTAAGTCCCCAAAACAACCCATTTCATTAACAATCACTGCAAATCACATGGATCTGCTACACATTATTCCTTTAATCTCTATGGAAACTGATTTTGTTCTACTGAATTTAGGTGACTAAGTATTTTTAAAAACCTGACTCAAAAATGCAAGTGGGCACCTTGTAGGATTTTGCTAAGTGTCTAGGTGCTTAAATTCCCCTTGAAATTTAGGCAACTAGCTGCTTTTTCCAAATCCCATGAAAACATCTATCAGCATCGCTATGAACAAAAATACTTTTGAAGAATCTGGTGCTTTGACCTTCTGCACTCAAGTAACAAAGAAGCAAAATGTTTTCCTTTTTGTTCTGTTCTGATCTGTTCTGAATTTATAGAGACCTACATTTATAATTGTTTACAATCATTGATTTTCCTGTCCTTACAGTTTTTTTAACACATAGGAAGAGCTGATAGTGGCAATTCTTTAGCTCTTAAAGCTGAAAGTACATCCTTTTCATTTTAATGAAGGCTTTAGGACAAAGAATGTATGTTTCAGTTCAGTCTTGATGAAAATAAATCCATCTACAGCTCACCAAAATTCTCAGCGGATACCACAACACTAGCTTTAGTAGCTATCTGCACAAACTGCACCCTAGTTTAAAATGGTTTCTGTTCCTGTATGATGGCACTCTTGTGATGTTCGGCTGCAGGCAGTGTGTTCTGCAAAATGTAAATGCTCCCTCCAATCGGCACCTCCTTCACTTCTCTTCGTTACCAAAAAATGGAGCAATTTCAGCTCCAAGAATGTACTCAATCGCAACACATGTTTTGAAGTGATTCTGCAATGATAAGAAGCTGTCCATGCTCAAAAGCTCCGTTCCCTACTTACAGCATTCCCTGCGCGAGCTGGTTAATTTGTACCTACCAAGCTCTCTCTTCAGTAGACAGGAGACTGTACACTTTGTTTTTATGTTGGTCATGGCTGGGATTTTGTGGACTAACATTAATGCTGGTAAATATCAATTCCAATAAAGGAAAACAGAGGGAGAGTATCTACATGATTACGGTACTCTTAAAAATAATATTAATGAACAAAGTGTGAAGATTCACATTCATGAGTGCTTTAAAAATGCAAAAAATCCAAGAACACTTGCACATTAGAATTTGGCACAGTATGAGCCTAAAGCGTGCATAAAGTGTAGAGTAGAGTTGTCTGACTTTAAACACCTATTCTGAACAAACAACTATTAAAAATCATAAATTTGAGTATAAAAACTAGGCTATAAATTGTTACACTGTAAATGCAATACTTTGAAAAAAAATGCCACACGGAAAACACTTCCAGAAGTTTCAAGTTTGCATTTAACATTAAAAAAAAAAGAGAAATAGCAAACTAGTTGTACAACGACATTTCCTACGGTGGAATGTCTTGCAGGCCATACGTGACTTGATATGGCACCTTAAAAAAAAAAAAAAAAAAGAAATTACTGGTTTACTACAAATTTTATGAAGCAATCCATTTATAGTTTCTATATTTCAAATCTGCTCATGTACTTTGCTCAGAAGGCATTTGAGCTGGCAAGTATATTTCATAAGGAAAGAAGTAAAGGCACTCATGTTTCCAAACGTAAAACTCAACCTACTCCAAGAGTCTTTGCATTTCTGAAGGGAAACTAAGCCGTCACCTTAGTTACCCAAATCTAGTTTCACCTCCTTTCCAGAGCTCAACTGTGCTTCTTGAGAACTACTTGACTTTTCAAAGCAAAGGAATTTATAGTACTGTACAGTTCCCATCACTTGAAAAAAGCAAAAGTATTGCATGAAAACTTCTCTCAGCAGAACTGTTTTATGCACAAAAGCCATTAGGTATGGCCGCTACAGTCACAAGAGGGAGGAAAAAGGATCATAACAACTTAGAAAGTTAATCTAAGTTCATACATATGAACATCTCAACACTTTTGAGAAATCTTTGCAGTTAGCTATACAAGATAAATAAATCTGATGTTTTACCCAATGCTCTCTCTAGAAGAGAGTCTGATGCTGCCTACTGGGTAGTCTTCTAAATAGCCAACGTTACATAGAAACAAAATAGTTAATGATTTCTTCCTCAAAAGGTTTTCACATGCAGAGTCTGCAGTCTGAAAGTGCAGAAAAGTGTACAATCATTTAGCTTTCCAATCTGGAACAGATAGATAAAGTGAAAAAACCAACATGCGAAGTCACAGCAAGGTATCAGGAAAAGGGAAGAAAAGAGAAAACTAGCTTTAGTAGCATACTGGTCCATGATTTTGTCAATGAAAAGTGTTAAAATATGACTGATATAGTATTTTTTTAAACTATTCTGCAATCACCAATGGAAAAAAATACTGTATTAACTTCTACAATCCAATGGAACATTAAAAAAAACCTATCCAGTTAATTCTGAATGTATGCAACAGAAATAAAGGTCACCCTCCTCAAAGAAATATGAAAAGTCCAAACCAACAGACGAAAGTTGAAGCAGTGACAACTTGCATCCTACCGGGTAAGTTTAAGCATCTCTTTAGGCACTTCACTGGTTCATTAAATGCAATACAAAATAAAGCTATAAATATCAACATTTTGTGCTCTTAAAAATTAGTCAAAAGCAACAGAAAACAGCACAAAAGTGTGACATTTTTGGCAGCTTATTTCTTCCCTTCCCCAATATTACCGGTTGTCCAAGAATGCTTTGTTTTGGGGATGCTTTGGCATCTCAGTATCAGGTTGTCTTAAGCCGTAAAAGCTAAAACAAAACTGCTAGGCCTTAGACAATAAAGAAATTTGGTTTTAAAATTTCTTTATGGCTATATAAGAAGGACACTTTAGCAGTGACATGATAGGGAAAAAAGCTTGCTTTCTTTTTAAATATTGCACTTTTCTTTTGTTCACTCACACTAATGCATAGAAACTTTTTAAACTTTGAATATTAAAATTTCATGCTATGAAAAAGTTATGGGAAATAAATTTCTATACACCCAATATGAAAGAACAGATATGCTAGCCTTCCTTTACTTTCCTTAGTTAAAACATTGAGAAAGAAGAGAGTGCAAAAAACCCCACAACCCTATTTTTGGTCAGCCTGTGTATTAACTTTATAGGTGCCAACTAAACAAACTGCAACATGTGATGAGCATGGATATTGTAAGGACAACTGAGGGTGACTGTCAGTAAAACAAGATTATGCATGAATGAAACACAGTAAGTGTGGCTGAAATGGCAAATCGTGAGGCCTCTTCTCTTGGGAAGGGGCATGACAAAGCAGATGAATTTCGCACTTCAGTAGCATGCTGTAGGATTTATCATGATTAATTTCACATTAAAGTGTGCTCAGTGTTTGCATCCACATCTCGCATCACCTTCAATTGCTGTAGTAAGATAGTGACTGGCAAGCAGTCTCCAGGAGACACAGAAGAATCCAGTGGGCAATTCAATGCAATGCAGCCCGCGCGTCTCTGTCACGTGTCACGACATGGTGGTACGTTCTCAGGACAGGCAGAACAGATCTTCTGCTGGACTCTACTAATCTGAAAAATGATTGCTTGGAAAAAGAAGTCTCTAAGCACTTCGCTCCAGTGCTTAAAGAACAAAGCGCTAGGATTGGATATAATAAAAACAGTTTCAGGATCCTGACCACTGCGCAGAAATCCAGCCAGAAACAATGCAGAGTAGTGCTCCTCAGTGTTACTTTTGTTATCATTAGTAATGTTAAGCATCAAGAAAATAAAACACGTCATTGCACATTACAGCCGTCAAGAAGCACGGCTAAACTTTGACACTAGAGAATTGAATAACCTGATGCTACATCACAAACAGCTTCTGGTGTGTATCTATTTCAAAAGGTCTTTACATACTCGGTAAAAACTCCTTTACTCCTGCCCAGCGAATGCTTCAGGTTAAGTGACGAGTTATGGCACGAAGAGCATACAGAAGTTCGGCTTGCATACGAGCTTCCATTAGAAGTAGATTGACATGAACCTGTTAAAAGTTAAATCAGCCATTTAGTTCACCTCTGAATGCAACGTTGTTTATTCATTTAGGCTAAAATTTCTAACCTTCAGTAAAGTATTGCTGCAAGAAACTACGACCTTTCTCCCTGTACCCTGCTGCAGGACTCCAGTTCCTCTCGAGACAGCTATGCAGTATACCAATTCTAGACAACATCCTAGGACTGCAAGGAACTAGCCTCAACTGCTGCTTTAAGCAATCTTCCATCTGAGAAGTCCCAATAAAACCATTTTTGTATCCTAATGGTATTAGTTCTTTATGAATCATATTTTGTTGTCTTTACTACGACCTGTGACCGCTATAGGGAGCACAGAATAAGGAAGTTTACATGCCAGATAGGCTAGCAGGCACACAAGCACTGAACCCTTGTCAGGAAGCATTTAATGTGGATATGTAAAGACACATTGACATTTTTATTGATGAAAAACACCACGAAGATTATAAATATCTATATGAGTTAAGGTCTTTTTTGATCCCCAAATCCCAAGTATTGGCATAGTTGACCACTTCTGCATTCCCAAGTTTACCCACTTTTCTTTTACACTTGTCAGTTCAATTTTATGGAGAAGTCACTCAACATAAAAATAAAAAAAGAATCAGTATTTCCAGTACACTAAGAAGTATTTTGGTAAAATTGATATCTAATACTCAAAGAATTAATCTCATTTGTTTTTCTCTGGTTAAAAACAGTTCGTTTGACAGATACTGCCATTTTTAGGTGTCACCATATTTTCCTTTTTAAACAGCACGGGGGTCTCTGTGAAGCCAGTTTGGCTCTAAAATACATACCTTCTCCGAGTGCTTGAACTGACGCCAGTAACTATCGTACATGCGCTTGGTAGTTCTCTCTGGGTAGCAGGTCACTGTCTTTATGTAAACCTTCAGGCTGCGTTCAAGTAACTGATTAACTTCTCCATAATCATAGTCATCATACCTAAATAACACAGGCAATCACTCTGTTGGATATAAGTTTTTAAAAGCATGGTCTTTCGCGGCATTATGTTTTTAAGTTTGGGAACTGGAGCATTTATTATACGTGCTAAAAAACTACCTGCTAACAGAGGATCTGAAAGGTTTCGTACTAGGATGCTGTCTTTTCTGAACGAAGGATACAGGCTGGCTTCAAAGAAGACATTTCTGTAATAATTTCCATCCTGATTCATAATCACTTTCTCTACTGGAAGCAGAAGTTATACTGATATGCCAGCAAAACCACTCTAACTTCCAGACTGAGGTACCATCTCCACTTCAACACCCAGAGTCTAAAATCATGCTTTTCACATGGTTCATTCTGTTTACACAGTTTAAAATGCTCTCCTAAGCCAGGGGATTTTTCATCCATACCTGATTCCATACATACAGTGGACATAGTTAAATAAAGCTCTTCTTAGCGTAGTTGTATCAACATCTTCATGCGTTGCCATAGTGTTATACGTGAGGTTATATACCATCCGAAACTTCTCATCGAGGAGATGCCCAATATCAGAATAAAGCCTGTTTACAAGGGAAAAGCCATGATTTTCCCAAGTATAGTCCTGCACGAAGAGAAGGAAATATATAAATGTACAAATGAAGTGAAGTCCCTATCTGATCCTCTCTATAGCTCAATAGTTTTTGTCATCTGCTAGTTATATATTCTCTTAAAAAAATTTGCATTTTGAATCCTTCATCCGTATCACCTGCTCCATTCCCTCAGGCTTCCTGGCAATGAATATCATGTCGCAACACCCCAGCTCCAGCTGGATATCGTTAGCCTACAGGAGAAAACAACCCCAAGCTTCTCTTGAAGTGTTGAGGCAATTTTCCATAGCCTGCTGTGCCACTCCGACCAGTGTCATTCTATGTGGGATGGGCCTGGAAGTTTAAGAACTTGTTCCTCTTGGAGGCTCTGATGCTTAGCTCTGAGCAGAGATGGAGTATTTACTTCCACACAGGATGTACACTCATTGGGTAAAGTGCTGAACCGTCCTTGAACAAACTAATAAAATCCAGACTGCTTTAGTCTGAGACAAGCACCTGGATTGCAAATAGGAAAGCTTGCCTGCTCGTATCAGGAACAGGAAATCTTTGCAGAGTCATGGCACAGCATCATCAGCAGAGAATGACCCTGCTTCAAAGCAGCGTGCAACCACTCTCCACATTGCGGTTATACAGAACATGTTAGTTTGCCCACATCCTTGGCAAGTGTTTAATCATTCAATCACTGATGCCATCTTTACAATTGAGGGCATCGTCTCCATGTCCTTCCTGTGTCTGGCTGTTTTCAAAAGGTACTGCTGGGCAAGGGTCCAGAGCATGTCTACTGGACTGGGCCTCTGATTAGGGTAGTGGGGAAGAGTATGTAGGACAATATTCAGCTGCCTAACAGAAGCATTCAGTGACGTCTGAAATGCACCACAACATCACATTTGGCCTCCAGCTGCCAGTCCAAAAGACCGTAAGGCTTGTGAGAAGTATGCCTTATGTACCAGCCCTGTAAAGGTGTCCAGGACACCTGGGGCATCACAAAAGCCCCTAAAAACCAGAAGCCTCAGGAGGGGCAAAGAGCTGTTGACTAACAGCAGTTAATCTACACTAACAATGAAAAAGGGGAAAAAATGATTTAAAGACGTTCTGCTGTGTATGGAACACCTTTTTCTATTACTAAATTTAAATCCACAGAGATAAAGGCAGTCTTGTTTAATCAGAATAAGGATTGGACTTATTGCAGAGTTTTGGGATGCTACTGCAATTTAAATAGCATTAATAGCAGAGCATTTGGGAGGATGTGGGTATACACATCTAACTGCTTAAGACTAGAACATACTAATAAAGTTAAATTATCAAGGTGACTCCTTTGAATGCAGGCCAGAAGCTGTCCTGTTTATTTATGAGCAGAGATGTTTTAGTTCCAATTTCAACTTCTGTAGAGCATTTTTCCATGGGAGCCTGCTGCTCCTAAAGTAGTTAAACAGAATGTTTGATTTACAGGCACTGACTCTGCCTTATTCTTTTTGGCAATATCTACCTACTTTAGGCTCATATAAAGACCGCAGAGTAAATTATCCAGATCAGCAGAGACTGCTATATAGCTAAATACATTTCCTGAGAGTGATCATGGACTCTTTATTTTACAGTCTTAGATACATCTTCTGACCATGAAGTTTTCCTGCACCCACTGTTTTTTAATTGAAGTTCTCTGATTTGGGTTAAGATTTATTCTATTGCTTACAATTTTTTACTAGACTGCTGATTAATCTACTCTATAAGCTGGAACAGAACCACCTACAATGTCCCTCCTGCTATATATATCATGAAGAAGTTCATGAGTCTGGTCATGGAAAAAGGTGCCAATATGTAAGACAATACACAGGTAAAATATACATGCAACAGCACTAAAAAAATATATTCAAATATAGCCAAAAACTTCAGTAATCATATTCAAGAACTCCTTTTCTTTTCTGACATTCAAAGTGCAGTGATTTCGTGCATATAGGAGAACAATACCCATCAAGTCATTCACAAAGACCTACATACATCTATGTATTGATAACCACTGGACAAGGAATACTTGATAAAATGACAGAAATAAAGAGTTCTTCCAGTGCATTTTTGCTACAACATCTGGAGGGATGGAAAAGAAATTCTTTCTTTTCCACCTTTCACTTTTATTCCAGATTTAGCGGTATGCTTTACAGTTTTCAAACACTAATTCTGGTAATAATTGGACTAAGACTGAAAGCTAAGTATTGTCTTATCTGAGATTCACAAATAGTAAAAGACTCATCTCGGGTAGATTTATGGACGTTTGCGAGTTATTTAACAGACCAGGACAAGAAAAGGAGCATGCAACAAACATGCACCACTACAAATGCTTTACGCTATTTGCCTTGTAGTGAGATACATAAACATTCTTTGAGTGAATGTACTTTAAAGAGATGGTACCTGAGCTCTGAATGTTGGCAGATGGTCTTCTCCTCGCCTTGCAAAGTCTTTGTACCCAAACCCAGGATCTTCAATATAGCGGGAGACATCCGTAGAAACTATTTCATCATCAAATGCTGTGAATAAACCAGCAAAATACTTTGCTTTAGGCAAGCACATGAGTTAGCACCAACTTCCAGCTACCACTCTACTACAGGACTCGAGAACAATTTTAGAAGTTGTGGAAAGGAAGAGAGCGGTGTGAAGGAAAGAAACATTTCAATCCCAATCTGCTTGTAGGGGATCCATCCCTTTCATTGAGCCAACTAAATGTCAGCCTACACCAAACATCTAACATACTTCTACCAAATGGGAAGAGATGGGCTAAACTTCTGTCTGGAGGTGTGCTCTGTTGACTTCTGAGGGAGGATAGGTGTCTTAAATCAGGAAGACGAATCCTGTTAGTCAAGTCATTCTTTTAGGATAAGAAACAGAAAAATGTACCCTTGACAACAGGATTGCTATGGTGAGCAGATACGGTGTCAGGAATTACACCAGCTCTGTTCTATAACCCGGAGTATGAGCAACCAGAAAGCAATACAACACTCCACTTGTAAATATCAGTTGAAGATTATATGAAAGCAAAGAGCTCTACAGTACATCAGGCTGAAATTCTGCCAGAAGCTCTAGTAACTAAGCATCTTCAAAGAGCTCCAAAACGTGTCACCAAGCAAGTGCAGGTTCTCTATCAGGAATCAATCTTTCCCTCCCGAATAAACAGGTGGCTTGATTGTGTAACTACCTCTGCAGAAGTTGACTACTGCATAGCTGACTGCATTTGACCCCGACGTTAAAATCCTGGCTTGCTTCCACATGCATTGACAGAACAGTTGCCATATGTCCACTGTTAGCACCTTGAAAAGTCAGTTAATCTAAGAATTGCAGAAGTGCTTTATCTCCTCTTTGCCTCATTAAACAATCAAAACATAACTGCGTAGGAAGAAGCTCGCACAGCATCTGCTACAGCAAATCCCCAGCGAAGAATAAAAAACCTGCACACAAACACTCCTCTTCCCTGACAAGGACTGAATTTCATGAAAGGGTCAAGGCCCAACACATACAGACTCCTCAGCTCAAACCAGCAAAAGGCAAAGAGGGAGGAAACTCAACAAAACTATCAGCAATGGCATCAAAAACCCACTTCTGTCCCAAACACCACCTTTTCCTTATACACCTAAAGTTGCAGAGACTCATGGAAAGCCTGAACTGATAATACAACTGCAGTGGGTGTCAGTTTATCTGCACTGTTGATACTGTCTGACCAAAGAAAAATAGAGCAAGAATGGACAATGTCCGTTTCTTAACATCCAGCCATGACGGGGCTGGATGTATCTTCTTTCAGAGATTTTGTGTGTTCCTAGAGAGCCACAAAATGATCTCTCTGCTGATCCACAACATATTCTTCCTCCCTTTTGGGATCAGTGCACGACAACTTACATACCTTCAAACACGTTTGGTCTGAAGCTACCGAGATCTAAATTCATAAAAAACAGTGTCAGTAAAATGTGAAGCATTTTATGGGTCACTTCTTAAAAAGACACAAACTATCACCTTCAAGTAGCCTCTACTATGAGGAAATGGTTGGAGATTCTGACTGTCTTAGTAGTATTCTTTCTTCAAACACTTTCTTTGGGAAAAAAAACCCACCTTTGTGTCTATAGGAAACAGATTTCATTGGATGGTTTGTTAGAGATTAAGGCCTCCAGAGCATATGAAGAATACTGGAAAAGAAGCTTTCAGCTCAGAATTTTGAATACTATTTAAGAATAAAAAACTGCTAAGAAACTCTATCACGATACAGGCAGTGGAACAGCACAGCAGTATGATCACTCAGAACAGTAAGTTAGAAATGTTCTTTGCAGGAGGGCAGTAAATGGTAGCGAGGTTGAGTCTCATCCCAATCTATTTCCGGAACTAAAAGTCATATCTGAAGGCTACTTACGAGTGTCATTGAAGTTCTAAGCACTATAGAACCTAAACCTGTTAAATATCACTGAATATTTAAATGAATGAATTAATGTGAAGGTACAGAGCATATAAAGAAAGAGAAATTTACACCCAACTTTTTAAAGAAGCTTACAGGCCTTTTTTTTTACTATACAAAAGCTAAATTTCAAGTAGCAAAAAGGATAGTGTTATATGCCAATCAAGACATCTTAAGAAGATGAAGCAAGTGACAGGACCACCCCTACTACACTCCTACTAGACCAAGAACCAGAATAAAGAAATGGACAGAAAAAGTTGTAGTCACTGAACAGGCCTCAAGTGTTTAGTTCTTACAAAGCACAAACAAAAGGAAAAGCACAAATACCTCCACTAATTACTAGCAGACTCTCCTTCTTCTCCTTTTCAAAGCGAGTTGCCATTTCCTCCTGAGAGGCTTCTTCATCCTCTTTATCTTCTTGTAGCCTCTTCATCCTTTCCATTAAGGCCTCCAGCTCACTTAAAGAATCTGCAATCTGCAAAAACACCATGACATTCTGCAAAATTAGAAGATAGACAACGTGTGTCATCTTCAGATTTCATGCTCGACAACAAACATTCTCAAAAACAGATAGCAGCAGCAAACACGAAAACTCACACCAGAATGCATTTTGTCACATACAGCATAGACAAACAGCTTCCAGACAGTGAGAAGAAGGGAGCTGGGAAGTGTTAGTCTAACCTACCGCAGTAATCTAATGCAGTGGATTAACAGTGGAAGAGGTGGTGTCTGAATGTGGAAACCATAGTCGCTTATAATATATATCCCACCACCTAGATGGCTCAGGAAAAGCCATCTGTGTGCCCTCCATGTATCAGAAAACAACTTTTAATATTAAGGTAGCTTTTTTTCAGTCTATTAGTAATGCAAAATATCTTTCTGAAGAGATACAGTGCAACACTGCAATGCAGGAACACAACCTGAGACAGCAAATCAGTGTTTTCTTTTTCTTTTCTTTACACATGACCAAAATAACCATTATATTGACCCTTTTTCTTGCTTTTGTGAAGGGAACTAAATTTCTTTACTAGAAATACATCAAAGTTTGGGGTTCTGTGATCTGTACTTATCATTCAGAGTTTTCGTAAAATAAATTCTTTCATTTTTCTTTTCCAGCTTCTCCTTTTGGTTCTGTTCTTCTGCCCATAGCTATAATTGTTTTCTAGTATGCTACTCACTGCTTAAAAAGCAGCACAGAGTCAGCAGCAGCACTTTGCCCACTACAAATGGGGAATAAGACACCCTGGTGATTTGAGCTAGCATGTCTTACAGCCCAGAAATTTAAGATAAAGTAACTGAACTGAATGATCACATGTTCACATTGTACTGCTAATTTTTAGAAATATATCTAGTGACTCTGCTCATAATCCTGATCTTCCATGAAAGGCGATGAGGCTAATTCATCAATCGGCATTAATTCAAGGACACGTCCTTAAAGCATTATAGAGCCACTTTCAGAAAAAGATTTCCACATTTAAGTTAATTAACTAGTCATCAAAGTTCTCTGGTAGTTGATTCAAGACTGGAACACCAGCATGAAGAATGAAATGATTTTATTTGAGACATTTCCTCCCATCTACATGCAAGTGTTTCAGAATTGACCTCTTCTGTGATTTTAGGCCTTGAAGTCAAAATTATTATTATTATGACTTCTGTTTTCTTTCCCATTTCTTTCTTCATTCCATATGTTAGGAACATGGATGACACAATGCTCCAGTCAGTGACACACTATCTGAAGAAACTGGGACTTTAAGGTTTCAGCTGAAAGCAAAGTTTTAGTCTTGCCCAATGGGTTGGAAGATTAACTATCAAAATCACATTGCTCTGACTACTGTCTGCTGTTACAATGTGGCTTTCAAGAGATTACACTGCAAACTGCTAGAGCTAATGTAAGAGTTACCAGACTCAAGCATTCCAGTGAAGTAGACAAAAACTTCCAAATTACCCTGAAATTTAAACAGGAAAGAATGGAAGAAAGTTTTCTAATGCAAAACAGAGGCAAGCAAAAGAATCTTCTTGCGACACTAACCCCAAAGTTGCTACTTGTGAGGGATGCATTTTCTATGTTGTTGTCATTGGCAAGATCACAGACACAGAAGTTGTTGACTGCTATAAGTCTGACTCCATTAGATGTATCCGGATCTCTCTCTGGATTAATGCCACTACCAAATACAAAACTTGCCAAGGCATGATAATGTGCCAACAGGACAACAGCATGCACCAGTTCAGGAAGAGACCAATTATTTTCCCCAGTCTTGACAAGTTTCTGAAATGAGAATAAAAGAAGTGTAAATATAAAATTTCTTTTGGTCCCCAGCTTTTCTATAAAACACTATGTATTTTAAAAAGGGATGAATTCCTTTCTTCCAATAATACCATATTCCTCTTGCACACAAACTCTCACTGGATAAAATAAAAAAGAGACATCTAATATATTACCTCTTTTCTTTTGGGGTTATTTTAGTGAATGCTATTCCTAAGAAGTAAATCTTGTTGGCTTTGTCACACAGAAGAATTTATTGGCTTATTCAAAGCTCTAGTACTTCCCTGAATTTTTTAACTTAAGGTAATGAAGCCTAAACAGACACTTGCGTAGTTCTTAACAGTTCTCACTACCAGACATGGGCTGCTATTACAGGGCACAACTTAGCAGGTACCTGAATGTGCTCTTTTGTGATCAGCCAGGGCCGGTGTGCAAGGAGTTTGTTTATTTCGTTCAGATTTTTCAGTCTTTGGGGAATGTATTCTATACCGTTCAACCACTCTGCAATCCCGCCAGTCTTCAAAAATTCATCAACGTGCATATTTATTAGGTAGGAACACTGATGTCTGGCCGCAGCCTGGAATAATTAAACACAGAGGGAAAAGGTCAGCACATTAGCTTGTAATCTGATTTTGCTGCAGGTGGAAGACAGGTTACTAACACAAAACAAAAATACGATTTCATTCCAAAGGGCCATGTTCTATGCTGCAATGCATTTCTATACAGTATGGAGGATTTGCCAGTAAAAACACATTTGATTACTTTACTCTGAATTGCAGAATCTAATTTAGGCTGGAAGAGATCTCTAGAGGAGACCTGGTCCAAGCCCCTGCTCACAGTAGGGCTGTCTTAGATCAGGTTGCTCAGAGCCTTGACCAGACCAGATCTCCACCCTTGGAGATCACACAACCTCTCTTGGCCCCTGCTGCAACCTCTCAACATCCTCGTAATAAAAATTGTTTTCCTAGTGTCCACCTGGAATTTGTTGTGACTTGATTCCACTGCATCTCATCCCACCGCTGCACACTGATGGTTAAATATCCAGAAATAAGGTTACACAGTTTTAACTGCTCTCTGTAAAATCTCACTCTCATGGGCATGTGAGAAGTGTATCACTGTGGGAAACAGGGAAACACGCACGTTGTCAATTCTCCCTTCTCATTGAAAGCCTTCTGGCTAGGCATGCTTTATTCTGATGAAAATCAACCACAAAAATTCACCCCCTGTCAAAATATCACACTAGTCTCTCCTTTCTAAAGTCTTCTTTTTTTCTTCTTTTTTAAATGCACAAGTCAAGGTCACAGGAGAAAATATATAGCCTGTTGGTACATACCATTATAGCAATGTAGTGCCTATAGGGCAAAGGAAGGGGCCCATCCATGCGCAGCATATAGAACTGGCTGCGGAGGAAAGACTCCAGGTACTGAGTATGGATACTCATGACCTGTGTGATGTTGTCCAGGCGACCAGATGTAGAGTATTCTTCCACAAGAAGATTAGTACGTTCATCCAAACCATTTGCTTGCATAACCTTAAAAATAAGATGGACAATCTTAACAGAGAAAGAGAATTTCTCTAGCTTTAGCCCTGGAGAGAAACATACTGTGGTATGAAAGGTCTGCTTGTGAACAAACTTAAAGGCAATGCTGGAGATCTGTTTGTAAATATACACGCTTGCATGCATGCAAATATACACATACAGACGTTTCTCGTATACTGAGAACTGAAGAGCACTTTACACCATACCTTGTTATTTTAATATGTTTCTACAAAAACAAAAACATTTTTCTGTAGGTCTTTCCAAAACAGCTAAACTCGCAGATGCTTGAAGTCAAATCTGTACAGAGTGCTGGAAGTAAGCAACAGCTAAATGGAAAGTCAAGTCTTCATGGAAGTCAGCCTGTATAGACACACACCACCCGAGCATTCAGCCCTAAAACCTATTTCAAAATTAATGGAGAGGAACTGGGTTATGTAACCAAATTATAGAAACAGCCTGGCAACCTACTCCTTCTGTGCTTGTATAATTGAAGAGGAGATCAAATGCTAATTTGTCCATAACATTCAAATATTATTTAGAATAGGAATTTAATGCTTTCTTTAAACAAAAGGTGTTCTTTAATTATTCCAACCAATCCAAACCTTGGGCACAAGATGAAATGAAACACCAGAAGAGTAAGCAGCTCTTGCATTGCAAGCCCTGACACAGTATTAGTGCTATTACTCAGTGTTTATTACCAAGAACAGCCGCTCTCAACATGTTCACCACTGAAGTTACAAGCGCAAGACTAGAATACCCAGTATTTATTCTAAAACTGCACAGTATTAAACCAGCCAGCTTACTATTGAGAACACCATGAAATGAGAAAACATTTTAGCTGGTTTACTGCAAATGAAGTCAGAAAGTGCCTAAAACCAAGACAACACAATGCTTTTGCTGAAATACTCTACTCAAAATACTTTTTCCTTCTTTATGATGGGGTGATGAATGGACCATGTCTCAAATATTTTTCCATCAAATCTTATATAGAAGCTACATACGAAGAAACACGAACAACTTACTACATTTTCACTTCTCACCACTGTACTTCCCCATTTTAATTTGTGGGCCCAGAAAGAAAGGGAAGAAGCAGCTATGCAGTTAGGCAGCTCCATCATTTTTGCAGGTGTAGCTCTTCACTATGACAGCTTTTCTGTTTTGTACCCAAAATGATGCCTCCTCAGTTTTCCTTAAGAATGTTTTTACCATCGGAAGTTTATTCACACATTAGAGATGATTTTATCTCACTTATTACGGTATATCCCTCGCTCCACTCCAAGGAGCCCCCTTATTCTTCAGCAAGTGTATCTCCCATGTATTTAAGAGATCTTTTGTCTCATTTAGTTGTTTCTTGGGGAAATCATACTTTTCGTGTCTCTGGTAAGGTTTCTAATCTTCTCCAGCTTGTCAGGAGTTTTCGCTGTAACAGTAAAAGTTATGGAGAAGAAATTCTGCTGACAAAATTGAAATATAATCCTGTAGGACTGCACTGTTGCTATGTTAGGCATTGCAATATGCGGCATTATTGCTTCTGAGATTTATCTCCACCTATATTACTATCCTCTTCATACTGTATATGTATACTTCCTCCTGATTTATTATCATCCATGGATTCACAAACATGTTTTTTATTCTGCTTGTAAAGCCTTATGGCACTTTAACAGGAACCTTTACAATTAAGTTGTTATTGCTCTGTCCATATTCGCTCCATTACGACAATAAAGCAGGCTTTGACACAAGCAGTGTTATTATCAAGATTTGTGGGACATTCAGTGTGTTACTAATCTCTAACTACATCCTTCCTATCCACTGTACTATTTCATGCCAAGGAACAGGGGAAAAAGGTAGTTCTTTGCTTAACAAACAATATTTAACATTTGTTTGTGATACTGAATAGCTGTTTTATCCATACAGGCAGAGGTTCCCTGCTTGTACTGGGTAACCCCTGGGGTTACTCTCTTCCGAGAGCTACTCAGTGATTCCTCCTGCACCCTTGGCTAGCGCCTTTACCAAGTGCATCAGCTGTGAAATTAATTCATTAACAATTCTCTCAAAATATATTATCATTTTAACTACATTTATTTTTCTACTTTTTATACAATTATTGATTTTATAAGAAAAATTAAGTCATTGTGAAATTTGGCATCTCAGGTTCATCTCATATTTCATACAAAAGGGAAGTCCTCTTCACAAGTTTGGCTGGCTGGAACTCATCTTGCTCCCCTCTTCCCAAGTCTCCGAGATTCTTTTTGACCTCTCTTCCTTTTTGCTTCATTATGTTTTCTTGTTGCCAGCCTTCACGCTCTCTGTTCGCTTTTACATTGAAACCTTGCTGGTGTATAAATGGGGAGAGACTCAGAACAGCTATCTTGTCTTTCAAAATGTCTTTCTGGCCCTTCTAACATGTGAATTATCTGCCTTTAGCAACTACTTAAAACAAAACAAAAGGTCCTGGTTTTATAATTGGACATCCCAAATAATTAATTGATCAATAAATAATACTTTGGGAAGATTGAGATCACAGGAGAACACCATCATAGCAAAGTTTCTACACTGCAGCAAGTTGCAAACCAAGGCTTAAGTTGAACATTAAATCATGGGCAGAAATCTTGAGTTTGAAGTCAAACTGTACCTTTCAACCATAAATTCTCTCAAGAGCCACAGTTACAGTCTAAGGAGTTAGTCATATTTTCAGGTTTTCTCAAACTGAAGGTCAGAGACCGCTCTGAGAGCTATATAATCATATCAGTGCAATACTGGATAGGCGTTCCCTTAGGCCTGGCATTAAGAGTAATAAGTGACTATCCCCCACAAGAAGAGCAGATCCGGCACTCACTGCTGTCTCTGGCAGTGCTGGCAACGGAAAAGACGTCAAATGGCACCACTTGTGTGAAAGGGCAGGGTGGTTCTTACTCACTGGAGCCTGCTCCAGGGAAACCATCGCTTCTGCTCACAGAGGAGCTCATCCGGGTACCACTAGGCAAGCAGGATCGTAAAACCGTCCTTCAGTATTTCCATTTTAAAAGCTACCACCCGCCCGGCCCAGCTAACCGCAAACTTACTTCGTTCTCTGGTATAAAGGCACTTGGTCCTCTTGTCAATGGCGGGGAGACTTGTACTCTTTTTTCCTGCAAAACAGTCACATAATTTGGTCAGTGTCAGGAATATCATATTAAATTGCTTCATCTCGCAAGATGAGATCTTCAAGGCCTGGATTAGGTTCTCTTCCCAAGGCCACCTGGGTCTTTTACAGCCCAATGAGAAAGTGAAGCCATCATGCCAGGCTGGTTAGGTCAGCTTTGCATCCCCTGTACTTCGCATGAATGAACGGCACCAGTTTTGGCAATGGATAAAACAGAAAAAACCCAAAAATCTAATCCAAATTGGTCTACAGACCAGCTTGAAGATACATAGACAACAGCAATAAAACATTTGGCACAATGTTACAATTAGCCATTTACTGGACTGAATGGAAGTTCAGAAAGTGGAGGGGAAGAAAAGGCACACTTGGGAAATTATAAGCAAGATGCTGTCTTCTTCAATATCAGCATCTAATGAGATCCTCAATGTTGAGAATAGAGTAAGCACTTTGTGTGCCAAATATTGGCATGAAAAGCACAGTCCATGCAAACCAGCAAGACCCAATTAAAGACTTGTTCTAGAAACCTGACGGAACTGCCACCTTGCTCAGCTGCTGAGCACGGAGGAGAACACCACACGCAGTACAAGCCTTGGTGCGCAAACCGCAGCTAGAAGTCATGAAATGCCCTTTGAGGATGATATATTTAGTACAGAACAGGCTGAGAGCGTAACAAGAGACAGAGGACTTTTTTGATTTATTAGGGATAAGAAATTGAACTAAGATAAACTGTGGAGGCTTTCACAGCGTGGCTGCTGACAGCCAGAGGGGTGAAGGGGACCTTGGGGAGGCTGCCTGCTCCTCTGGTTCACCAGGGGCAGGTTCAGCACTGTCCACTTCATTCCTGACCAACATTGGTCCAACCTCCTCTTAAAGAGCCTCCCTAAGGTTCCTCTGTCTCTGCAGGTCATTTAGTTCCTCAGATCTTTAGAAAGCTTTCCTAATGTCTAACCTGTATTTCCCTTACAGTAATTTAAAGCCATTGCTTCTTGTCTTTTCTTCTTTTCCGCTTTACTATATTCCACCTATCTGGAAACTATTGCTGCACACTTTCTCAGGTCCCTAATTGCACCACAGCATTGATGACTCTTACTAAGTTATCCATCAACAGCCGTACTGGATTTGCATACTACATATTTCATGCCCCTAACATAAAAGTCTGAAGTTTTCCGTAACAAATGACCCTTAAATACCTCTACCAGGGGGCCTTAACCCTAACTGCCATGTGCACAGACGGCAATGGCAGCACTTGTCCCAGAAGGAGCATGCCACCGATTTCCACACAGGAAAATGAAGCCACTGGAGCTGCGTAACTATTGTCCTGCTCCTTAAAAACATCCTGTCCTTTCTAAATTAGATTATGAAAAAACATGCAGAAATCAGCAGTGATTATTCAGTAAAGATGTTCAAAAGCAAACTCTCACAGGACAATTAGATTTGTGACTTCAGAATAATTAGCTGCTAAAAGATGTACAAATAAGCTGGATCTACTGTGTGAAGCCCAGAAACCAGGAGACAACGTAGTGCAACTGCTGCCTGCTGTCACAGCCCCAAAATCCCATGAAATACTTCTTACGAATCAGATGTACTCAGTCTAAAGTAAGAAGAAAGGGTGTAGAGAGACCGGGTATCTGCACAGGCAACTCCTTCCTCGCACAGCTATGCAAGGCACAGGAAGACATCTTCTAGGTTTAAATACACAATCTTGCTAGCAGCCAGTCATTTCTGCCAACATTAAAAAAAGAAATGCTTTCCAAGATTACTATTCAGGTTGCATTTTTCTTGGTTGGATATTAGAGTTTAAAACCTTCATTTCATACTGAATAATATGGAGGAATCAGCTTGTGCAAGCGAGACAACTTGGATAGCTGCAAACTGTCAGCTTTCACTGGAACACAGGTCTAAACCAGAGCTGAACCACTGCCTTCTCCATCTTGCTCTCTGACCTATAGCCTGCTTCTTCAGGCTCTGCAAAGCTGGTCCTTGAGGCCAGACCAGGGCAAAAAAAAATGCAGTGCTGCTTCTAGCGGGATCTGGGCTCCATTCCTGTGCTTCCCCATTCGATGTGACTGCTATTACTCCTTTGACCCTGCAGATAAGCTGCTGCTGAGAAGGAAAGGAGGAAATGGTACTTGGGTGGATGAACATAGGCAAATATCTTTGATTAATTCCTGTGAATGACAACAGAAAGCCAATGAGATAGTCAGACATAAAAAACCGAGGTGTGTTGAATATACTCCAAAAAGGACAAAACCCAGCTCCTTTTGGGTGGTGGCAGTTACAAAAAACATAAGCCTGGAAAAAACAGATAAACAACCAAAGCAAGAATAAAAAACCAATACCCCAAACATAATAATTCACGTTGGTGAGACTAATCATGGCACACTTTCAGGGAGCTGTTTTTTTTCTATATTAGAAGTGTATAACCTTCCCCTCCACCAACACGGAAGATTACTTTGCCTTCATGCCAAAGCTTTTATTTTATTAAAACTGGTTAAAACAAGCTTGTTGGAAGAAAAGGAGCAAACATCATCTGGTTGCACAAGTTCTCAGGATGCTATTAATAAAAACATGGGAAGTTGACAAGCATTAGAAAGATAAGTTGGCTTTGTCGAACTGTAGATAAGAACCCCTGCTTCTGGGCACACTTTATCTAGAGCAGTGATTTAAGGTCTACCCAAGAACCCAAATATGAAAAACTACATATGGGAATTACAAAGCAACATTGCAGATATATGGTTCTTTATGGCAAAAGTTCTTGCAAAGCTTCATATTTCCCAAGAAAGCAGGTTCGTTTTCTTGTCCAACTAGTCCCTGCAGGTCACACTAGCTATTGGTAAGTCAGCCAGCATCCCCAGTATCTTATTGGAAATTGGATTCTTATGCTAAGCGGCTGAAGCAAGAAACAAGTTGCTCAGCAACCAAAATGCCATATGCACGTATACCAGCCATCTTCTGCTTCACGTTCCTCCAGAAATGCATTGCCAGAGTATGAATAAGTTGCCTTAGAAGGTTTGCAACCAATTCCACTTACATTAAAACCAGAGTCTTTTTTGGGGGTGCTTCTTTGGAAGGAGAAAGATGATAAAGAGCTTCAAAGATAAGCAGAGAAAACTGAACCCAAGCAGGTTACTGGGAGAGGCCACTGCAAGCCAGAGCCTAGAAGCAGGTTTTGCAGTAGCGTGCTGCGGCATCAGACAGCGGAACAAGGCCTCTAAAGATCACGGGAGAGCTGCTGCAGGGATTCATGAAAGAACAGGCATGAGCAAGCTTCATCTGTGACTCGCTTTACCTCTTTAAGCTGCACTTGGAATGGTGTCAGGAGCTAAATATCAGGAACTTTAACAGTGATGAATTGGAACCATTTCCCATTTGCACATCTATAATTTGCAAGAAACACCTTCATCCTTGGGCAAGCTCTGCCCAAAGTTCCCAGAGCCAAAAGCTGCAACTTGCCACCTCATGGGTTTATTTGTAGTTGTGGCAGTGACCGTGCACCTTCCCTCCAGAGCCAAGAGCGGGCCGTGGGCACTGGGGCACGGCACCTGCATCTCAAATAGCTGCTGGGCTGCCGCAGCAAAAGAAGGGATGCCAGAGCCACTCAGCTGGCAATGCAGCCATGTAGCCCAAGCAGGAGCAAGCACGAGTCTGGCCGGTGCTGAGGCAGCATGGCGGCCTTCCTCCCAAAGCCTAAACCAAAAGAAATAACGCTTCTTCCTCTTCACTATCCCAAGTTGCCGGGTCCTCAGGCTTCAAAGAAAAGACTCTTCTTAGCAAGCTGTAAAAGGAGGCCATTTTACTTGAGAATGGAGCAGCTAGCTGGCAGGGCTGATTGAACAGCTGGTTTGGGAAGTAGTTTTGAATACCCATGAACGCAGATAACACAGGCGAGAAGCAAGTGGTTGCACTGATGCGGGTGTACAGGGGCTTCTCATGCACGTGGTGCATAAAAGCTAATTCATCCTGAACTCAACATCAAGGTGGTCATGCTGCGACCTGGGGGGGCGAGGGAAAAATCACCGGGAAGAAGCATTCTGCACCTCAAGAGGGAATTTTGCGAGCCATGGCAATGCTGCCACTTGTGTCCCTGTGAACTCCTAGAGCAGTGCAAGTGGCTGGGAAACACCCACGAAGGGGCTCAGAGCCTCCACTCCGACAAAATCTGCTGCCCCTATAAAGTCATCAGGATAATAAACAGCACTAGATCAAATATAAATCCCAAGGCCAGCCCAAAAGTAGCTTCTCCTGATGAACAAACTTTTTCCTAAACAAGCAGGAATTTTTTTTGGGGGGGAAGGTGATGTGTATGTATTTCTTATTTATTACACCTTTTCTTATATTATAATCTACAAGCAATTTTGCTACCATCTAGCATTTTTAAGGATCTTTGTCGTTAAATTCAGTGGTCTATCTCTTTATAACACACATTATCATCTGCTGCAATAATCTGGAGTCAAGTCCATCATTGGGACACCTACATGGAGATGTCTCCATTTCTATGAGGTGCCTAAACTCCTTCTCCAACAGAAAGCGAGAGCACGGTGCAGTGTCATTAAAAACAGGAGTTGAGCACCATTCAAGACTCCCTGGAGTCTCCTGCTTGGCATCCAACCATTGTCCCAGAAGGGAATGGGCTTCCCATAGGTACATATAGTGTCTGCCAGTCCCTATGATACCTGGATGAGCCCTGGATATCCTTAAGCATCCTAAATGGTACTTAATGCAGGTGACTGGCACCATGGCACTGGTCACAGCACCCGGAGTGCAGTTTGGGTTACCCTCAAACTTAGTCACCGGTTACCTGCTGGGCTTTGCTGGCTGTACCACGTGTACACTGTACACTGAGGGTGGGAGTGGAGAACTGGGTTTAAGACTTCATATCTGGGGCTGAACTTCCCCAAAGGGATTGGTTTTGTCCCAGTCTCAGATTTATCTTACAGTTCTTCAAAATACACTAGTTCAATCTCATGGACTTGATGTTACAGAGCCCACTTTTGCTTTTCAGTCTGGCACAACAAATGCCTTGTATTTTAGTTGACATAGTACAGGCAATATTATTTGCTGCTGCTGGTTAAAACCCTATGTACAAACTGGCTTTTGCTACCCTCATTATTGCTTATGGAACACATTTCCACTCTTGGTCCTTGGATCCCGGAACAGGGTCCACCTCCATTTGCTTTGATCACAGCCAAATGTTCTGGGCTTCATTAATGCCTAACACAATTTTACAATTTTACTGGACCGTCTGCTCATTCTACCCTCGCCGAAGACAGAAGAATGCATGAAAAAAAAAAATTATTTGAACATTGATTCTATCTTAGCTTCTGCTACTATTCAAACCCTTCTTTAGGATGTGAGAGGGATTTTGTTTATTTCTACGTATGCCAAGTTGCATTTTAATCTATTCACCTAACTTTGTCAGAGAAAGAGCAGTTTAGAAAAGTGGCAGAAATTTAGAACGCATCCAATTCATTTTAGGTGGAAGCTTTAACACTTTTCATAAATTTGTAGAGGATTAGTATAATATTTAAAGCTACACATAGTCTTGCTGACTAAAAGGAAAACCAAATAGACACAGTTTACTTGGCTTCATGTCTATACTCCTGGGAGGTTCTGATTGACAACAAAAAAGCATATTCATCAAAACTGTGAAATTTTGAAATTTATTGACAAACATTTATTGATGTATCATTTTTTTAAAGAAAAAAAATCTGTTTATGGCATCTAATGTAATAAAATAGGGAGCTTTATAGCTTCAGAATGTATCTGCAATTCATCTCAAATTAAGTTTGTGTTGCAACTTCAAAAATCTGGATACACATTAGAAGGATAAACTTTGGTGTCCTGTTTTTCAAAACAATTTCCGCAGAGAAAGAAAAGTCGAAAGACAAGAGAAAATGTGAAGAGGAATAATTTGAATTATGCACAACACTTTATTTGCTGACAGTGCAGAACTCCTCTTTAAGACTGACCCATTCCTATAATTAAACCCAGGACATATCTCCAGAAGCAATAAAAGAGATGTTCAGAACAAACAACGTCAAAATGTTAAGAGTTCACAAAGTAATAGTCCTAGCCTACAGACATTTGTTAAGGGTATTTCAAGTGATTTCATAACAATTTCTTCCTCTTAACAAACTGTACAACTCCAAAAATGCAAACTAAGCGATAAAGATGAAAATTAGCAGAGGAAGTCAAACAGTAGGACATCTTTTTTATGGAACGGCATTTCAAAATACTTTAAACAGTCACTTTTAACATTAAGAATTTGACATTTTTGTGCCTAACAGCTGATGAAGTGATGCAAGTGGCTGGGAAGAGAGCCAGTGCAGTACAACTGATGGGGAGCTTTTGCTTTGGTAACAGGTTACAGCCCTTTTGCATTTTACACAATAAAAGGAAGCCTATCCCAAGTTCCCATTCCTCCACCAGCTATTAACAGCACAATCCACACTAATTAGAAACCTAAGGGCAGCAATTTCTACCCAACCCAAGATGGATGGCAAGACAGCAGAAGTCCAACAGCAGTTCCTTGATCTTTGGAAGATATCCGGTACACTCAACCCAAGGGAGAAAAAACTCAGAACTGAACATGCAGCTACTGACAGAAAAGCCTATCTCCTTTTTTTTCACAAAGAAAGCCTACATCTACATCCTCTTTTGTCCTATTTGTGTCACATCACTCTCCCTGCCCTGGAGATAATTTCAAAGTTATTTACAGCTATTAACCAAAATCAACCTTCAACTGCAACTGGGAGCAGACAGGCAAGGACTGCAAGTCAAATGTCAGAGTAATGGGTGTGCTGCAAAACACTTCTTTAAGAAGTCAAACTGTGTTTTGCATTTTTGTCAGAATAGACAACATATCAAGTAAAAGACACACCTGTACCTTAATCCTGATGTAGCTGACGTACAGAGCGTGTCTAACTGAGAAAGTAAGGCTGAGGGACATGACTGGAAAAACTGAACGATCTTCACGAGATTTGCTCAACTCAAGATGCCAGCAGTCAAACCTAAACATCAATTATTAACACATTAAAAGGATGAGAGACAGCCACTTCTTCTACTTCCTTGTTGCAAAAGATTCACTTCCATCTAATTTAAGCCAAACCTCAAAATCTGAGTTCTTATCCATGCTCCAATCCTTTTCAGATACCAAGGCTGAAACTCAACTGACCAAACACAGACACCCAAATCAGAGTTAGCCAGCTGGACCTTGGTTACAACTGAAAAAGAAAGGTGATGTCTAATTCAGGATGAGACCAATTGTGCCATGGAAAGGCTTGGTTTTCCCCCACAGACTAACAGGAATCCATGGCAAACCAGGTCAAACATAATGGTCTGAAGCTGGACAAGACACATACTACCCGCAGACAACAAATGGTCTTCTGGTCTACTTCAGCCTTCAAAAAAGAAGGAAAAAAAAAAAAGAGAGAGAAACAAAGCTTCCCTCCCCGCACACCCGACCATAACACTGGAGTTTGTATGCTTCCCAAGAAATACCCTCAGGACGGGAGATCTTGTGATCATCAAGATGACTCAAAATCCTGTGAGCACAGCAGAAGAGCATTTTCTATGTTTCAACAGCATCAGATATCAAGGGCAAAAGTTACAGTGGAAAACTTCAGCGGTTTAAGCTGGGACTTGTTTTATCTGTACGTTGGCCCACTTCCGCCTTCAGATTTAGTCCAAGTCTGACATACTGAGACAGACCAATATTATCTAGTTTGAGGAACATAGCCTTCAGCCACTAAATTGGCAAAACTGTATTGAGTTTATCTGCCTCATCATCAGCCAGGACAGCAATGCTGCTGAAGCAGCATGGCATATCCTTTAATCCGCCGCCTCCCATGCAGAGGGCTGCCTCGTCCTGCCTGAGCACAGCCCATCTAACCAAGCCTGGTTTCACTCTGCCAGCGGGGTCCCACGTGCTTGGGAGGCTGCACGCTCAGTGTGGGTAAGGGCAGCAGCCGTGGTCGCGCATGTGGTCTCTGTGCTCCTACGGAGAGACCATATCGACTTCCCCATTTGATCCACGCAGCAAACCACTGCCAACAGGTAGAACAAATGTTTGATAGAAAGTACAGATAAAACAGCAGCTGCTTTGACAGGCCTGAATTAATACTTAAATTAACTACTGATAGCACAGCCTCTTTACAATACAGCAACTGAATGGTTAAATACCTCAATTCATAAATGCAGACACATTTGATTTATTGGGCATACTGCCAATCGGAGAGGCATAACTGGTGGATATTAAAAAAAAAAAAAAAAAAGAGAGAGAAAGACCCCTAGGGTTATGTAAATCTGTCATGTATCTCTGGCAGAACTGCCTCCCAAGAATGCTCTACCGAATTTTTAATAGCAATATTGTCTGAAAATACATGCCTTGTAAGCAAGCCAAATTGAACGGTATTCATCCATACTGTAAATGCATAATGGCATCCTTCTACTGTGAGGAAAGTGGCTTAGTTTTTTGGGTTTTTTTAAAGTATTTCAAAGATGCTAAATGTTTGAAATATTAGATTAATATAAGAGCAGTACACAGCAAAATACTCCAACAATATATTTTAAAGAAAACCTTTAACAGACCCCATTGCAATGCATACTGGAACATCCTCAAGTGCTACAGTATTCCAGCAGAGATCACACTCACCAAGCGTTTATAGGAAGGAAGATGCACTTAACTGCAGGTTACTATAAAAGCAGACTGGGAGAATTGCTTAACCAGGGACTGGCATCGAGGCTGCATTCTCTCACCTCTCCCCTTTGGCACTGCCACCACATTCATTATGAGAAAGAGCACAGAGAGACACAATTCAGGCGCAGTGTGCCTTGAAACATTATGACTTAGATTTTCACCAAGGGTGAGACTCTTAAGGTTATGCCTGCACTGCAGTCACTAGCGCAACTGCAGCTCTTCTAGAAATATTTAAAGCTAGCTTTAAAGAAGTCCTTGGCTAAGAGTAGTTTTAAAGAAGTCCTTGGTTAACAGTTCCTAAGTCAGGCGGGCGCGTGGAGCTCAGCTGCACAACCTGTTTGAGAAGCCAAACAAACATTAATTCAGCCACTGCTGAGTTTTCAGTTGAAATTATGAAGCTAAACAGTTCAGACTGAATAGTATCATAAAGAGATCTGCTCACAGCAAGCAGAGTCCTACCTTTGCACTTTAGTGGAAAAAATAACAATATCCTCCTCTGATAAGCATCTCAATCCCCCACAGTTGCAGGGGAGCAAGCTGAGCTCTGACCTCTGCATCAGCTTGCTAAAATTGTTTCCTTCCCAGCTTCAACTACTTGCACGATAGGCTATCAGAAGCAACAAGGCTGCACTGGTGTCCTGGCCACACAAGGTGTTTTGCTGGCTGAGGTGTTAGTCAGGCAATGTTCATGACTATTGTTAAACACTACATGTTTACTAACTACCAAACACTGAAAAATCTTTACTAGCCAAGTGTGGAAATCCACCAGAGTTTAACTCAAGAAGACAAAGGCTGAGGATCTTTCCAATATGAAAAGCTGTTTGACCTGTAGCTATGAGATCTCAGACCATACAGTCCTGCTTCCCAGGTACTTCCACTAGTTTTCACCAAATATTTCACCACACAATGTCACTGCTTCGTTACAGCTCTTGCTTCTGGTATCTGTTCTCTTAAAATGCAGTAGGCGATGCGCTCTGCCTGCTCCCCTGTTCAGCCAACTGGTGAGAACCATCGAACCAGGATGTTTAAGTGGAAAGTTTGAATTTTAGCAGTGCACCCACTGCACAGGAGCATTTCATTACCTGGAGCGTATCACAGGTGCTTCTTCACTGCCTCTCAAGGAAAATGTAAAATTGCAGAAGCCCCACACTCCAGAAGTAAACTCACCACATGTCCCTGCCAACACTCCCTTTTGATAAGTCTGTGTCCTCGTAGTGCTTTCAGCTCAATAAAAACTACTACTGAGCAAGTAAATAGTGTCCCAGAATATGCTGCTACAGAAACATGCTCCCAAGCACCTTTCACTTACCAGGTACTATATAAAACCAAATTCTATTCTGAGACATAGGAAAGTCAAGCAGATGGCAGAAGCATGGGTTTTCAAACTGCTTTTCCCACACGTTTTATGTACAAAGTGATCATAGCAGTTATTTTAAATCTGTGTGCAGGAACTATCTTAAGAGTCATGGAACTAAGTTGCCAAAATTCAGAAAAACAAATCCTCTCACCCAGATAAAAGAGGGAAATGTGCTCCGCTCAGTACTGGAGCCCCCCCAGCTAGCTTTCTGCCATCTTTTTCACATGGGATTGTGGAACACAGTAGCTTGAATCTTGGAAAGTTACTCTGAACTGCTGAGCTCGCTGTCACAAGCATGTCAAGATATTTTAATTGATTGCCTCCTGGCTGTCACAGTCCATGCATAGTGTGCTTTTACCACCTCCAATAAAAGGATTAGGAATGAACCAGCAGGTGACAAGCTCAAGCAGAGGTACTTAATCTTTTCCACAATGTGCAACTAAGCTGTGGAAATCCTTGCCGTAAGACGCGGCGGACACCTGAAGTCGGCATGTGTTTAAAAGTGAATTGTTCGAGCTCATGGAAGAGAAATGCAAGAATGGTTATTAAATATGGAGAAACCACCTCCAGCTCAGGAAGTTTTCAAGTTGCAAATACTTGGAGACTGGGAGACAGTGCCGAGGGAGTGTCACAATGAACTTGCTCTGTCTTGTGTCCTCTGCCTTAGACACCTTCCCTAGGCCACTGTCAGAGACAGGACACTGAGTTTCAATCTGACCCACTATACCTGCTCTAATGCTGTTACATTATGTATCTGCAGTAGATTAGTTCAAGAATACTATTTATTCTAAAACTGCTATTAAAAAAACGAAATATATTTTCTAATATAGATAGGAATTGGCGTCACCCAAACAAAGAGACATTTCAACTAAACTGGACCATTGTAGAAAGAAGCATTGTGCTAATCCAGTCTAAAAGGTGCAGCCCACATTATGGAGCTCCTTAGTGCCTGGGTGAGCACATTCCTACACTGTCTGTTAAGTACAGGTGGTATCTTATAATTTACTTCATAATCCTGAGTACATTACACTTCAATTATTTACTAACACTGTTATTAGGAAGCAAATGTTATTTTTTCCCCTTTTCTGAATGAGCCTCATCAGAAGTTACATCAATTTAGGTCTGAAAAAGGGTAAGAAAAAAACCCTGAAGAATTAAAAGATGAAGACAATATTAATTTGTACCCTCCATACTCACTTGGTGGGCAGATTATGTTTGTTTAGATTGATGGTATCTACCAGGAAGAATATAAGCAGACGTTGGCTATGCTCCCTCACCATGAAGAACTTTAGCTAAGCTGATCACATTAAAATTCAAGCTGACACAAAAATAGTAAAACATGAGGCTGACACAAGGTTTCTAGTTTATAGCGAACAGAATTTGTGGCCAGTGTTCCTTAAAATTCTAAAGGTTTTGAAAAGCTTTTAAAAAAAATGAGAAGTCCTCTTGTCACAAGTTTCTCAGATGAATGCTCATGTACAACTGATGGCCACTGAGCATCTTTGCTATAGTTCAGATAACACAAGGAACGCTGATGCTGTTCTCACAGCTCTGCTTGGAAAGGGATAGTCCCTCTGGACGTCCAAAAGGAGCAATGGCCTGCTTTAAGAGAAGCATCTTTTTTTGCCATCTTCCTTTGGTCGATGACTCAAACAGAAAGAACGCGCCAGACAAAAAATAAAATCTCCCTGACTAATGCACTTTACCTCTAGCCTAAAGGTACAATTTCCAAGAGCAAGCGCCTTGCTGTCTAAGCCAGGAGTTTAAGCCTTTTTTGATTAGTTGACTTGTAAGCATTTTTCAGAAGGAGGTGGTATCTACGCCATGCATACGAGTTTACTGAAGTAAGTTTTCTTACACAGTCTCCTTGAAAGAAGTCCAGAGAAATCTTACGGGTGCTAGGGCCACAAATGGAAAACCACCAGTGAGCCCTTTTGATTCTTCACCTGATAGGAAATCCTAAAAGAGTCACCAATTAGGGCAAATTATTTCTCCGAAGAGTCTTGTTTGCAAAGGCTGGAGACTGTTCTACAATGAGCAAGGAGCTGACACAGTAACTGTTTTATGCTTGATTAGTCTGGGAGAGGTTTGGGCAAGAGACTGACAGACGAAAGGCTTCATCTCAGCAGCACATCCAAAAGCCACCGACTTGCTGGAACAACCATATACTTGCAGTCAGGCAGTTTCTTCCTCTTTCTTCTTCTTTTTTTTTTTTTTAAAGAACATTTTGCATCTTAAGCTACATCCCACCGAAGTGAGTCATTACTGAGATACAATCTCCAAAACACACTGACTTAACATGGCTGAGCTGGTGGCAGCGAAGACCTAAGGTACAAATGTATTTTCCTGACAGAGCTTAAAAGAGATGATGATCTTCAAAAATTAAGACTCATAACTGTTATAGAAGATTTATTGCATGTAAATACAGAGACTTGTCCAGAGACCAATCAGGTATTCTTACTCTCTTCAGCCATCCAGGCCAGCAGACTGGCAGAACTTCAGATCTACCTCCGACCTCGGAGCTAACAGGCACTATCATCTCCTCAGATTACTGCCTGTGCTTTTAATACGATGACTTTTGGCTACATTTTAGTGACCTAATGACTGTACAAAAAAATCACCAGCAAGTACTACAGAAATAATAAAACCACTTATTTTATGGTTTATTTATGCTGGAATGTCTTCTGTGGCTATGGAAGAGCGATTAACATGCATCGCCTAATGAGACCCTCCATTGCGTTCCAGCCTACTTGCCCTTTTTCTGAATGAAGTCACCAAACCCAAATGAAGACCTTTGTATCAGAGTAAGCCCACCTCCTAAGAGGCACATTCACAGCCTTTATTTGCACCCAGCTTAGCTCTGTATGGACAGAAGTTAGACCATGCAACAGGTATTCCAACTTTTCTAGGAAACAAGAACTGACACCATAGACCTAGCTTCTCAAACAAGACACATTACTCACGGTGGATGGCTGCATGCTGCCTCTAAGTATTCATGAGGCACAGCTTAACCCAAAGGAGTGTCCCATACAAAACAGCAACAGCACTGGATAGTCAAACTGCTTTTGCTTGTACTGCAAGTTTCTGTTGGATAAATAGGTCAAGTAACTACAGCTTTATCTAATACCTTTTGCATAAGTGACCTAAAGAGCAGGGGCATGGAGGGAGACCTTCCTTCCACCTCCATTCCCATTTTGCTTTTCTAAGCCATGTACGAAAGATGGCTCCAGCATACCCTCCCTTGGTGCAGACTGCTCTCTTTCCACTCGTCCTCTGCTCAGCCTTAACAAGCACCAAGCTCCATCTCCCCTGAAGAACTACAACACCAGCTGCAGGCTCTTTCAGCCTCTAATTATGCTGCAGTTGACCTTTTCAACCAACACACCTTTTCTTCTAACTACTTGTGAAGCACCAGCGTTCAAGGAAGACAACAAGTTTTTAATTACTTGAATAAAAGTCACTTATCTCAAAGCTGGTTCTACCTGCATGATCCCTGATATTACTGCCTCGCCCAATCTTTTCCCATAAACGCAAAACTTACTTAAACTAATAATGTAATTGAACAGTTTGTTTGGGTTTTCTGGAAGGAACAGAAGATGAAAAACATTTCTGGAGTCTCCTGAAGTATTAATAAAACATAAACTTGTTGGAGTTATTCTGGTTCAACACTTCTACTGTATTTGTTGAAATGTGGCGACTGCAAAATGTAAAAATATTAAATATGGTGGAGAAACAGAACTAAAAAAAATTACAAGGAAAGAGACAAAAGACTATATCTGATACCAGTTCAGATGCACTAGAGCTTATCTTCTGTGTTTCAGAGGAAGAAGCTAACCAGTCAAAATGAACTTTTGACCAGTGGACATCATGCATCTGAAGCATTGTTTTAATGTGTTTCCTACCACTAGGGACTGGAAGTTTCCACTGCAGGACGCTAACAAAGAGTCCTGATTTAGAGTTTTCTGGCAGTAGTGCTCTTAGGCAAAAACTGCTGCAACTGAGTTAAAGAGGACTTAAAATATGGTGCTAGAACAGCTGCCACAGCACCCAATGGGTGTTTCAAACAGCCTTTGGAGGAAACAGAACAAGCCGGCTCATAACAGGGAGAGAAATGCGATGCTTTAAATTTCCATTTGTAGCGTGTTGTTATCAACTTATTGCTACACAAGAACAGTGACAACTTGTGAGCTTTAACAGCACGCTTCTACCTGATATACACTTCATACTATGTATAATGTATGTGCGCAGCCGCTCTGAAGTCCAGTTTACGGAGTTAGTAGTAGGGGTGCTTCCACAAAAACAGTTGCCTTAATTTTCTGACTCTAAGCTAGTTATTGCAGTAAGCTCAGCAGAATAATCAAATCCTGATGCTGATTTCCAGGGAGGGTCAAGGTTCACTCTGCCTGCTGAACAGCCAGTGGGTATTTGCAGGCAGGCAGCACAGTTGATTTCAAGACACAAAACATACTGTAGTAAACCAACACTTCAAGTGTTCTTCCATGCTGGATGAGATCCAACGGGTGTCAGGTAGAATATTTAGACAGTGTGTAGGCACTCCATTTCACTAGAGGTCTAATCAAATTTCTAAATGCTAGAAGAAATTACTATTTCCACACCTCTAGTCAGCAATGAGGGTGCTTTACTGAGAAGAATGTCAATCAACTCTCAGGGAATATTTTTTATTTTTTCAGTTTATAGGGATAATTACATCAAAACAGATTTAGAACCATATGGCCAAAACCCCTCCAGATACATTTAGCCAATAATGCAACTATATTCCCTTCACCACATGCTAAAGCAGGAGATATTAAACATATTTACAAGCACATGCTATTAAATTAGGTTCGACGCTATTAAAATACTGTCTTATTACATAATTTTTAACTGCACTATTCATACAGAGGAGAGAACATATGCTGGCTTTCAATTGTTTTGTTGGTATCAGCCAGAGCAAATCCAATGCAGTAATAAACAGCCCAGATACAGATAAAAGATGATTTTGAGTAAGCAGGTCTGTACTGCTCTAAGAATGGCTTACGCCAAGACAGCTAGTACTTCTTCGCTATCATCAACATAACTCTGTTTTACTGAGGTTGTGTGGAATTGCTCAGAAGAACAAATTCTTAATTCCCAAGTACCCTACAATTCACAGTTAATGCTCATTTTTGTGTGAAAACATTAAGTGAGGAGTCATCCTTGCAACCATTCCTCCCTTCTAAGGAAGAATTTAATTGATCCTTTAAAGTATCGATTGACTCTAAAAGAATTTGTAATTCTCTCTAGTTTCATGTCAGAACTAAGTTCAGATTTAATACACTTTAAAACAGATACACAATTATGGATTTTGATTCTGAAGTACAGCAATTGAGACATACTGGTTGTATTTGCAACTTTATTGCTCATTCTGCATAGATGAAAATCTGATTTTAAAGTCACCTTTTACTTTTTTTCCAAATGTCTTCTGCGCTTGAAGAGATAATAGAGACCTATGGTTCCACATAAGTCTCAAGAATGCGATTTCTCCTGGCTTCCATACATGTTAACCTAACATTTGTGTACATTGGAAGACTTAAACCACAACCCAAAGGGTGGTCCACACAACGTGGAGCAAGTCCATGAGGAGCTTACTTCTTGTGTGATGCAGACTTATCCCTTCAGTTCCGGCCTACTCACAACCCATGAAGCCAGGAATACTTCATATTCCTCTCCATTATTATTTTTTCCCACCTGATCCCCTGAGGAAAGGGGCTGCAGGTAGCCTCACACTGTTACCAAGTTCATTAGGTTGGGTGCTGAGCTCAGAATCCATTACAAATCCATTGCTGGTCTAACAAAACAAGATGCTTACCTTGTGAGAAATAATAGGTGTTCAATAGGAGGTTGTATCTGTTTATTTATCTTACTCTAATTCAGGTAACCAGGGACCTTCAGGATAGATTTAAGACACCTTTCTAGATAAAGAGCACCGACTTCCATCTCTTACCCTGAGCACCATTACTTTGCCCTCTTCAACCCCTCCCTAACTTAAATACCCGATTGTCACAAGCACTATGCCCTAGAAAAAAAAAAGCCTGTGCTTCAAAACATCTTACTTTCAATTTAAATAAGATGCCAGAATGAAGATATTTGAATAAATCAATGGTTGATACGGTCTATACCAAGAACAAAATAGTTAGTTTCTTAGCGTCCTAAATACTCAATAGTAACTATCATCTACACTGGTATTTTGCCCCAACAGATAGTTATCCAATGTCTGATATGCAAGAAGCATCCTATAATAAAAATGTGAAACTAGTGGTTAAGAGAGACATTTAAATTAATACCCCTTGATCACAGCCTCCCCTATTATCAGTAACACTATAGTTTGCCCAGAGTGGCATACCAAGAACCCCATAAAATTTCTTGAACTATCTCTAACGCATTCAATGGACTGACTGATAGATAAACAGTCAGAAAAAAATTGTTTGTGGAGAATATCCCTACCTCCCTGTAATGGAATTTCACAAGATATTTGAGTCATCTGCATTACGCTCCCTATAGCTTCTACTGAAAGCACACAGACTACCAGGCTGGGTTGCAGAGACAACAATGGGAAGGACCTCTGCACACAAACAGGAACACCTGCAAAGAACAGAGAAATTAAACAGCATAAATTATTTCCATACAGGTTTTTCCAAAGCTGATGATGTGCAATTTCTCATTAACTGAGGTCTCCCTCCTGACAATTCGAATTTCTTTTCTACTGAAAATGCCCCTTTTCCCCCCAGTCTATCCTGACCCACTTAGACAAAAGCCAATATTCAGCCTGGCCAAGCAAGCAATGCTTGTGATCCCTTCTTATTCTCCAGCTCTGGAAAGGGAAATCTGATAATAAAATCTCCAGACCAACTCCCCTAGCTATGCAAAGCCAGGGGAGAATTATACCACTATCTTCTCTCGCTCAAATCTCCCTATCCAGAAAAAAAGATCAAAATAAAGGACCAAACGAGTATTAACAGCCCCCTTGCCAATGTGGGAGAGAGGAAAAACCAAGGATGCTTAACGAACTGTATTATTCTTCCCAGATTTCAAAACACCGCCATTTAAAGAGATGTGAAATTTGAAGCACTAATTAAGTAATATGCATAAATTTAAAGCAAATGCTCACAGAATCCACATCTCCAAACCACAGCCGGCGATTTGGCTAATGCAATGCACCACTCCTACCAGCAGCAGTAAGTCTTAACAGAGGACAACCTCTGCACTTGGCTAACCCATTCCCAACACTAAACCTCAAAGTTTCTTTTGAAGAAAATCCTCCTCCCCACTTTCTTTCCTTTCTTGCCTCTACTCCCTCCCTGTAATTCAGGGAAGACTATGTTTTTGCTTCTGTTTTTTTAAATAAAAGTGACTATTCTAAATGAGCGTGGTTCCTACGAGGCCACCTCTTACAGCTTTTCATTGCAAAACAGCGTCCTTCACCAGAGGTTCATTTCACTCATGCCACTCTCATTACAGGTCTAATGAAAATTTAATAGTTCTCATTTTCAACTCGTAAGACGAGAAAGGTACAAGGAAAATTTTTTACACTAGCTTTTAAGGCAAAAGTGGAAGAACCCAGGCACCCTCAAGACCAGCATACACATGCAAAGAGCAATAGCGCTCTCTGATTCCAGGCAACGAAGCCAATAATTACACAGAAGGGTGGGAGAACAATTATTTAAAAGGGTCAGACTCTGAAAAGATACAAATTACTGCAAGACTCGTGAGGACAGGGAAGGAGAGAAACCACAGTCACCTCTGGATTTTCACTGCATTTATTTCACAGGAAAGAATCCTGTTCTTCAAGTTGATTTTTTTATCCAAATCTTTCCAGAAAGGTAAGAACAAATGATGAGGGTGAGAGGCCTGTTGCTGACAATCTTAACTGTCCTAAAAGGTTGGGTTTGTTGCTCTTGGTTTATAGCTTTACATTTTGGACCCTCAAAGACCCATCTTCTCCCCCTAGCTGCGCACGCAGGATTAGGGGAGGAGTGACCCGAGCTGGTTTCACCACGGCAGTGCTCCAGGGCACTGGAAGACACAAACACCGAAGGCAGACACCATGTTTTACTGAACAGAAAGTTACTAAAATTAGAGCCGATAAAAACAGAGCTAGGTTTTCATGCTAGAGTTTGCAAATTACTTTGAGAACTCCTTTAGAAAGAGGCACATCGGAGGTTTAAAGCCATCTAGGCAGCCGTAAATTAAGACAACTACAGCATGACAAGACTATTATTAAGAGTGGTCAAAGAAGACATAATTTGATTTTACAAAATAAGAATCTCTGCGACAGCCAAGTTTGTTGATCAGATTTCCAAATCCAACTATGCAACTTGACGACAAAGATACTGCATTGTGGAAAACCCAAGGTGTTTTCCAAGCAAAGGCACAGCAACTTTAATTTGCTTGTGTGCAGAACAGATTTAACCAGGTTGACTTTCCTCAAAATAGTTGAGACGTCCTTGAAAGGCCTCTTGATTTCTACATAACAGGTAACAGCATCTCCATGCACCTTTGTGACTCATCATGACACATATTTTAGCTTACGCAGGCTTAGGAGACCTGACATTAGACTATTTTTGGTTCACTTTTGGGCTACTTTCTTACTCACCCACGCAGAACAATAAAGTGAATGAAAGTGTCTCTTTTTTTTTTTTTTTCCCCTGGATATGACCTCAGCTCCCTGAGTCCAGGCTAGTGCTATTGTAAGCACCGCATCATTTAATGACATTCATACATTTTTCTATCTTAGAAGTAGGTGCTTTTTTTGACAGCACCAGACCTAGAACAAATTGTTCCAGAACCTCACACCTCTGGACACTTTAATTTTCCAGCCTAAATGTACTTACGCCCATTTTACATCCATCTGCTCTTGAGCTAATTTCTCCCCACTGGCTCTTACCATCGGATGTATTTATAGACACGGATCATATCCCCTCTCAGCCTTTGTTTCTGGTGATTTAAAAAAGCAAACTTTCTTAGTTTCCTTCTGCAAAATCAGTACTCTTTCTCCCAGAACCCAACCAGCTCACCTCTGCTCCTGTTTAATTAGGGTCCATCCTTCCCGACTTTCCTCCTCCCCAGCAACACTGCCCTGCAGGGTGACCGTAAGCTGCCAGTCCTCCTGCACACCAACATCCTTCTCCCTGCTCCTTCCAAGGAACTGCTCTTATTAAAAGTTATGAGTAACAAACAGCCAAGCCTGTAACTCTTACATTTCATACTACTGGCTTCCACCCCACTTCCAACTACGCCAGTGCTCAAGGTCTCCCAGCCTTCTATGAAATGTTCTGCTCTTTCCCTGGACCAACAACACTTACCATGCGTACCTCCTTCAGGAACAGTCACACTCACATTGCGATTCGGGACAGTGCTAAACCAGATTAGTTTCAAAAGCGATCCTTTGAAAACCTTAGTCTCCTCTCCCCACAGTGGCTTCTCCCTTCTGCGTGGCCCACCACCATCCCCACCCCCCATAGTTCCCAATCACTCCTCTATAATTAACAGGAACAGAAAAATAGACAAAATATGTCAGATCAGAGGTCCCTACTGCCCTGTAACCTGTCGCTGCCAGGGGGCAACAGCAGACATGTAACAGCCAGGAAAGCATACAGAAACTATACTGGAAAGCATTGTTATTTCCTATTTGCAGGTCTCATTTAATTTTTCTGTTATGAATTTGCCCAAATACTTTTCAAACCGCTAAACCCCAAACCACTTCAACTTTTTGGAATTTAAAACATTTTGTGTTAGTAAATCCCAAAGTTTAATTTGAGCTGACTTGCTGGTACAGCAAGGAGTTCAAGTTCTGCCGTTACTTCAGATGTTTAATGAATTCTAGTTTTAGTCCACCCAAAGCTTTCAGAAGAGGACACTCTAGCAGATGTCTTATCAAGAGAAGACTACTACATTAGTCTAGTGTGACCTACTTTTGGTGGTATCGCATCATACATATTTTTTTCATGTATCCGTATGCTTTTCTTCAAAATTTGCTTTGAGACTCGTGCTAAAGGAGGAGACTGGCATGGGGGGATGAACAGCACTGAAAATTATGTCTATCATATTGATGGCTATTTCCCTTTCACAGGATGACCCCGATTGAGTAGGGCTATGAAAAACAGGAACGGATCCTGGACTTCATATACCTTTATCCAGGACTCCAGCACAGAGACTCGCTCAAGCCAGGAGGGTCAGCTAAGCCGGGTTCACTCCCACCTTGCCAGCAGCGATGGATGCTCATAAACTGCACTCCCCCATCACCCCTTTTGCCGTTGCCCTTGTATCTCCCTCACTGCATTCTAACACAAAACAAATATTTAATCCTGGAACCACGTTTATACTCGTTTTCTCTTCTGTCCTACCAACGTGTATGTATGTGTAAAAGAACCTTTTACTTCACATGCTTTGCCATTTGCAACGAAGCTTGAACAGTTGGCAAACTCTCCCTGTTCCTACATTTCCTGACATATCAGGATTTTTCCATCCCCTGAAGACTTTCTGCATATTCCTAAAAGCCTTCCTGAAGCAGTTATTTGTCCAAATAAATACTGAGCCCTTCCTATATATCTTCTTGTTGCTTGCTTGGGCTATTGATTTTGTTTAGGCAGGAGAACCTTGGGTTTCCAGGCTCCACACTCCCTCCAGATTTACATCCCAGAGCTCCCCTACCCAGGGACTCCCCACCATGTTGGATTTTTAAACGTGAGAGCTAGAGGCTGTCCTGGTACCTGCAATGGCAGCAACTCTTGGCCACCTCTAGGAAGGACTTAGCTACAGCACTCATAGGCCATTTTAAGCACTCTTCCTACTGATATGCCACAGTTTTGTTGCAAAGCCTGCCCATCAATCCCATGAAACGGAGCTACTCATATCGTTTTGCTCATTCTTCCATTTATTTTAAGCTGAGTCAAAGTATTACCCTCGGTTGTCTGTTCAACAAGCTCACTCGCCAAATCTAAACCAGGATCACCTATTACTGGTTGTCACTTTTTTTTTTCTAAATCAAATAGTGGTGTAGCTGTCCTATCTATGACTGTCTAAGCCCTTCTGATTAGCAGCAATTGTTCTGCAAGTAGATCTGGTTATTTAAAGTGTCCTGTAACAATAAACCCAACCGGAAATTTTATCTTTTTAATATGAAAAACCTTCCTCATAGGCAAATTTAACCCATGGATCCTTAGCAAGTTTCTAGCACAACCCTAATAAAACTTCCCATAATAAAACACAACTTTGATTAATCTGAAATCAGCTGAAACCTAGAGCGCTGCATCTAGCTTTTCCTGTTTCCGTGTTGAAAGAGAAACTTACCTTTACCCATGAAAATCCAAAACGTGCTAGACTATCTCAAATTGCATTATAAGCCACCAAATAGAAAGTTTGCTTTGCCCCTTATAATTTTGACAACAGCACTATCTAAACTGCGAGCATTCAAGTGGCTTCAAACAAAGACTTAAGACTGAGGAGGGCAGAAGAGATTCAACATGTTTTAAGGCCAATCATTTTTCCAGTATATTATCACATGAGCGTTAAAAAAAAGAACATCAGAAGAACAGATGAGGCAGCACTTATCTGAAGATTATTACACCGAGACTCAGGTCAAATTTGCATCTCACTTCCACCAAGCCTTTTTTTTTCTCCTGTTTTCTACTTGCATGCTTGCCAATGAAGTGCACAAGGTTAAAATTTACAGTGATTTTTATTATACAGACTTTTAAATAGTTACAGATGTAGTCAGAAGCTTTGTACTTCTATGTTTATTGTCCAGCCTAAAACACAGATGCAGCGATGTCCTAGTACAACCACTGCAAGCACAGAACACCTACATTTCAAGAGGGTTTCATGGGCTGTCACTCAGTTTCTTTTTTCTTTCCCCAATTTTGCAACTAAAGTAGTTGAAATGACCACAGACAAAGCAGGACAGTGCCGAGCTGCCTTCAACAGACCCAGCTGAGTACCTGTGTTTTACCATCACCCTCCCTACATTGCTTTTTAACAAAAAAAAAAAAAAAAAAAATCTAATCCAGCAAGTTTCCTGTTACCAGAAAAGTAACATCTAGGCCCGTCCGTGTCCCCCGACTGCCCCTGATATTAAAGAGGTATACAAAAAAAGTCCTACCCAGCAGGATGAGACTACGGCTTCAAAAAAATTCAATAATTTACATTTAATTTTAGATCTACGAGTGCTGCCAAGCACCACTTTATTTGTCAACAAAACATTTTGATTATTTGGCAGAACAAAGCAAGCTCCCTCCCTCTGCTTTCTCCACAGACATATTTGGCACCGGTTAATTTGTATGTCTTTAGACATATGTCAAGTCTGAAGCTGTTTCAGGCTTTAACCCCGCAGAACTTCTCTCTTTTAAGTACTTGTTTTTCTTAAAGCAGTAACAGCAGCAAGTTAAAGCCAAGAAGGGATTTGATCCTGCAACGAAATGGTTAAAAATCAGACTCTGCTGATGTGTGCTTCTCTGATCCATTACATTTCTCGCAAGCTGAGCTAAGAGCTGAGCACCAAGTATCAACTGTAATATGATCCAAGAGTTTATGGAAAAAATAACTGCACATACCAAGCATGCACATTTAATAAGATTTTGTTTCCATTAAAATATTCAAAAAACATGATTTTTAAGATCTGCTTCTCTCTCTGACCGATTTTTAACGTTTCTCCTCCCCCCTCCCCTAAATACACACCTCCTTTCCAAAAACCAAACCCTTAAAAAAAAAAAAAAAAAAAAAAAAGAAGAAGAAAGAGAAAAGCAGTCCTACTGCAGGGAAGAGAGGCTTGAAAAACAACTTTGATTGGCACTTGGCCTGACCCACAGAGGAAGAAAAACAGTTTTTGGACAAAGAGCGCAAATATTTGAGCTCATTGACTTACAGGCTTTCTTAGCATTTGCAAGAACCAACCTGGTGCAAAAGCGTATCGGGAGAGACTGCATTAAAATAAAACCCAAAACGGCCTCGCGTTCATCTTGGGCGCTGGGACTCGGCGCGTTTGCACAGCTCAGCAATTTTAATTCATTTGCGCTGGACAAACAAAAAGCACCTCAACTAATGCTCCCCGTTAAGCAGATGTCGAGAGGAGGTGGCAAAGCCATTTCACTCCTGCTGAAGCGCCGAGGGTCCGCGCAAGGGAGCTGCTGCTGACTGTGGGGAGGGGGCTGGCGGATTGGGGGGGGGGGGGGGGGGGGAAGGGGCTTTTTTCGTGCTTTTTTAGGGTTTTTTAAAGCTCTGATTTCGGGTGCCCCCGCACACAGGCTCGACGGCCATCGGGGTGACGGGTTGTGCGGGTGAGGGGCGTGCATAAACTTTCTCCAGGTCAACCCCCCCCCGCCCCCGGGGAGGCCAGGCGCCCCCCACGCCCCGGGGGGGGGGGGGGGGGCCGGACACGACGGGCGTTAGGGCAAGGGCAGGTGACAACCGTGCCGGGTGGCGGGGCGGGGACACACGGCGGTGTGGGCGCGGGGCCCGGCACCCCTCTGCACCCCCGGGGCCACATCCCGCCCGCCCCGCACCCCCCGACACCCCCCCCCCCCCCCCCGGCGCCCCGCCGCCCCCCCCCACCGCCCCCCGCGGCTCCCCCCGCCTCACAGCCCTGCGTGTGTGTCCCCCCCCCCCCCCGCCCCGGTACCTGTCTCGGCACCTTCCGGCAATTGCCGCACACCCGGTACTGGCCGGCGGCGGAGGCGGCGGTGGCGCTGCCCACGCTGCCGGCGCCGAGGCGGTTCATGCTGGCGGGGAGCGGGGAGCCGGGCGGGGAAGGAAGGGAGGGAAGGAAGGAAGGAAGGAAGGAAGGAAGGGAAGGGGGGAGGCGGCAGGCTGTGGCTCGGCGCCCCTCAGCAGCCCGCGCCGCCGGCCGCCCCCATCCTCCAGCCGCGGCCCCAGCGCCCCGCTCCGGGCCGCTGCCCCCTGCGCACACCCCTGCGCGCTCCGCCAATCCGCGCCGGCCGCCCCGCCCCTCGCCGCCGCGCTCCGCCAATCCCGGAGGCCGCCCGCCGCCGACCAATAGGCAGAGCTCTCTCCGGCTCCCATCTCCAGGCAGCCTCCGAGACGGGGCGGGGGAAGAGGCGCGGTCACCGCCGCGGAGGGGCGTGGCCGGCCGCGTCTCCGGGCAGCGTTGGGGGGAGAGGCGGGGCCGGCGCCTCGGCGCGTGCCTTCTCCCGGCCAATCGGGTGGCTCAGCGGGCGCTATGCAAACGAGGCGCGAGAGGCCCCGCCCCCGGAGCGGGGGCTCGCGGCCCGGCGGGGGTGGAGTGGGGGGGGGCGGTGGGTGCCGGTCCCGGCCCCCCCCCCCGGCAGCTCCTCCCGGCCCTGCCCGGGGATGGGCCCTGGGGGGGGCCGCGTTTGGGGGCGGTCACCGGTGTGATGAGGTGCGGGCCTCAGCCTCCCGCCCCGCCTGGCTGCCGGACCCCGGCCCAGGCCCAAGCCCAAGCCCAAGCCCAGGCCCAGGCCCAAGCCCAAGCCCAAGCCCAAGCCCAAGCCCAGGTCCAAGCCCAAGCCCAAGCCCAAGCCCAAGCCCAAGCCCAAGCTCAAGCCCAAGCCCAAGCATCCTCCCGGGGCATCCCCTCCCCAAAGCCGCGGCTCCGTTAATCGCGGTGAGGGTGCTGGGTGCTGCCGGCCGTGCCCGTGTGCAGGGCGAGCTGCCTCCTGCCGAAGCGGTGGCTGCGAGGCGGCAGCTCGCACATGCAGGGACAAGACAGCTCTGCTGCCAGGCAGAATAGGATTCGGTATTTGCTTTAGGGGAAGTTGGGAACGTTTGGAGCGCGCATGCGAGCGAGTGTGTGTTTGCCTCGGGTCGCCGGGATTGTTAGAAATGATGAGTCAGGTTTTCTAGGCTCCATGCTAATGCGCAGAGATGGAGTGTATAATTAGGGCCGAAACAAATCTGTAATCTGCAGCCTAGGATAGCTGGGGTATAAACCTCTTTTTTACATCATAGCATCACTGCAGTTTTCCTTGTTTGTGTGCTCTTTAGCTTTAGGTTTTAAATAGGCATATATGGGCTTTAGCGCGAGTAGTCCCACCGACATCAATAAAAGTTTATTAAATGTTAAGCCTTATATAATTCCTGTCTTGAAAGGTGATGGTATAGAAGGATTTGATTTTGTTATGGAAACAGCATGCTATAACCCTATGAAATTTCTAAGAAGGTTTGGGGTGTTACATACACCGTTTTCAAGGTTTCTCCTGGCAAAACAATTGTAAATCAGCTGCCTGAGAACTGTGATCTGCTTTGCCTGAGAATACTTTGTATTTCTGCAAAATGAAGCAGCGTGTAATTTAGTCAACCAGTTGGCTAAAAAGAGCACAATGCAATCAGTAATTTACATCTCTTAAAGGAGACTAATTGAACCTGGATCTGACTGTCTTTGAGAACTACTGAAAAGTTTCTCAGATCAGACTTTACCACTGTAAGTAAAATCGCATCCACAGCCCCATTTTCCTCTATCCTTCCCCTTCCATTCGTTTCCAAAGGGATCTTTTCCTGAGGCAGAGCTGCCTTCCGCAGGTGGGCATGCTGTGGACTCCACTATTGCCAGTCCAGTCAACGTGGAATGCGTCCAAGTGTTACAGTCGCAGGCAGCCATACGAAATGCTTGGAGAGAAATAAATGGAAGAGGGTTGGTTTTGTTTTTTTTTCCCAAGCGGTGCTGTAGAAATGACATCCCAACGTGAGAAAACAGTTTGCTAGAGTGCAGGTACTCGCTGCGCCGTGTCTGCATCCCACATACTACAGCGCGGTGCTGTTACAGCTGAAGTGGCAAAGGAAAGCCAAACAGCTTAGTTCCATTGTCTAATGTGAATGTAATGCTAACATGTAAGTAACATGAATGATGTAAATGGCTTTTTATTTATTGCTAAACTCCATGATAATGTTAGCTGAAATGAGAAGTTTTAAAGCAAGCAGAAGAGGTTCAGGGTTTTTATAGCCGCAAGCAATGGAGACTTGACTCTTCAGCTCGAGTAAGATCACTTCAAGTCATTTGCTGTCCAAGTGCCTGGTTTAAAACTCAAACCCATTGGCAAGGATGGTAGCAGGCGAATTTGAAACACAGGTAAGAAAATTATTTCAATTGAGTTAATATTTAACATTGGACCATTGGCAAATATTCATATTTCAATAATAGCATCCATTCATTTATTTTATTTCCATAGTGGCAAGTGCACATGTCTGGACATCCTCGGAAATGTGGTTGGGTCCCATTCCTCTCCACTGAAATTATTCCCACCTTGAGTGACAACTTCAGACCTTTAGCAAAGCCCATTAAAAACAGGAAAATTTTCCATTAGCCAAGTGTGAAAGCTAGGCTGACTTGTATGGCAGTTTAAAATTTGAGAAATTTGATATCTAGTCTCTGTTCTGCCACAAACTTCTTGCAAAAGGGGGTGGGACATGCATGCCCAGATGCTTGAAGTATGTGGTTGACTAACCCTCACTTAAACCATAAGCACTTAAGTACCTTTGTGGCTCCCAGTCTTGCCTTTCAGTACTTTAGTATCTGAGAAATGTCAAGTGAAGCATAAACTTTGAAAGTGTTTCATTGGTTTTGGAAACAATACAGCAAATGGAAGTTGCCTAAAATCCTTTCCTGCACCCAACAAAAATTCTCCTGTATATCTTTTCTGAAGTTCGTTTTTTTCCTCTGCATTTTCTTTTTATAAAGAGTTTTGATGCCTAATAGAGATCAGAAGTGTACCTGGCAGGGCCTATGCGGTGCCTGTCCAGTGTCAGTATGAGATAATGAGTGTGTAGACTAGAGACAATATCAGAATTTTCAAAGCACCTGAGCTCTGTCTAGGTGCGGTGTTTGGAAATGCACTGTTGTGGTGCCTGTGGCACCGATGTGCCCTGTAAAACGCCACGTATGTGCTCAGCTTACACCATCTGCAGAGTCCTGCTGCCTGCAAAGACTTGTGCATGTGTGCCTGATTTTAAGCTCTTGGCTTGTTCCATTTTGAGTTAAACATGTGCATAAGTTCTGCGGAGTAAAAGCCTCCCTTTGTGCAAGCTCGCTTCTTGGTGAACATACCCACATTCTTGAAAGTTCTCCTTGTAAACTTATTTCTCAAAAGAAGTGTTGCAAAAAGTATTCAGGGCTCCCTTCACAATTGTCTGGCAGTTTTTATGAACTGACTGTACCTCACCTGCCATCTGCTGCTGTGAGTTTCCTTCAGTTTTTGTCCGGTTACCGAGTCGTAAAGGAAAGCAGAATTCTGAAATTAAGAGGTAATTGAATTACAAGCAGCCTGGCATCTTGACCTGCCTGGAAATTTTAAGGCGGTGGTCAGTTCTGTAAACACGACCAGTCCTCTCTGCTGAGGTCACCGAAGGAGGCTGCGAGTTATATTCCGTGTGTGGGAAAGGTGGCAATTTTATTTTTCTTAATGATACGGAGCATACCGACTTGAGACCATCACATCCCTTCAGAGAGATTACTGACCTGCTGGGATAGAGTTGCACAAGTGGTTACTGGTTTAAACAGATTTTTATCATCAATGATTGTAACTTTTGCAAAGTTTAAAAAACAAACACTATGATGAAACAAGAAGGCAGGAACAAACTTCCATAGGAAGTGGGGATTTCTCTGCCCCCTGAAATCGCCAGATGCGTTTTTGGCAGACACGTTGCAGCCAGGCGTGGACTGCTGCCCTCGCCGTAGGATTGGATGAGATGTGACGGCCTTTGCTAGAAGGTCAAAGTTCTCTTAATGCCTTATGCAGCCTTCAAGCTAACATGGTTCAAACAGATGGGCTAAGAGACATAGCACATCCAAACGTCAAGCTGCTTTCGTGCCCCAGAATGAGCACTTACACCACAGTTTAGAGTGTGATACCAGCTTTGAACTCCTGCTGCGGCTGTGATATTTCTGCCTGGAATTTCCTGAAAAGAAGGTTGAGAGCTGGACACGGTGCATCTCCACTGCTTTCCAGAAAGCATCACACCCAACAACCATCTGCTGTACAAACAACCTGTGAGAGAGCACAGAGCAAGAAAATCTGTAGATTGCCTGTACAGTATTGACCATGCTGTGTGTCCCAGAAGAGTCAGCCTGACTGCAGTGTGCTGTGCAGGTGCTACAGGAGTGCTCCGTCAGTCCACACGATGCTTCCCCAAGACGTGCATCTACTGCATGAGTGTGCAGTGCTTTTGTTGTTCGTACATTAATGCAACGGCTTGATGCTTCCCGAAAAGGTTGGACTGACAAGATCAGTGCTGTAAAATTGAACTCTTTATGCAGTGAGTATGTTTGTGATTCGTAGACCTCCAGCAGCCTGGGGAGAGAGGAAGGGAGGGGGCAGCTGCCATGCAATAGCTCTGACTGGATTGCTGCAAGACTAGAAATCCTGCATGAAATTAAAACATCGCCAAGTTTTCCTCAGGAGCAGGAAAAGAGGGCGTGCCGGAACACCCAGCTCTGGGGCCTTACCCACTCTCCCAGTCTGACTGCCACGATAAAGTGCTATGCACGTGGTTAGGCGAGGTGATTGACACATGTCACATGCCTTACATTTCATGAGTCCACGAATCATTCGGTAAAGCCATACCGAACATGGAAGCGTAGGAAAATAGATGTGGTTTCTCAAGGCCAAAAATCTAGCCCATTGCCATTATGTCAAATGAGTGATAGCCCTGCCTTCGTTATCATAATTTTTGCTGCACCGTTTTAATATCACTTGCACAGGATTTATATTATGTTGTTAGGGGAAGGAAGGGCAGCAGATAAAGTTTGTGCCCCGAGTGATGTTAAGCACACTTTGACACTACAAAATGACTTCCCATCCTAATTTGCAAAGTGAGTGTTCAGATAATTATGCGAGACAGCAAGATGTGATAGTTTGTGGAATTCTTCCTTGAGGGTGAGGATACACGCCTTTTCATTTGCAGCATTTAAACTCTGACTAGATAAAGCACTTGAAATTATGTTTGTTGTAAGAAACAATTAGAGCCCGGCCCAGGAGAGCTGAGCTCACTGACCTAATAGGCCTTTTTAATATCTAATTTCTTTGACAGTTAAATAACTCTAAAAAGCATTAAATCACTTCCCAACCAAGAAACCTCTTCTCCTCTCTCTCTTTATGTTCTTCTGTGGTTTACATGATAATTCGCTAACTATATTTCAACATTTTTTTTACTTCAATTCAGCCTTCTGAGACCATACTGGCCAATGCTGCGTGCCTGTAAATAGGGATCATCTGGAAAAAATAGGTTGTGCTTCGAGTTAACTTCGGAAGTATTTTGGCCTGTACAATTTTTGGGAGTGACACAGTGGGGAAATGAATTAATTGAAAAAAAAAAATCTGAAAGGCAGGACAAAGGTAACCTGGTCTTATTCTCTGCAAAAGGAGAATTACAAGTAATCCCTTGCAATGTATTCATATTAATATCAAAGATAGTCCTACGGAGCAGATTTAACAACAGTAGCAGGACTATCTTTGGTGACAGAAACGCCTCTCCCCTCCAGGACTGGAGGTGGAGTTCACAGGGCGGACACGGATGCCTGGGGTCATATGCTCGGAGCAGGGACAAGTCTGGGTCTCAGCACTGGCTGTGTGACCCCAGCGTGCTGCACCAGCCGCAGCACCGGGAAGGATGCGCCCTAGGTTTTGTCCCCCTCCTAAACATGGGTGCCTGCATCAAAGCTGCGGTTATGACATCTTTGTGAGAGGTAGGTGCCCACCGGTGCCTTGGGCCTGGGTCCAGGTGGCAAGATTTCCTGGAGAAGACAGATAAGTGCTGCTGGCTGTTGGCTGGGAAGTGGGAGCTCCTGCCTAACCATGACGCTGTAGGTCAGGCTGGGTAAAAGCACCCTGAGTCCTCTTTTTGCAGCCAGGACACCCTGAGGCCAAGAGTTCAAAAGCCAGTGAGCCAAAAGAGGGCAAGCAGGAGGCAGCTGGCTCAGATACCTGCTGGCTGGGGAGATGAACTGGAACCCAGGGTTTTGCTGCCTGTTTCCTTCCACTGCTTTGGCTCAGTTCTGTGCCCAGCCAGTGCAAAGCGCACAAATGTCAATGTCTTTGGCTGAAAAAACCCTACAATTTCTCAAGCAGCAGAACTTGTCTGTTCATATTTTGCAAATGAAACACATGGTACGGCATGATGCCGCATTAAGGGTGGAGATGATCACTGAAATTAGCTTCCTGTATTCACTGGCAATGTCATGACTTTCATTATTTTCAAATACAAAATACAAATACAAAAATCAAATACAAAACTCAGCAGCTTTTGGGATATGGCACATAACTTAGGTCCATTTCTCACTGAAGCCCCCAAGATAGAAACATAAGTTGGAAGATCAGGGTGAATTATGGCACAGTGTTATTCTTTGTTTGTAGACAAAGAAGAGCTGAAGTGCTGAAAGCTTTGCATCTGTTATGGACTTGGCTTATTTTGATTTAAGAATGTTTGATTATTTTCCTGATGGTTACACCCTGAAAAAAACAGAGTATCAGTGCAAGCGGGATTTTCTCAGAAGGTACCACACTTAGAAGCAATTAGGCGTGTGAGTGAAGGCAGTTAGCACATGGGATCTTCCCCAGCAAAATAAACTCAGCGCTGAAGGCTTGTTTGCGTGGCATGTTTCTTCTTTCATTGATTGCCATCTGGATGCTGGGGACAACCTTGGACAGGAGAAGTCCCGAATTTTGAGAATCACCTTAAAGAAAGACACCTGCAGGGGAGCTGGCTGACTGAATCAGCAGTGCAGCGTGCCCGCACGGAGCCACGCAACCCACTAACCTTGGCACTTCTGCCTCCCTCCCTCCTGTGCGGCCAGGCAATGCTCACTGTGACATACCAAAATACAGCAAGCAGGACAGGCCCAGCCATCTGGTGCTGCAGAGCAAGAGAAAAGGAGCAGCAGCTTCCCTGGACCAACATCCATCAAATCCTTTCCGCTCCTGTCTCCTCTAGCCTGCCTGTTTGCTGCTGGATGGAAATGCATGACTCCTGCGTGTAGATTTTCCTTTGAGGACTCTCTGACCTATTTCAGCCTGGCCTTGCAGTAGGCACGAGCTGTATTTATAATGTCGGGAGAGGGCAAAGGGAGGGTCAATCTGGAAGGGACAAAAAAGGGTGTAAGCAATGCACCTTGCTCTGCTGGTGAAGCCCTGGCAGTCACAGCTTCAGCGCTGGAGCCCCCGAGCTGGCAGAACCTGACTCCTCTTTGGGCAAAGAAATTAATAATAACAGAGGTCATTGCATCTTGCTCTGCTAACTGCCAGATCTGTCTGGTATAACTGAACCTCAGGCACGCAGACCTGGCTATTTACTATCGCCACTGAAGCATTTGTATTGATGAAGATTCAGGAGAATGCTGTACAGCAGAAGCAGAGAAATGACTGTTTTATAGGCAGAGTGATGCCTTTGTACAGCACAGGAGCATGATCTGAGATGGGAAACATAAAAAGATTGTATTTCCACAGCAAGGTCATGTCTTAAGAATTTTATTCATCCTCATTTCTTTTAAAATGACCTTTTACAGGGAGAAATAACTTTTTTGTCATGTTGTATTGCTCTTGAAACTTAACCTTCCTCTAGTTGGGTTCTATAAATCACTGGAAATCATGGATTTTCTTATAAACAGGCTACAGATCAGCGTACGTTGTTGAATTATTTGACTCCCTCATTTCAGAAACACTAAGGGCCAAATTTTTCCCTGGCATAACTCCAGTCATAGTACTCTTATTTTGAGAACGCTGGGCCAAATTCTTACTCCCTCTTTTGTCGATGCATGTTCAGAGCCACTCTGCTGTAATCACTGGAGTCATGTATCATTAACACTAATGTACTGCTGAGCAGAATGTAGCCTTCTCTTTAAATATCACTTTGGTGAAGTGAAGTAAGGAAAATAATGCTGAATGTAGTCTTAAGCATGTTACTTGTTCTGTTGAAAGACCATTCACTCTTGGCTTAACTTTTTTCAAGCATGACAGTCTGGGGGAAAAAAGTGTATCTGTGAGTGAAATGAGTCCCAATAAGAGTCAATAAGACCCAATGTATTGTGGTATTAATAAATGCATATTTGTGCTGAAGCATGCTAAACCTCAAAGGCTGGATTTAAATATCAATATCTGTTGAATTTCAGGAAGAGATGGCTAGCGGTAACCATGCTTGATGTCGCTCTGCAGTATGTAATCTGTGTTTACACAGGGGCTATTCATAGGCACGTTCCTGTTGGTAGGCAGAGAATTTCTCTCTTCCGAGGCAGTTTATGGAAAGTGAATTTCTCCCCTTACTTCCCTGGCAGGATAGTTGGATTCTTTCTGAGAAAAGTAGCAGTGATGTGCTACTGTGCAAGTAGCATGTCAGCTGAAAGCGCTGAAGAAAGGGTGCCAAGAAGCCCACCATGGGATGAGAGCAGTGCTTGTTTAAATGCAAAGGGGGTCCCGGTGCCTCCAGCAAACTCCTGCAGCCGGTGAGCAAAGAATCCTCTCTGCAGACTGGGGATCCTCTGAACCTCCGCAGCAACTTCTCCCTGCAATAAAACATGGCATGCATGCATTTAATCAGAAAACATGTCAGAAGCAGTGGGGACAGTCATACTGCAACAGAAGGATGTGGTTTATAAGCAGTGTCTGTAATATGACTAAGCTAGGGGAGGTAGAAGAAAGTGACTGGTAACTGTTTGTCAGTGTGGTGAACAACTTGCGACTGTGCCAGGTAATTTCGTTGGTTGTGTTCTGAGCCACCACGTGCAGCTGTTGTTAAAGCATTGCCAACTTGTTTGGCTATGGGTGGCCGAGGGGAGTGCAAGTGAATAAATCACGTCTTTGGATTTGCAGACCTGTAGCTATCCGTTCCAAAGCAGAGAAGCTGACATTTAATCTGAAAAATACTGGACAAAATAGTTGGTATCTGGTAAAAAAAAATAAAAAATCGAGGTATGTCCTTTCTGCAGCGTGATTTCCTTTTGCCACTGGGATGATGGACGTGAGAGATTATTCAGAAATGAGAAGGGCTGCTGGCTGGTTGCTGTGGAGGCACCTGCCCTGGGTCGGCATCTTGGCAGCAATGAAAGTCCTCAGTGCTAAAAATACCGTCATCTTCCCAAGCCACCTGGTACCCAAGCCCTAGTCTCCACTGCCTCTGTGTGCTGAGGCTCACTCTTAAAACAAGGTGCTGGGAGCTGGGACAGCTGACTGCGGTCTTCTGGGGCTGCCACAGACTTCTTGTGTCTTCTATAATATGAGAGTTATTTTCTAGAGACACGATGCTCACTGGGACCCAGCTTTGTCATGAAAAGCACCCAGAAATTGCAGTTCTATCAAACTGATTCTCCTTTCTCACACCTGGAATTGATTTGGAGGTGTTAAAGCTTTATGTAGTTATTAAGGACAACATGAGACACTGGAGAATCAGACCTCATCTACCTCCTGATACTCTTTTTCAGGGCTTCCTGAAGTACATGGAGATCCACTCATGCAAGGTGCTGAATGGTGAAAATAAAAGTCCAGAAAGAGCAGTTTTCTGTGGAGTTATCAAAGAACAGTATCTACACTTGGTAAGCTGCAGAAGGAAGTAAAACAGGAAAATACTCAAGATAAAGCTGATGTGGCTGCTGAGCTTCTCATCAATGGGAAGAGCTCAACAGAGCATGCACTGTGTATCTGAATTTATCTGAGTGATGGACGGAAATAAATTTCATTCTTCTCACCAAGAAAGGCAGTGTGATAGTTTTAGTGTGATCTCATTTTCTTCTGCTATCAACACTTTCCTGCAGTTCATGCAAAAGCGATTAGCCAAGGCAGGGTTTCCTAGGAGAGCTACAAGGCCTGGTGGGACATTAGCCATCTAATTAGCTGCCACTGGTTAGCACAGGGGAAAAGCTGAGCAGCAGATTTTCCCCTCCCCCTCAGTACTGTTGTTGCACCCATCCCTGAAAGCTGGTGTGTCATCAGAAGAGGAGAATACTTCTTGCCTTGGATAAACCAAGGCACGGCCATAGCCTGTGCTGGAGCATGGTGCCCAGACCTCCAAGCTTGTGTTTCCTAGAGCTGACACAGGACAGTCGTGTGCTGGGGCTGATCCATGAGCAGAGCCTGTTAGCTTCCCTGGCACTGGACTGCATGGCTGTCCCACTTCCAGCCCCCAAGCAGAGCTGGTAAGCAGCAGCATGAGCCTCCAGCCCATTGCATGGTGCTGCTGTGCCATCAGGCATCCTTTCCCAGGAGGAAAAAGAGCTGCCTGAGAAGAGCCTATAAGGAAGGCAGGCAAGTCCTGGGCCTCTGACTTATCTTTAACGTCTTGCCAAATTGCTGCAAAATTTCCAGGGGGCTTGGAGATAAGGTGATCTATTCTGATGACAGGCTTCCCACAGGCCCTGCACGAGGATACCAGCATTTGGGTGATTTACTGATCTGCAAAGTTCACATTTGGACCTGAACACACCCATGGTGCGGCAATGGTGCAGTGGGGGTTTCCAGCCCAGACTCCCATGTGCTGCAGCTGAAGTGTGATAGCTGAAATCAAAAACAGACCTACTCGGTGCAACAGCATTATGGGCATGTGGCGGGCTTGCCTTTTTTCCACTCAATCTGTTGCGGAAGTATTAACATGCTTTGCTCTTCATGTATTAAGCGGATGGTAGAAATGCATGCTGCAGGCTCCTTACACCACTGAAAGCATTGGCAAATGTGCGGGGTTTGCTGAAGAGCTATTAAAAGCTGCTGGCTGAAGTTAGATGGATGTTCACGGCATAATGAAAACCAAAGGTGATGTGCATCTAGCAGAATATCCTGAGCAGCACCAAGAGACTTGCATAAGCTCTTGCATAAGATCTTGCATTAGAGGTGAGAAATCCCCGAATAGTTGTGTTTAACATTTTCCTTTGCATTTCTGTTATGTCTCTTGCCCACGAAGATCCACAGGAAACTTGCAGCCTAGAGTGGCTAGTGACTTTTAGATTAAGAAGCCAAAAATTAGAAAACGAGTAGACCCTCCAGAGGTGAGGACAGGCTCTCTGCCATCAAAGGCAATATACAAATGACACAGCAATCAAAACTGTACTTCACAGCAAGTGAGGTCGCAGCAATGAACTTGAATGAAACTGCAGCAAGAGCCAGATGTTTTAAGCAAACTGCGTAGTTTCTATGTCTCCCGTGGCTTATCTGTATGGCCCCTGCTCTAAAGTTTCCCCGTGGCCAGAGGCTGCAGTGCTGTGGAGCAAGAGTCCTGCCAGTAATTGCAGAGGTCAGGCAAGTGCAAGGGTTTTGGCTTCTGGCTGGTGAAAATGGGACTCTCAAGCCACAGATGAGAAACAGTGATACTGAAACTTCATCTGAGACAATCTCTACCAGGAAGATGAAACCAGCAGTTAAGGGTGTCGGACTGAAAAGAAGCAGCCAGTCAAAGAGGCACATCGACTTCAGGAGCCTATGAACAAAAGGCCATTTCATGAAGACAATGCCCTGGGAACAGCACTGATGGGGGAGGAGGGCAGCAATCAAGAGCGGGCAAAAAATAAGGTGGCTGGGTATCAGTGGACAGGGTGACTCCAAAGGCTGCCAGTCCTCCCAGCTAAGATGAATGGTTTCTTTTTATTTAGGTACATCCGTATGCAGAAAAGCATTATAAGTATGATCTAAGCAGTCACAGACATTTTGGCGCCTGGGCTCGTTCCCTCCTCCCACTCCAACAAGCAGGGCTTGACCCAGGCAGTGAAATGCAGCCTGCAAGCCCTGCATGTTGCACCCCATGCCATGCCGAGCCCCGTGCGCAGCGCAGACTGCCCTTCGCCCGCCATTTCACACCCGGGCTGCTCCTAAGGGGCCGCCTGCAACGAGGTGACCCCATCACTTGGAGGGAGGGTATGTGGGCATCCCCCCTGCTCTGCCAGTGTTACAGATCTTGACCGTGTCCCGCCCCATGTACCACGCATCTCCGCATGCATTTTGCTTTGAATTCAACAAAGCCACCAGAGCCTCAGCTGCCATCCCAAGTTGAGCATGTGCTGAAGTGCTCTGCGAGCAGCCAGCTGAGTCATAAGCCAATCCAGCAATTCCTATTCAAAGGCTGCTGTCTCTGCCCTTGTGGAAAATGCATTTATTGTTTTGGTTTTTCGCTTCTTTGTGCTAAGGTTCAAGCAGCGCTTTACTTGTTATTGCATGTAATGGTTTGTACGCAGCACACCAGCACAGCGAGATCTGATGCCAAGAAACAGCGCCGGGACCGCGCAGGTACCCTTGGCAGAGCTCAGGTCAGCACAGCAGAGGCTGCCATGGGGGAGCTGCACTGTGCATCCCCCCAGGATCAGATAAACTGGGAAACTCATAAACTATCAAGGTGGGATGGATCTGAGCGTAAAGCTACTGAAGTGAGCAATTTGACTTGTTTACCTCAAGGCTGTTTTTATCAAATTATTTGTAAGGTAACAACAAGGTTTCCCCTGCTGTGCAGTCTCAAGGTGTTCTATGCAGATGGGTGAGATTGCAGGAGGGTCTCATCTCCTCTCTCTTCCTTCAAAAATCTGGCTGCAGGCTGGATTTTGCCACAGGCTCCTGGAGTGACCTTGGGGCAAGTCACTGGGAGGGGTGATGCGATAAATCCACTTTTGTATTTTAGTCATGCAAGTGAATACAACTAGAGGCGTCTAATGAGCCCTGCCCCTGGGCTTTCCACCTCTCCCCAGTACACTGCACTGTGCCCAGCTCCTTGGGGTGGTGATCCTCTCCCCAGCACCTCCCCAAAAGGCCCGTGGGTGAGGTGGCTTTTGGGTGCTGTCTCGTAGCCAGCATGGTGTATGTACACCCTCCATGGGCACCCAGTGCTCACCCAGCTGCGTGGCAGTCGCTCCCTGTCACCCAGCCTTGGCCATCTGCATCACCTGCTGGCACCCAGTGTACCGGGAGGAGAATTAAATAAAGATATGCTTTGGTATTGGCAGGATAATGACTCGTTACCCCTATTTTAGAGACGGGCTAGCAGGCCATCACACGCCATAACAAGCCAACCATGGAATCAACAACAAAAAAATAGAAAGTCCAGGTTTCCTCCTTGCCAGCCCCTTTTCTAACTCCCTGGAGAGCTGCCCTGCGCAGTGCACAGGGAGCAGGCAGATTTTGGCTCAGCAGTGCTGTTTGGAGGAGGGGAGGAGTGCCGGGCCGCCAGCATCCTGTGCAGCAGAGTGCAGAGGAGTGTGGGGCTGGCCTGATAAACAGGGTAAAAAAACCCCCACTGACAACCCCAGAGCCTTTGAATGGCAGCATCTTCCTTTGTAAACAGAATATGCAGACACATTATGCAACCCCTGGTAAATTAACTGAGTTTCCATGCTGTTAAAACACAGTAATTAGATGTTTGCTTGTCTAGCGCCTTTGCAACAGGAGCATTTTGACTCTACTAATTTTACTATTGTGGGTATGTCATTTGTGCTCTTTCTCTGTTACTGCCACGCTGCTAACACCAAGTGTTAAAAATAATGATTAGCACACCCAAAATACCACCACCTCACCTCCGTGTTATTTCCATTCTCAAGTATGAACTTCTAGTGCTTGCCTTTTCAAGCTTGCCTAAAAATGTACTTTGCTTTTAAATGAAAAATTAATTCAACGCATCATCCCAGGAAAGGAGACTTCATGAGAGCCACCGAACATGCAGACGTGCAGTAAATCCCCAAGAACTGGTAATGCTGGCAGTGCCAAGAGGCACAAATCAGGCTGACAGCTTTGGTTTAGTATGTATTGTACAAACACAATTAAACTCATCTTCCCAGCTCATAAGCCATGTAGATAAATGTGAAAAGGTTGGAGCAGAAATGGAGGCACGGGAAGATGAAGTGACTTGGCACAGGTCATGGCACGGGTCATGGGCATGGCTGAGAACTGAACTTTTGAATCTGTCTTTCTACAGCAGCGTGCTCCAGAAACCATTTGATTTGTCTGTACTCTTACTTAGGTTGTACTGCAAGCTGTCCCCCATCAGCAGAAAAATCAATGGCCAGCAGAGATGTTCTTTAGCTAAGGGCATTGTGCAGGACATCCCAGTGATACTGCAAAATGATCATTTGAAGGGATAGTATCCAACAAGTGAGATGGAGAATTTGACGAATAGTACTTTTATAACAGCCACTGTTATGACAAGTCCTTCTTATTTATGTTTCTGCCAAGTTGTTGCAAATAAAGCAGGTCTTTGGATGTAAACCTTATTTGAAAAATCCGCAAAGGAGCAGGATGTTCAAGTGGCTGCTTTTATTGAATATGTGAAACAGGCAGCGCTTTGCTACAAGCTACTTTGGTAGGCATCTGGTCATTTCTGCCATAGTTGCTGAAGCATAGAGGGTGGTGAGGGACATAAACAGGCTCAGAAAGTATTCAGAGTGTGCTGCAGTTCCCCTGCTTACCTCCTCCATTTGTCTATCGTGTAAGAATGAGTTAGGAAAAAAGATGCCTAAGCAACTTCAAAACTGAATTAAAAAAAATGCCTAGGCTTTCTTTCAAAAGCAAACTGCATCTTCCTTTGCGGCTCATACCCTTCTTTTGCCATCTGTTTTAAAATGCCACTGCACCAAGACCCCCTGTTTGACACAGAGAGTTAATCTCCATTTCTAATCCATCACTATTCTTGACCCAAATTCTTTGGCCCATTTTAGTGTTTGCAGTACACCAGATAAGGAATCAGGGAATGAACAAACATTTTCCTCCCAGGAGTTCAGTGCATGTTTGCGCAGTTTCATGAAAAGCTCTTGGGCAGGATTCAGCTCACCGAAGTTATGTGCAGAGCAGAGGTGTTAAAGTTAGGACCACAGATATGCCAGACTCCCTTTGCAGTGAGCTGGGAGGGATGGACCTTTCCAAAGGGTAAATCAGCCCATTTGACATCTGGAGCATCACTAGAAATTCCTGTAATTGTCCACTGACAATGCAGAGAGTGAAGGGAGCATAATTCAGGTATGTGGGTGATAGAAGATGAGCTTAAGCTTTAGGGTATGTCAGTATTTCAGGGTTTACTTGTGTCTGGTCCTGACCTTTGGGTTCCACTGTTAACCTAGGTGTGAGTATCGCTGGTACTGCTGTGGATGTCCCCCATACATGTAGCCGTGCCCTCCCTGTTACTGCAGTTAGCATACTCTGAGGTTGCCCCATGGTTCCTGGATAGTTCCACAGCCATGTCCCGATGTCCAGCTCTGTACAGCATGGGAGAAATGGCTGAGTCTCCCCAGGGCTCTGGGCAGATCAATCCCTAAGTCTTTAGCTCAATAAACATAGACACTTGAGGTCATCACTGGTAGCCACTCTCTAGCCATGGGTCTGGGACAGGAAGACAACCCAAGTCTTGGTGTCTTGTCATGGTATAGGCAGGAGAAAGCAGGAGCCACACCACAGTGGACACTGTTTTGGTAGCCACTTAATGCCCTGAACCTTGGTGGCTGTTCATCCATGAGGAGGTTACTTAGGCTGGTAAAGTGGAGATGATTGGTATAGGTTTTAACAGACATAAATAGCGCAGTAACATAGGATGAGTAGCAATGAGCCCCAAACCCGTGCGTATTGAAAGGAGGCTGTACAACTGAAATCCTCCATCAGTGTGATGAGTGGAAGATCACCAGCCGACCCTCCGTGCCTAGCTTGACTGCCCCAGCCCTGCAGGAGGTGATGAGGATTCAGGATGCTGAAGAGGCTTAAATGATGCCCCAGACAGCTCGCCTGGAAAAAACACTGCTGTCTCAAGTCTGTCCTCCCATTCCAGCTCTGAGTACTAGTTCCTATCCTTTTTGTGATCCTGGAACAGCCCTTTGTCAACTGCAGTAGTTATTTATACAGACAAATGAAGTTAGGAAAGAGCTTGATATCTTTTAAATTGCATCTGATGAAATCTGCCCACAAGGGATACATTGGCAAGAAAGCCCCCGGGAACACTTTGGCTCTCAGTGCCAGACTCATCCATCACAGCCACTCCACCAGCCCTAGCTCAGGGCCCTCATAACTTCATGCCCTGCGCTCTCAGCACTCATGAACCCTTTCTCCAGCTTGTCCCACATTCACCATGAAGCTGGTGCTTTGGCCACTGCAACATGCAGTGACTAACTGATGGGCCATGGCCAAAGCTGGAAGGCTCAGAGTTTGCTTCTCTTTGTTTTGTTGTTTTGGTTTTTTTTTTGGTTGGTTGTTTTTTTTTCCCCTTACATGCACAAAATATCTAACATTCTTCTGAAGTCAGCAAAAAACTTCCAGGTGACCTTCACTTGCTTTGATTCAGACCCTAGATGTAGAATTAATTTTTGAGCCGGATCCAGTAGCGTCCAGTAAATTATTTACTTCCTACAAGCTGATCATCCTCAGCACAAATACACACATGCAGACCGGAGGGGAGAGAGAGGGGAAAAAAAAGAGCAAAGTGAATATAACAGAAGCAAGAGCAATATGGAAAATTAAGGGGTTTATCTTAACTTCAAACATTATTGGAAGTGGTAGTTTGTAAAATAAAACAAGCCCACCTAACATGGAGAGGTGAAACTATTTTCCTTGCAGACAGCCTGGAGACAACATGAAGAGGACCAGGTTGCGCTCTTGCCGTATGTAATAGCCCGTTAAATTCTATTAATAATCTGTTAATACCAAAGAGGCCCATTTTCTTATGTGCTCTTTAAACCCTGAGCTTTCCCTGCACTGCCTGCTTGCAGTGGGTTTCCAGGGTAGTATGCTGTAACCCAAGGTGCCCATGCCGCTAGGTGGAGGTTCCTGCCCTCTCTTGGTGCCAGGATGGGCATGTGGCTGCGCCCATGATGACCTGAGCCAGCAGGAGACAAATCTCTCTCCTAGTTCTCTACCTTGCTGCATCTCAGCTAATTTGAGTGAATTCGTGTCTATTATTTTACCTAATCCCCTAGTTGCTCCAACTTGCAAAAATTCCTGTGAAGCTTGAGGAATGGCTGAGACCTGACTCTCTGAAGTGACAGGTACCAGCAAGTTTCCTTGCTGCTTGGTGGATTTGGGAGTGCTGAATATTTGGGAAATTATGGGTGCAGATGCTATGTACAGGTAGGATTCACATCCCCTGGCTTTGGTCATCTCAAAGCGAAGTGCCACGTTTCAGTGGCTCGTCTTCTCTGGCCATCTGCAGAGGCAGGAGCTCTCAGCAGATGGTTTGTCTCCTCTGCTTAAGATGCTCAGGACCATGTGAGTCACCATTTCTCTCCGTTGACTTGAGAGGGCTCCTGCAGCACCCATTGCTGTCCCCAGTTGCAGAGGGACGTTACGTGGCTCTCGGGACAGCTGCTTAACTTTGGGCCAGGCCACACCAAGGGAGAAAGTAATGACCAAGAGTTGTGCTGGCCATGGCTCCTGGTGGCCGTGCAGACCTGGCAAGCTGGGCTGTTTCTGTGCTAATATGAAAACAAAATCTGCTCTGTTGTTCCTATCTAGGACCGCGAACGATGGCACAGGCTGTGCTCTGCCTGCCTTTGCCAAGCAGATGCAAGGACTCCATTTTCTGCTCACCTCACAGGAGTGCTAAAGATAAACATCTGCAGTTTTCTGGACTGAGAGTGCTAAAAGCGAATGCCACCCCTGCTCAGCTTTTCAGGTGGTTGACAAAGCACTTTAAAGGTCCAGGTTATATTTGGAAATGAAAAGATCTTTGTACCAAGCAGAATATAGCTTGTGCGCTGTTGAGACCGACAGTCACTAAAAGCAAGCACATCTGCTGATGCAACCTAATTGCTGTTTTGATTGCCCAGCCATGACGGGGCATAAAAATACTGTCTGCCTACAAAAAAAGAATGAAACCTCACTTGACCGTTTTGTGCCCAAATACCTTGGCACCCAGCCCTGCCGAGCTAGAGTTGGGCAATCTGAATTCAAAAATTCCCCACTGGAACCAGCTCCTAACAATACAAAGCCGTGCCTGTCTGACTGGGTGGACTATTTTCATGACTGAATAAAAATCATGTCTAGAGCACTGCACGTTTCTGTGGGGGCTGTGCGAGCAGGCAGGCATGCTGGCCTGAGCCAGGGAGCTTTCCGAATTAAGTAGGCAGAGGATGGGCCACTGCTGAAGGCCAGTCTCTTGAGACTCACAGGCTTTCTACTTGCCCATGGACAAGGCCCCTGGCAAAATGCTGATAAGAACATTTCTGAAGCAACACGGCAGGGTTGAAGCTAATCTCCAATTAGGGGAGACCACATCTGCTCACTGAAGAGGTTCTGGACCCATCTTGTGAAGCTTCTAGCATTGCTCACTGTGGGAAACAGGAGAGTGACCTCCTTGGCCGTGGGTATAAATCATAAGGATGTCTCTCTTTCAGTTGGTTCTGATCAAATGCAGGTGTTGCACCTGACCCTGTTGATTAACAGTATGACTTCTTAACACTATGACTATTGCTAACTTCCCACCTCCCTGCCCCGAGCAACGTGGCCATTGCACAGCCCCAAGTCCCCAAGTCCTGTGTGAGGGGCAGCTGAATACCAACTGGCCGGACTGGGATGGAGTGGGGGCCTCTGCCACAGCCAGCACAGCCCAGCAGGATCCTGCTCTAGTGCAAGCTTTCTGGGCCAAATCCTGCCTCTCACAGTCCAGCTCTTCTGAATTTGCAAGGCTATAAGAAGTGAATTCAGGGGAGCAGGGGTAGCAGTAAGCCATGCAGGTAAAGAGAAAAGATTGATCTTTCCCTCCCATTAAAAGGGCTATTGATTGATCTGTCCATTTAATAGGCTTCAGCTGCTAAACCACAACTTGCAGCCTGTCTCTGTCCCTTCAGCCAGCTCCTCATACCACTGCTCTTGTGTTTTTTTTCCCCCGTGGTGGAGCCTTTCAAGTCTTTCTTTAAAGAGTGAACCAAGTGCTTTCGATCAGCTGCCAGCCCAGCCCTGTACCAGTGAGGGGCTCCCAGCTGCTCCCTGGCCGCGCTTGGCACTGCAATGTGTGAAATCCCTAAGACCCACTCCTCCCTCAACACAAAAAACCCACACTGGCTTAAGAAACACCAGATTTTTTTTTTTTTTATTTAGGTTATCTTAAATTCCCCTTAGGAGCCAGCAGGTTTCGCACACTCGGTTAGTGAGACGCTGCTGTGCAGTAGGGCTCTGACTGTAGCATCCATCAAACGCACTGGGGCCTTGCAGCCACCTGATTGCTAGGTGAGAAAAGGATGAAAGAGATGGGCTGCCTCTTTTCACAACCTGCTGGGCAGACCCAGGCTCTCCAAAGCTGGCTGTGTCACTGCTGTAATCAAACCACCAAGGAACAAGCAGGGAGTCTAAAATTAATTCTGAATTGCAGATTTTCCCTGAAATACAGGAATGTGTTATCATGTAGTCAGAAGAGCTGGCGTGGGTCCCACCATGTCTCCAAGCTGCCATAATCACCCCAATCTCACCTGCATGGGGTTCCCTTTGGGTTGTCCTTGGCAGTGCACCGGTCCCATGTAGAGGCTGACCTGTGCCCTCCAGCCCAGAGGAAACTGTGACATGCCTTTGACCATTGTAGACCTGATAAAAGAGAGCTACATCTTGCTGAATAGCCCTTCCTCATGGCCACAAGGAACAAGAGAGGTTGACAGGATTAACAGCTTGTGGTGCCCCACAGTTGATATCCCTTCGGGAGGATGTGTGGGGAGTGGGACCATTTGTGGAGAAAGAATGAAGCTGCTGAGAAGAGGTCACGTCTACTCCCAGGACTGTTTGCAGGCAATGCAGCAACACCTCCCTGTTGACAGAGTCAGAGGTAACTGGTAGTTTGAACAGATGGATCTACATTTTATTCCATGCTCAGTTCCACAGATGGGACCAAAAAAAAAAAGTTTAATCCAAAAGCAAATAAAACTTAGAAGTGGCAAAGTTCCAAAATTCATCTGAGAAAACTTTAAGATGGCGTTTTTTGTGTCAAACATTTACAAGCATTCCCAGGACTCCCAGAGAGGAGGTTCAGGGAGGATGGCTTTCTTAGCACTGCAGCCCTTAGATCAGTCGCCTTTGCTGGGGTCTTTCGATGCAGTAGCGGGAAGCTCCAGGAACTTGCTGTACCCACAAGCCTTGTGCCTGGGATTCAGCAGGGCAGGCTGCCAGGGGTGCTGTGCGTGAGCCGACAGGAAACGAAGAGGGTTTGGAAACCCACCTGGCAAGTGGGGCTGCACTGGAAACTTGCCTGGTTTCTGTCAGAGTACTGTCAAAATCATCCCATTCCCAAAGTATGTTTTCTTTGTGTCAGATCAGCATTTTTAGGAAAAAAAAAAAAAAAAAGAAAGAAAAAAACCCCCTCATCTGGAAAGTTTGCAACCAGCAGTCAGGCCAATGGCAGTATGTCCCTGGTGATCACAAATCTCCAAAAGGAGGTTTCTAAGCCAACTCTACATTTTAGACACGGCTATAGAGAGACTGAGGAGGGTGAGGGAGAGCAAAGGCACTTGGCTCCTTTGAGAGCTTCCTCTCCACAATCTGATTCCAAAAGAAAATGCTGCTGCTGAGAGTGTCTAGGATTACCAATATTCAGCAATGACTTCTTGAGCAAAAACCACTTTGTTGACTCCTTCAATGCAAAACCAGCCCACCTTCTTCAAAAGCAGCACTGACCATCTCTAAGTCAAGGACCTGATAGTTCTCCACCAGCTTTCATCCATCACAGATGACACAGATGGAAGATAAATTCTGTTCTTCCAAAATCTACAATATCTTAGGAGTACCTATAGTCCACACTCCACAAGAGAAGATGAGGACTATGTTACCTTGTGAGTTTGTTCCACCACCAGATCAGTCCTATCCACAAAAAAGCAATTCCTTCCTGATTATAGGCACCTGGCTTTGCTGTGAGATCAAGACCATCCAGACTTACCAGTCTATCTAAAACCAGAAGAAACCTCTGCTGGGATTCTGGATAGTGAAAAGGACACAGCCTTAGCATGAATGGAAAACAGGTGGTTTCTGGAGGGATGTGCCTCCAACTCTGAAATGCTGAGGTAGTGTTTGATGCATGATGTAAGATCTAGTTTCCTATACTCCACTCCCAACTCAAAAATGAGATCTGAACACTCAGCTGCTGGTAATTGCTGAGACACAGTTGCTTTGATGACCAGAAAAATCCCGGCTGCCTTCTCAGTTCCATCATCTCCAGGCAGGTAGACACTGCCAGGAGTGACCATGTCCAGTGTCACTGCACTGAAGAATTCATTTAAGTTGTGAAGTGATATGAACTAATCTGATGGTGCACCTGGGGAAACGACACACTGAACTCACTGTCATTTCATGCTGAACTATACATTTTCATCTCCAAACAGAAACTCCTCTCAGTGATCAGTAGATCACTGAGATCAAAGATCATCTCTTCTCCCTAATGGCTTTAAGTCATGGTGTACTGCTGAATGACAGCTGTGTTCAATACTATTTTCACATGTAGGTAACACACTACGTTTATTTTTTGGATTGCAGGTGGCTGACTTTCCTACCAACAGAACATTTCTTGTAGTTAACCAAGATCTTTGGATGGTGTTTATCTCATGCAGCTTAAATGTCTACAGAGTAATAAACCATATCTGAGATGATTACTCTGGGCTGTTTATACAGTTGTTGGAAAAAACAGGCACCTTCAGAATGCAACACACCTGATTTATTTTAGACCTCTTATTTAGGATGATATGAATTGAAACATCCAAAGTGAGCTCGGTCTCCAGGTGAATGTCACCCTTGTGTCCCAAGACTTTGAGATCCTGAGAGGATGAACTGGAAAAGACCAAAATTAAACTCTTTGTCCAGGATCTGCATTGTCTCTGTGGTTTGCCATTTACCTAATTTCAAGATGCCACAGGGATTGAGGACACAAGGCTCCCCTGCTGATGTGTATTGTTTGTAACATGTAACATGTATATGCTGTATTGGGTCCCTGTTATTGCACGATGCCGGCAGCCACTGAGGAGATGCAGCTGTCAAGCAGAGAAGCGGGTAACAAGAGTGACCACCTAGCACCATACTAGAAGAGCACTCATATTTCCTGCCCAGCTCCTGCTTCTTGTCTTACACTGAAGGGCTTTCCAGATATTATTCTACAGTCCCTCTTACGTCTTCCTTAAATATCCTTTTGTCACTATGGCCAAGTGGAAGGAAATGTTAACACAGTGACTCCCCATGCTGGTCTCTGGCTAACCCCTAAATCCCACTTCCAGAGTCACAGCAGTGTGGAGAAACCCAAAATTGTTTCTTTTCACATTGCCAGGGGTTTCACCCATTTGCAGTACAAAGCCCTTCATCTATCCTCTCCCTATGATAAGACCACCTTTAAAGAAAGAGAGGACTCCTCATGTAACTGGAAGGCTCCCTAGGGTCTACCAGTACAAGTTGCCCCCATTTCTGATGTTGCTCCTTCTCTCCCAGCAACCAGACTATATGGATCACATTAAGAGATTCAGCACTTACTGAAGTCTTATTCTTTCTACTTGCTCACACAGCAGAACCATCACACTCTGTCCCACACCTAAATCTCTCAACATATCCAATATGTAATGAATGGGAGAAAGGAAATTTTACAGTCAGGGAGGTATGAAGGTAACTCCTCATCCTAGATCTCAGTTCCCACTGACTGAGAAGCACCTCTGCCCACAAGAGTGGTGGTAGGTAGGGAGCAGACCACAGCAAGAGCGGGTCCTGAGCTGATGATGAGTCCCTGTCATCTGGGAATGGTCCCTCTTGCTGGCCAGGTCCCTTTACTGGTAATCCTCTCTGTTAGCAACGGGGTGGGTCTGCTGTCTAAGGTGAAATGAATTTAAAATTCCAAAGTGGTATTCATGCAAATGAAAAGCAGGGCATTTTTTTCTTCGCAGCTGTCACCGGTTTGAATTCTTGCAAAAGTCTTACTGAGTATCGGAGCTGAGTCACTCCTATGGTGCATGGCCAAACTAACATTTTGCGGGGATGTGTTTGGGGAAGGGAGTGGGAATAGAGGGGAAGGGGCTAATCATACTTCATAATTTCTCATCTTCCAAAATAATCTGTTTTCTAAATGCATTGCTAAATCCTGGTGCTAGCAATCTGCCATCTGCTCCTCCTTTCAACACACCCACTATGTAGTCTGCTGTCTTGTTACACTGCCAAAACTCTATATACTGCGGGTAGAAGAGAGTCTGTACTTTCAGATGCTTTTCTTAGGTGACAGGGGAAAAAAAAGCCTTTGCAATTAGCACCAAATATAAGTGAGTGCATTGCTATGCAGCTTGCTCTTATCCTGCAATCTGTGATGTAATCTTAGCAGCAAACAGGCAACTAAATTTTATCCCTCTAATTCCAGGCAGGGGCTCTGGTAACACCCTCTAGCATCAACTGGAGCTGGAATGTTTTGGGTAATCTCTGGAATGCCTCAATAGAATTATAAATCCATAAATCAAAGCAGTCATTATGTATTTGAATAATATGTGGATCAAAGTCTCAGATTGAGGGCCCCTTTGTTCCCATGCTCTTTTTATATCTTACTCAGTGAGCATCTATTCAATGAGAAACAATTACAGTGAGTTTAGAGCAAAAACATACAGCGCTAATGGAGCTCTGAAAACTTCGTCTGGCGAAGTATTTAAGCATATGCTTAATTTTAAGCACATGAGTGGTAAGGGTGGAATTGCACACAGAAGAGTGGCATTTGGTTCAGCAATATGTTGAATCAGTATCTAAATTTAAGTTATCGACCTCTCCAAGTTAAGCCTTCTTGAAAGTAAGTAGTCTTTACTCTCCCACCCAAACACTTTCTTAGCAGCGTTTCATACTGGAGGTCTGTGAAAATACTGCATTAAATCCTGCTCATCCTACTCTGGAGACGGGTCTGTCTTCAGTAGGAGCGATTAAAGAAAGAAGAGCAAGACAAGGGCCGCTATCTCATGAAACAGTGCAATTATCCTGGGATGTATGACTGCCGATTTTTTGCCAGAGGGAAGCTGAGGCAGAAGAACCAAGTGAGTTATGGTGTGTGGTGAATCAGTCAGTGCCTGGCAGACACAGGACTAGACTGTTGGATCACCAAATGCCACCACCAGAGACGTCAGCCAAAAGCCTCCTGCCTCCAGTCTAGCATAATCCCAGCAAGTCCAGGGCTCCATTCTCGTCTGCAAGGACATTTCTTGGGATGAAAGGTAGTGTTTACAACACTGTGCTGGTAAGCCTCTGAAATGCAGTACAAACAAATACAGGTATGACTGCACCTCCAATAAAGGAAAGAGGAGCACTGATAGATCTGGAGGGGTTCTTCACACAGCTGTGCTAATGCTTGCTAGGCAGTAATTAGGCCAATGGGAGAAGGACAAGAGGTGCATTTTGTTTATGTACTGGGAAGTAGGAAAACCCTCTGGCTTTATATCTTACTCAGTGAGCATCTATTCAATGAGAAACAATTACAGTGAATTTAGAGCAAAAACATACAGCGCTAATGGAGCTCTGAAAACCTCATCTAGCAAAGTACCTGTGCCAAACTCCCGGCAAAACAAATCTGACATCTCTTCTCTGCCATGCTCCAGAGAGGCTCCGTTTGTTGCCCTCTGACATCGGGATTTCGCAAGGTCTCGAGCCGGCTTGCACAGATGTATGGTAAAGATGCAGGTTGTCCTCCAGCATGGCCCCTGCTCCAGCACCTGAGCTGCTGCCTGGGGAGACTTCTAGCTGTTCAGGGGCCACCTCCACACTTCAGCCCAGCTCTTGTGGGTGGCCAGGCTCAGTCCCTAGCGGGAAACCTTCCCCCCTGTGACAAGCCCTTCCGCGTCGGCAAAAGGAGGAATTGTGAAACACATGTAAAGGCAATTGGGAGCAGAATGGAGGTCTGCTCACAAGGTGAAAATAAAATGTTATTTTAAAAGATGAATGTTGCTAAAGACTGCAGAAGACTGCTAGACTGCGTAAAGAGCAGTGAGAGGAGCTCACATTGCTGAGAAAATGAGCAATGTTTTTGCCCCATCATCCGCTGGGTAGAGTGGGGAGGGCTGGCTGGAGCAGAAACCTTTCCAAAGGGAGGAAGGGAGAGATGGAGAATCTTTTTCCCTGAAGAGCAGGACAATTATTTTGCTCCTGCTTCAGCACACATGCACTCATGTATGTAACTTTAAGCATATTCTTAACCCTTAAGGACTTTCAAAGCTGCCAAATCCCAGATTTTCTGATTCTATTTAAAAAAAAATCAAACCAATTGCTTATGTATCAGTTCCAAAATCTCTTACCACACTTCTCACAGAAAGGCCAGACCAAATATGAGCCCCAAAATGGGCAGCAAAGAAGAAATGCTTTCTAGGCTTGTGGTTAATGAACATACTAGAGACTGCCATGTTTTGTCTTAGAGAGAATCTCCATGTGTGGATACTGCTGTGCACCTTTCCTGGTGGACATGATTGAACTCCGATGAAAATAATGGTAAAGACTTATTCAGGTCAGCTACTGTAATTTGAGAAAACGTTGTTTATGTCCAAGCTCTTTTTCCCTTGTATGTGCTTCCCCCTCTTTAAATGCTCTTCAGTTTGGCCCCAACTGAGTCACAGATCAAAGCATTTCAGCTTTTGAGGCCAAATTGCAATTTATAATGTCTGTGGTTTTAGCTAATCTGTCTCTGTGTCATCTCATTTTAAATCAACAGAAAGCAGCACAAAATAACTCATTTTGGTATGCCCTGCTGAACTAGGGATTTTAACTCAGGCATCCTGTTACCAGTTCTTCCCACAGGTAAATGGGGTTTTCTTGCTTTATCTGAGGGCGCTTTGTTCCTATTGTAAACGTCAATTTTGTAAACAACTTGTGCTCCACTGAGGTGAAACAACTCTATCTCCAAACCCAAGCTAAGGTTCTGGTTTGTCTCCCTTCTTAGAATTTTAACTGTATCAAAGGGTAGCTTAATGCTGTAAAGAGCCCTTCATTTTTAATTAAGTAAAGAAGGTTAATTTCAAACCCACTTGAACAGCCTGGGTTTAAAAGGTCAATTTATGCCGTAGCCTTATTTGTTCTTCACAGCAAAGACCATGGCAAACAGAGGCCAATTCTAGTGGAAACGCTGCTCCCCAGCTCCCGAAATTGCTGCTGTGTGGTTCCTTGTTTTGTGCTGATGCTGCTGCCCTGACAACAAAGGGTATCCACCAAAGTAGCATGAGGATGAGTCAGCCCCAGGGTGCATCACACATCGCCGCGCCAGCAGGAGTAGCTGAGCACCTTTCCACTGGCTCCGCGGGCTCTCTACTGGGCTGTCTCCATCTGCTCTATGACCCTGCAAGTCTTGCTGTGTGTGAAGAGAAAATCCAACCTAATGTATCCCATTTCCTATTCAGATTTCATTCATCCATCTCACCTTCCTCTCCTTTTTCTTGCAAGCTGGCACAGGCTTTCATGCCATGCATGGATTAGCTGCCTTGCTACTCCTGCATCCCCCTTTGAGCCCACAGAGGAGGTGGATGCACGCTGGATGGTGGCTGCATGCTGGATGGTGGCTGCAGCAGCTGTGAGTGAGTCCCGTGTTGTCATACCCTGGGAAAGTTGGAGACAGACAGAGACATGGACTCCTGGTGTTGAGGCTACCAATTAGTGCTGTTGGAGCAGATCTCCTTGAGGAACAAGTAACACATGAAACTCCCACTAATGCCAACCTGGCTTTTGTTTGGGATTGCCTAACTTTGATGAATAATGCAAGAGTCCAGCCTGCGCCTCTTTTTATTTAACCGCATCACTCTTCAAAACAAAACCAACCAAAACCCAGGCAAACAAATGCCCCTCCAGAACAAGCAAACATCTGACCTTAAAGTATGGCTCTACAGTATAAGGTGTGCTGGAGAAAAAGAGCTTTACATTCACGTCAGAGAGGCCATGCATAGAGGGAAGAACTGCCTTTTGCAGTCAGAGCAAAAGTCCACCCAGCTCAGTCCGGGCTCAGTCTGGTCAGTAACAGAAGTTCAAGGAACGAGATAAATCTTCTCACAGTTGTCAGTCTGAGATCTTCCTGGCCTGGAAGTTACATCCAGAACATTACTTTCGGTAGCTCTTGGTGGATCTCTATGAACTTGTCTAAACTATTGGCCTCCACAACATTTCATGCCACCGAGTTCCACAATTTAATTATGTGTTTGGTGAAAAAGTACATCTACTTGTTTGTTTTAAAGGTCAGTCTGGGTGCTGGACTATCACAGATCAAATATAGTGAAAACTAAAAAAATAAATGGAATTTTGCGAGCTATTATTTACACACACATCCTGTTGTCCTGAAAATATGACCCAATTTCTTTTCACTTCCATTGAGTAAATTAACACTGAGGCTGTGAGAGCAAAAATTGCTCTTGTATATTTGACTGTCCAGAGACAGAATCCTGGCCAGGGCCTCATAAATCCAGCTGCTGCAGTCCTGTCCTTAGAGAGGTTTGGGTGCAGTGGACAAGGGTCTCCAAGGAAGAGGACAAAGGAGGGCTGTCATCAGTCCCAGGTGGGAGAAGAGGTGGATGCTGTGGAGCAGCTTGTCTTTGCTCCCCATGATCTCCTTGTTTAAGTTTGAGTCAGTTGGTTCCTACATGAATGGAGACCACCCATCTTCTCCCAGTCAAGGGCACCAAACCCATACTGAAAGTATGTGGGCCACCCCTGCTGCTACAGTAATTTCCAGACCCCATCTTCTTCTGACAACATGTCCTAAACCACTTGTGATCCTGGTGGAAATTATGAGTATAGAAGGTGAACATGACTGACAAACCAAATGGGCTTCCCACAGGGACCGCACAGACCTGCAGCCAGGGCAGCGCTGCCTCCAGCTCTACTGTGTGATGTCCATCCTCCCAGGAGTCAATGCGAGTCTCTGTCATTGTATGTGGAGGAGCCAAATGGAGACGTGAATTAGACCATGTCAGCAATACGGTGCTTTAAAATTTGGGGTGTATCTTAGGAAGGTATCCAGTTCATCCAGTTTGGCAGGGATGAGGGGGAGTGTGGGGGAGGAAGACAAGCCCGCTGTCAGGAAAGGCTAGCTTACCTCTGAGTGACTTTTACTCAAAAAAAGCAAGCAGCACTCTCTTTGTCAGATGGAAAACAAAATAAACTCTGCAAGATGAAGGGATTCCTGGCATCACTGTGCTCTGGAGCACACACCCCGGTCATCTCTCCAGATCTGTTGTCATAGGTTTATCAACCAGAATATAGGATTGTATGAAAAGTGACATTCCAAGAAAACAGAGTTAAAACAGCTCAAAATTGACATGCCTAGCCCTGCCCCACGGAAGGCAGTGGCAAAAATAACTCCTGGTTTCTTCTTTGTGGCTTTCACATTATAATGTCCTGTTTTGCCCTCCATATCATATTTGTCCCTGCTGTAAGGGATGGGTAGCAGGGCCCAGTGCCTGTGCAAGGAAAGGCATGCACTCACACAGTGAGTCAGAGAGGCTTCCCAGTGTGCCCAGTACCCTGCCACTGGGAGAGGCTAGTGCTAGTTGGGTTCAAGCACCGTGCTGGGTAGCAGGAGGTGGTAATACCTAAAAGGGGCAGAATATGGAGCGTGTGCCAAAGTAATGGTTAAGACTGGGGAGGGGGCAATTGTGGGAGCCCAAGGATGGGGAAGCAAGGAGAAGACACCTGGAGAAGGATGGAAGAGCCAAGGGGTGAGGCAGGGGCAGAGGCTGAGTGGTGGCAGCCTCTGACAGGGCTGGGACGGGACATTTTCAAATGGTTATTGAGATATGTTTGGAATTAGAAAGTTGGATTTTCCATTTCAAATGAGGTGTTGATTTGAAATGTATTGTTTGGCTTTCAAGATCTTCAGCTGGTGGTTGACAAACCGTAGCTAACAACTGTGTACTAGAAGAGAGAGAGAAGAGACACCCCACCTAACTTTAGACAACCACAAATGTGACATCTGCATAGGGACAGGTAGCAGAGCCCCTTTCACATCAGTGAGGAGAAACAGACAGTTGGAGGGTGCAGCTCATGCAGGCAGGTTGGATACATTGCTTTTTGGAGGGGCCTAGCTAGAGAGGTTAATGGGGTCTGGAGAGCTAGCTCTGATGTAAACAGATATTTGTTGCATACAACTGAAGCCAAAGAGAAGAATTGCACTTCAAGCATCCTAAATATTTGGGTCTAAGTTGAGTTTGGGAATAATTTTTGGAGTTCATTTGCCAAGGTATATCCTGAAATATTTTTTTTTTCTTTAACTAAGTCCAGTCTTACATATTATTTAGTATGGTCCCATCAAAGCTCTCCACCATCTGGAGGGAAGACACACTTATGCTGATACACTTCAGCACATAAACATAATTATGATTGCTCTCCTTGTGCTCACCAGCCTGCTGGGTGGCTGTGCACTGCCGCTGTCCCTACCTCAGTTTCTCCGTCTGTGAGTGGGGATAATCATCCTGAAGGGCCTTGAGACCTACTGGTGAAAGTGCAACATAAGCCCCGCAGTGTGCTAAGGACTCTGCCTGCTCCTGTGCTTCCAACTTTGTTAGCAAGCTTTGAAGACTGCATTTATCCTCTGTATTTCAACAATATGCTGAGCTCCTCCAAAGCCAAGGACCCCTTATCCCAGGCACTCTTTGAGCACGGCCTGCCTCCTTAAAAAGTCTAGAAATCTCTTCAGTTTTGACTGCAATACATCACTTTGAGTCATTTGCAGATCCTTCCCTCTGCTTCTGTTCCTCCATGCAGCCGCCAAGGAGTCCATGCACCTCAGAAGCTGTTGATGGGGATATGAAGTGCTCTGTGCAGTGCCACTCGGACCCTGATGCTGGTCCCTGTGTGGATTGTTGCTCCAAACCAGGCATCAAGGGAAGGCCACAGTGCTGGGACTTGGAGGATGCCTCTGAGCAAGGATGACTGCATGTGGTGCCCCTGCAAAGTGACATGTTCCTAGCTCGTCCCTGGACCCCATGCTGAGATAGCAGATAGGTCACACATCCCATCCACGCCTGGCATGAGTCACAGCGCAGGAGGAAAGACACCAGAAGCAGCAAAGAAGCACAATGGAGGAAGCAGTCAGGTCTGTTGTTTGGATTTTCACTGCTGGGTCACCATCTAGACATTTGACAGGCTCAGCAGCAGGTCAGGGACCAAGTTCCTATAGCAGGGTGGGGTGGCTCTGCCTCCTTCCCAGGCAGAAATACAAACAGAGCTGCTGACCCCGTGAGAATAAACACAAGACAGATCCCAGATGCAAGATATGGGAATAAGAAGCAAGAGATTTAAGGTCTGATACCTCCTAACTCAACAAGTGTAGCTAGAACCAGTTGCTATGCCCAGCCAGGGTGCAGGATTTTTAATGGCAATCAGCCTTTCTGGTTCCTAGTGATCCCTGAGCCATTACTACTTGGGCAAATACATGGGCCACTTTGAGAAGCTCAGCTAGTCTTGGTAGAGCTGGGTGGTCCATTCTGGCACAGCAGCGTATCAAACTGAACTTAATTAGCAATCTTGCAGCCTTTGTTCCAACTACGCCGCCGCTGCTGCTCCTCAGTGGATGCAAATCACGATCCAAAGGTCAGTGACATCAGTAAAAGGATTTCCATGGATTCTGGGGGACTTCAGACCCAAATGGAATGTTTCATGGTCCCTTTTCGATCCCCCCACGGCATGCCTTGTCCCTCAGTAATGCTGTTAGTATGGTTTTGGCAGCTGTTGACTGACCAAATTCCCATTGCTGGGAAGAAGTTCCCAACTCCAGGTGCCTAGAGTCCCTCTAAGGTTACTTTGCATCTCCTCAGCCTCCTTCTTGGTCTACTTCTTCCTGCCTCTTCCCCCTCCTGCACCCAGTGCTTTTTATATCTTGTGTAAGCATGTTGGCTCTAAACACACCCAAAATGTAGCAGCAGGCACATTCTGCCCATACCTTCGTACAGTGAGGCTGCAGGAGAGTGGAGAGAGCAGGAACCGAACAGGAAAAGCAGTCTGGATATGCGGGCTTAGTTTTGTGCTTTGGAGGTGTATTTTTTTTTTTTTTAACTTGTTTGGTTTGTAGCTTTCCAGCTCCTTTTCTGGAAGCTTGTCACATGAGGTGCAGTTTGCTCTTGGCATCACGGTAGCAGACTGTGTGGGGATGAATTCACGCTAAGCGCCCAAGAAGTGCTCAAACTCAGTCTCAGTGCCTGCGAATGGACATACAGACCACTTTATACACAATGAAAGAAGTTGCACCAAGAACTACAATGCCTAACCTAGTTTTTATTCATCCCATTTTGATCAAGGCCTCTGGAAGGTCACTGGCTTTTTTAAAAGTAAGGAAAATGTGGATAGATGCCCAGCCGCTATCCTGCTGACAGTGCACTTCTCTGACACATGTACAGTGCACTGCTGAAACACTGATAGTGGTTTTTCACAGAGGTCTGCAATCTATTAGACAGCACTTACTAGTACATTTCAATGTATCAGCCGATCCAAGGCTAAGCAGACCATAAAAAATTATGAAATATTTGGCTAGATGGCAATGATCCTTTTAACCAACAATGTGAATGTACTACACACATAAATACACACATACATACACACAAAATCCGTGGCAGTGATCCTGATAAATTGGTTGTGCACCTTTGACCACCTCTGCTGTACTTGGCAGCACTAATCCATCTCCTAAGGGTGCTTCTCTTGCTCCAAAAATTCCCCGAGGCTGCCAGCAGCCACTGGTCCTTGAAGTGAGATCAACCTGCCACAAAACTGCTTCCCTTCTTCCCCCCATGCTTTTCCCACCCATCCCATATAATTACCCATAGAAATGCAGGCTAGACAATATTGAGTCGTGGACCAAAAATGAGGTTGAGGCCCAATTATGTGTGACCATGCAGGACTGAAAAAGGGAATTTTCTACAACTGGAAAAGATAAATTCTGAGACTTCTTCAGGGACAACTGGCATCTTCTTTGACTGACAAGTTGAGACATAGCAGACCTTAAAGTCATGATATTTTTAGCACCAGAAAACTTACTTTACATGATTTTTAGAGGTGTTGAAAATTCATTAGCTGTATATTTTTTCTTGGTTTTAGTCCTGTGCAGTTGAACTTACGAAAACAAAGATTTAGCTTAACACAAAAGGGACTGTAAGGAATGTTTGATGTTACTATTACCCTCTCCAACTGAGTATCTGGAGAGATTTTCTTTTTGGACAGAAGTTGCACAAAATACATGTCAGAGCTGAGGGGCATAGGGTGCTATTGGCCCCTTTTAGGGTGCCTTGCAGAATTTGGTTAGTGTCTTAACCAAGAGTTTCCACACACTTCAAGAGACTTTCGATCCAAACATCGCTCTGCCATTTATGATACATGGCATCAAGTATTTGTGCTGATAAAATCTCTGTGCTGTGCCTTACACTGCTGGTTGAATGCCTTGCAAGTGGAGCCTAGGCATATGTTTTTACAGCTCCTCAGAGCTGTGTTAGCACAATCACCCACTTTTAACCTCCATAATTTAGAAAGCAGTTTCTCTAAATGCTGAGAAGACTCCTGAACAAAGAGCCATTAAGCTCAGCAGACCCTTCTGGCTTGTTTTCCCCTAGAAGCGTACTTGCAAGGACTGAGATTATGTCGATCTGATAATAGCCTTTCCTATTTCTATCAGCACTCAGACAGGACTGCAGAATTGACGTTAATATTGTGTCTGCTTCATTAGTTCACCTACTGGCAGTTGCCTTGCTGAGATCACTGGTTTTTCCCGTTCTGTATTTATAGCTTTGTGTGCCGCTGTCAGCATGCAGATTATCAGAGTCCTGATCGCTGCATTTTGTAGTTTATCAAAAGCTGTTTTGCTAATCATGAAAAACTAGTCTCAACCAACTGGGCAGGAGGGAAATTTCATTTCTCTCTTTCTCTTTCGTAAATATGTGTATGTGTTTCAGGTACTTAGACATGCATGTAATGGTTTAGAAAATAACTGGTGCAAATGTTGCCATTTCTAATGGGAGGCTGCCAGCATGCAAGATCTTTAGAAATGTCTAAAGTCAAAACAGGTTCGACATATCATTAGCTCAGGAGGTAAAAGAGGACAGGAGATTTGCAGTTCGCACATAAGCCCATGTCTGGGTTTAGGACCGTGGGCCTACTTGTCCAGATTGACACCAGTGGGTGCCTGGCAGACATAGCTCAATACTTTACAGGTTAATCTTGTAGTATCTGCCATCTTAAAGCTCCGGCTTCTGGAGCCAAGTGATTTTGCATTGTTATCAAGGATTATCTTTTAAGGGAATGTCTAATTCTTAAAGTTGAAAAGAAAGCTTGCAAATGAAGTAAGGAGCTCTAAAAGCTTGGACGCCAGCAAGTAAATGAAGAAAGACATACATTTCCTATTAAAAAGAATTGAATGATATAACTCTTGGCCGAGGGCCATGGAACTACTCTGAGCGTTATTTCCGTCTGCTAGGGCCAGGACTAAATGCACAGGGCATGTCTGCACTCTGAAATGAGCTAGCGAAGGCTTCAGCGGCAAGTTCGCTCAGCACGCTCAGCCCAGACCTGTCTGGGGGGCTCTGGATGACAACTAGCTGGCCTAATGGCCTGGATGGCTCCTGGGCTGGCATGGCATTGCCATGGATGTATCCTACCCTCTCCCTGTGTCAAACCGATGCTGGGCACGACTCGGCTGCAGCTGGAGCACTGGGCAGTCTCTGCATGAAGGCTCGTAATGAGACAAAGGATCCCACCGAAGGGTTTCTTTTTCCATTTTGTTTTGCTGTAGGATTATTTGTTGTACCTTGTTGCTTTTGAGTGCGGGCTTTGGCTTAACCTCAGAAATGGATATTTCCCCAAATGCTTGCCTTTTGTTGAGTAGTTTCCCTTTTTTATACCTCCTTCATAGCATGCATGGAGCCATTTGCATGCACTCAGCAATTTTTTCCCATCCCGCTGAAGGGGAAAAAAAAGAAAGTTGCAAATGTCAACTCAGATTTGACTGATTTGGCCAATTGCTGGGCTACAGGAAATTGTTCTATCAATGTGAGGCAGATTCTTGGGCAAGAATACATCGATAGGAAGTGAGAAAAATACCAAAGGTTTTGCCTGTAATGTTCAAGATTAGATTAAACCAATAGCACGTTGTGAGGCTGGTGTGCTGTAAGACAAGTGATCCTAAGACAACTGCCTAAAACAGGCGGGATTGCTCATCATCTGAATGTAGTTCTTGTTCTTCATCAGTGGATTAGAGAACCTGGGCAAATACCTTACATTGAGTACCAAGTTGTGATTTGGTTGCCTCAAAACAACATTTTCTGCCATTTGAGATTCTTGAGGGCATGTGAGACACCTGCATGAGGCTGGTGGACATGAGTGCCCTACTGAGTGATGGCTGGAAGGCAGGCAGGACAGTCAAGGACACATCTCATAGCACAAGATGTTTATGATGGGCAATCAAACCAAACCAAACCATACCAAACTAAACCTTGAGGGTGGGGTGCAGCTGCAGATTCAGACACGTACTTCTAGATATTGACTACATGTGAGTTGTGCGTCTGAACTCTCACTGTAATCAGGGGAGATCTAATCAGTGCAATCAATGGAGCCTGGAGAGAGATTCAGGTAGGCACATACAGATATTCACTTTAAGGTAACCTGAGTTAGTCTCTAGGCTCCATTGGCTGGGGAAAGATTTGGTTACCTACACATGGCATATAGTGCCATTTGACATGATTTACAATATGAAGATATCTACGCAGGGCGTGTAGGTAAGCAGCAGATCTGAGACCTTCTGGAGCAGCAGCTGGAGGATAGGCAGGATACCCCAGGACATCTCAAATACCTGCCCATGTGAATCAAGACTCTAGATCTTAGTGCTATGGAGGAGCTTAGACACCCAGCTCACATGTGCACCCTATAAGGCAGATTCCCTCGTGAAGATGTATCAATCTGCAACTGAATCCCACCACTAACTTTTTGATGGTGAAATTTATCCCACTTTTTAAATGGTTCTTTACCCTAAAAAACCCAAGTTAGTTCACTGAATCCACTGAATTTCTAACTTTTCATGCTTTTATTGCTTTGAGAAGGAAGGGAGTTGCTACTTATCAGCCAAGTCTTACCTTGGGAGATAGCTACCATTCAGTATACACCTACAAAACCCAGTGCTCCCATAATTGGAGAATAGCCATCTGTTGGGTTTCTTAGTTAAGGGACTGTAAAGCTTAGAAATTATATCAGGCGTCTGACCTCCTGTATAACACAGGCCTTAATACAAGTTCTGGTCACTCACTGAAGCCAGAATCTATAAAGCTGTGACTCCCATTAATTAACCAGAACTAGGGTGTGACTTTTGCAAAAAAAAACATGAATCCTGATTTGAAATTTTCTGTTGATAGAGAATTCTCCATAGCAATGAGTGAGCTGTTCTGGTGATTAACTTTTTCACTATTAAAATTCATCTTTCTACTCTGAATGTGTCAAATGTCAGCTTATAGACATTGGTTTGTGTTGTAGGTTTGTCCATGACAGTAGTGAACCCTTTGTTGTTCCAGTTCCTGCACGGGAGGAACTTAGAAGGTATCATCAAGGCACCATTTAATGTCTTTTTCTACAGTCAAAAAGATTTAACTCTTTGAGTCTTCCACCGTGTTTCTAGTCCTTTGGTTGTTCCCAGAGCTTTTCTCTGAACCCTATCCAATTTTCTGAAATGTCTCTTGAAATGTTGTCAGCAAAGCTGGACAATCATGCCAGAGACACTATAACCTCTGGACTCCTACTCAGCATTTCTGTGTTCATTCAATCACTTCGACTTCATTTGCTTTTGGCTACAACTTTTTATTTATCCATGCATGGCCTCAGTCATTGTTTTCCATAGCATCCCCCAGCTTGTATATAAAACCAATTGTCTTTGTTGTTAGATATTTACTCTGTCAGTGGTGTGCTGTCCTCATTAGTTGCTGTTACACCTATAGTTATGCTATCAACTTTATTAAATAGCTTTTCTTTCCATGTCATAGTTAAAAATGTTAAATAACAGAAGATCAAGAAACAGTCTCACGGGATTGTTTGATGTTTCCTCAGCTACCCTTACATTTGAAACTTGTCATTGCTAGTGTTTAACCCATGTTCAACCACGTGCTGTGCTGTTTTTCCCTTTGTTTGAGCCTGTGAGTCAAAGTGCCATACATAAGCGATTCTGATGCTTTCTGGGAATCTCTTAGATGAGCACTGTGGCCTTTATCAACCCAACTTGTAATTTCATCAATAAAAGATAGCAAGTTATATCTTGTCTTATTTTATATACCAGAATTCTGACAGAAGGAATTCCTTCCCTATCCAGTGGCTTTTCTTTTCCTTTTCAGTGAGGACAGTCTCCTTCCCTGTCCTCTGGAGGATGGACACACAAAAGACACAAGTGGCCCAACACCATGTCATGCACCAGTTGCTTTGGGTGGCAATGGAGAGTTGTGTCCTCGCAGAGCTTTGCTGTGGCTGCTTGCCCTGTTTGCTTCCCAGGAGTGCTGCCGAAGCACGGCTCAACTCAGGGGCACAGTGGGACCAGATCCTACACGTGGGAGCAGGAGCAGGGAGTGCCACTACAGCTCACTCAGCCTCATGGCTGCGCTTTCCCCTTCTTTTGGGGAGTCACAGCAAACACTGACCTACCTGCTTTACTCTGATGCCATGTTGAGCTATTTGTTGCTTAAACAGTCCCTTGGAAATGCAGAGCATTGTAAGAGCATGAAGTGTTATCATTATTAAATCAGTGTTAGTCCAGAGCCTTGCTTAAATTTACAGCTCTGTGTAAAATGTGTGAAAAGGAGTATCACAAAAGAGGTTGGATTTCAGGTATATGCTCAGTCTTTAGGACACGAGGCTAGCAGCACTTTGGTAGTGTAGTTTGAATGATATGTAGGATTAGGGAAGTCAGGGGACCAAAAGAGTACAAAATATTGACATTATTGTACTACCTCCCTACACCATTGTGTGCACACAGCAAAATCACTGAAGTTGGGGGAGTGATATCAAGCTTAATTTGACAAAGAGCATTGGTAAAAAAACCCTAGCATTTACCATATGTACAGTAAATTACTAAAAGGACATGGAAGCAGGAGGGGAAAAATAATAGATATATATATTATTAGTGCAATTAAGTATAATATGTAGGGAACAAAAAAAGGTAAAAGTAATGTAGAAAATCCATAGTTTTAAAATCCTGAAATTGTATTTTTGAGTATTTTTGGTTCTGTAAGCCATCTGGGCAACCAGGTATTTCACAAATCATAGCTTGAATGTGAGAAAATAGTATAGTGATGCAGTGCTGTTACTGTCATCTGCTTCTGCTCACATGGTTTTGTCATAAGGCTCCTGCTGTATTGCAAATCCTCACTGAAGCAGCAGCGAACATCGCTATCTTCAGACTCTGTTTACCACAGCTCCTGAATATTGTAAATTCTGCACGCTTGCAGGAATGGTGCCAGAGGCTCTAAGAGTCTGGTCTTGGTTAAAATTTGTGGCGATGGGAAGGGAGAAAGGGGGGAAAAAGGAGGGATCTCTATTTGGGCTGCATTAAGATAGTACTACACCAATCTATGGCAGCTGAAGACTGCTTCAAGGAAAAAGAATAAGCTGAGAGCTCCTGGAGGTTAGTTCAGGGGGTCCCTGTTAAGTAGCCAGCCAGGTGATGTTTTCATCCTTTTGTTCTGTTTAGCTGAGAAGCCTGAGTTAAGTTCATGGTTTTATTCTGGTTTTGTTTCTAGCTTCCCACAAGTACTGACAGAGTAGTGGCAAGAAAAAAAGGTCTACTTGTAAACCAGTTACTCACTTTATTTCAGGTATGTTTAGACTATCCCATTTGAGGTGGGGTAGGGTAAGAAAGGGTGAGTTTAAGGCTGGTGATTTATTTTCTGACTTTAGAAGGAAATAATTAATTGGCAAAGTTTTCAGGAATTTCAAGTATTGAGGACCCTGGGATATTCTTACCTAGATTTTGTTTTTCAGTCTCTATGTCCTTTAAGTGAAAATCATTAAATTGTTAAAGTGGGCTGGCACCCGATGTTCTGCCCTTCTTCTGGCTTCTGTCAAGTGCACTCACCATAATCTTCATGTTATGAAGGGTAACTCAAATTTTCAAAGACTTTAAGACAGTTTTGGGGGATGTCTGAGTTCTGGTATCACAGGATATCAGCCTTCGCCTCCCACATGTGTGTGTTGGGAGCTTAGGTGGTTACAGCTTGGGAAGTATTTGCTACTTAATGAATTTCATGCATTTCATGAACAGCTGTTCACCTCACCTCCTGTGCCACCATGATGACATTTTCACAGAAGTTGTGCACCAGGTGGAATAGTTCTGCCGTCCAGAGTGGTCCTTCAGGAACAAGCTGGATGTCTCTGAAAGTCTGCTGCAGTGGTTCTCCATCACATCTGATGAGGGTGTACAGATCAGGAGATTTCCATGCAGCATGATCAGCTCTCTTATGTAAGTGTTTCTTCGTTAACAGATTGCCAGAGGACAGCTGCTGCATCTGATGGGTAAGGAGTAGAGACAGATCATGTGGCACAGCACAGCAAGTTAAGTCCACTCTGCTAAATCAATTGAGTGGGAAACATCCCCGAGGAGGAAAACCAAGTGTCACAAGTTAACGTGAAAGGATGTGGAGACCCTCCTGGATTCCTGTGCCCTGCAAATACTACAAAAGAAGCATTTCACTGCTTAATACATGGTGGGAACATTTTGAGAAAGCAGATAAGCATTTACAGATGTTTTCAATGATTTCCATTTTGTCTGGGGCAAACCATGACCATTCAAACACTACAGAATCTAATCCCATTCATAGCAGTCAGTCTGGGTTAGACCAAGGGAATTGTAGAGGTATTCCAGATCTACATCAATACAGCTGAGAACAAAACCTTTCTGTAATTTGCAGTCAATTCAGTCTCGTACCTACTATCACATGGACTGGAGCGGTCTCTTTAGGTAGCTAAGCTCAATGGTACACCAAACTGAGCTTACTAGCCAGCATTCACAAACTCCCTCCCTACTGAGGATGAGGCCAGATTTGATCCATTGTCTCAAAAGGGCACAGACTCAGCAAGACTGCAGAGTATTTCCAGCAACTGCAGTAAGTATTTTCTTGCGGTCAACAATGGCTTGTCGGAAGTGTTTTAAGATTACAACTGGAATGCTTCAGATGGGATGGGCAGAAATGCATTGCTGTTTCCCTAGATTTCCTGAGGTGTTATCCCAATGAATACGACAACCAAACCTGGAATGATTTGTTGAGCTTGGAACTCAAAGCTTCTCTGAGCTTCTACAGCACTGAACTGGGCATCTGTGTTTGAGGCTATTTCCTATCAGGGTGACTTCCCACGAGCTTGCTGCACCTAAAACCTGATGCTGGTTTCAGCAGCCATCTTTTTCAGAGTTAATCTTTTACTGGTGTTGCATGCACTTATAGAACAGAGCTTTACTTTACTTTTCTTTTTTTTTCTTTTTAATTTTTACTATTGAAATACCCTATTAGGCATTTCTAAATGTAGAGCTTTTATATATCATCACGGACACGTTAACAAGTGTGCGCATCTGGCCTAAATTAGACCACCTATGGAGGCGGCCTACAAAATCTAGATATTACCAGAGGAAACATTGGAAAAGGCAGTTTACTACCAAGAAGAGAAATATTTTAAAGCCAGCCCACCAGCGAAGAGACCCTGGCAGCCCATAAAGAATTCTTCAACAGAGAGTGGAAAGTGCATATGAAGGACAGATATTCATCCCAGTTCTACCAAAAGTAATGAACTGTGTTGACCTCAAGATATTTACCCTAGCGTTACAGTTGTGGGGATGAATGACATACGGACAAAAGGTAAGATGCAGTTCTGAGACCATGTAAAGTCATTGCAGATATGTGCCGAAATTTCACCCACAGGAACAGAAAACCAAAATACTTCAAGAAACTTTTGGAGAACAGTGAAAGCCTGGGTCTCTACTGTAGCAGGCTGTAACAAATGTAAAAATTTGTGGCTACACATAATAATCCAAAAAAATAAAGGAAATGAAAGTAAAGATACATACATTTAAAGTATTTCCTATTTCCTCTCTACAGAGCTGAGAAGTCTTGATGCTTACCTCACATACCAGAGCAGAAGGACCACATGCTATCCTATATAAACACTGCTGGTCCAAGTCTGATTTTACAGAGTTCAGGTTTGGCTCAAGAAATTAAGACTGCCTGCAGCCCTATGCATTCCTGCCTGGCTGCATCACCAGTGTGCAAAGCTAAATAGGAATAACAACTCCCACAAACACGGTTTATCTCTGCGCTACTGAAAAAACTAGAGTATTATATTGTGGCAACCTGAGAACATAAACTGAAGATCTTGGCATATACTGCCAATGTTTTTGCAGACTGCAGTTAGAGATCCTGTTACATGTCTGGTATTCCTTCAGTCAAATCATCACAAAGGATCTGGTGCTTGGTGCTTAGCTGTTACTATTGCTTTTAAAACTATTTAAGTGGTGGAATGCTTGGAATATGTTTTGGGGTCAGTGTGTTCTTCCACCCTGCAGGATGAATGCAGAGTGGTCCAGCAGATGTGGGGAGAAGGTCAATAAATGTGAGGTCTTTGGGGAATCCCTACTTTACTCTTCTTTTGAGGGTGCCTGGATGGGTGCCTCATCCTACAGACACAGATGACCGTGGTGCCCTTGGGTCCTCCACACCCGCTCTGCTCTCTGCTAATCCCTCAGGACAGAGGTGAGATGACAGTGGTCAAGAGGCAGCAGTTGCTGACATGACAGTTTGCTAAATGTAGCCCACACGGTTACTAAGATGAGAAAGGGCTGAAGGTCAGTAGCATCACCCATTTTGGATGGTCACTCTTAGCACCCACATGAATACTTAGACTCTCCCACTGTGTGATTTTGGCACAGATGAGGGAACACCAGCAAGGACCAATTTAAGCTACTTCAGAAAAAGGTGTAAGAAGCCCTGTTAGGAAGAATCTACTGCGAGAAAAGTTTATTTCTAAACTTCTCAGACAGTAGTTTGTTTATACCAGCTGCCTGATTGGTCAAAGGGATATCCCAAGCCTAGCAGGCTAATGAGCTAATGTGGTGGAGACATGCTGGCACCTCAGGAGAAGAGTGGTTATCATGCTGCTCAGCCACTTTGAATGTCCAGTCCAGGCTCTGTGGTGCAACTGCCTGCAGTGACCACCAGCACAAACCAAGGTGAAGGGCTGAGCTCGCACCCCTGGGTCAAGGACAGGAGCCATATAGCTGTGAAAGTGTATGGATTACACTGACTGCCTCCTGCTGGTGCACCGTCCTGCGCAGGAGGCACTTCTCCAAGTGCTCCTCCAAACCCCAAATCCTGCCGGTAAAGAAGGCACCATGCAAGCAGGCTCTTACTCCTTTCCTCACACAACAGTCCTTGTCTCCTCTCCAGACAGAGTGGCAAGAATCTGTTTGCCATAAATAGTGGATACAGAGGCAGCTGCGCCAAGGACAGCCTGGAAGGAGCATTCATTCTACTAGTTCTGCTTTGGTAGAAGCTGGTGCTTAGTGATGAATATGAAACAAGAAAGAGCCAAGAGCTTTCATTTCAGTGATCACTGTGCTGTTGCCAGTTCCCTCTTTCAAACATCCACCTATAGCCCATTCTGTCCACGGTTTTAGTTTGCTGAAGACACAGGGTGAAGGCTGCAAGGGCCTTGTTCACTGAGACCCAGACATCAGTAAACTGCATAGGTCAGCCTGGAGGCAGTCCTAGTGAGAACAAAGGAGGTGAGTTTCCATACCCATGGGGTGACAGGATGCCTCCCCACACTGAGTCACTTGGTGAGGAAGGGTCTGCGGAGTGGGACTTTGGCTGGGGAAAGGTGCAAGACCACCTTGTGGTCTTCCATCTCCTGCTTCCCTTGTAGCTCACTGCAGCTCCCATCTTGCTTCTTAACTCTAACAGATGGTGTCGAGGAACTGGAGGCAAGCAGGGTAGATACAAATGGGACCATGTCATTGATGTGATCATTTAAGAAAGCTGAAATCTTTTAAGCCCACCCACTAAATCTGTCCCTGCTTTGTGCCTCTGGAAGTTACAACAGGATCTTGAGGAACAGACCAAGTAGAAACTGTCAGTGTCAACATCACCCAGCTTAGGCAAGGTCCCAGTGCGGATGACCCCAGCTAAACCTGGATAAAAGTCCCTCTAGACTGACAGAAAAAAAATTTAATCTGGAGCCCTATTTTGCAGTCATTGAGCCATGTGCTCCCTTCCAGGGCTTAGAGAGTGAGAGAAGCCCATCTCCATCTGCAGATGGCTCACATAAAGAAAATGTACAAATCCTGGTCTGCGATATTACCTGTGGTTATTATTGACTGTGGCCCTCTCTGAACTCAGTTTCCTGTGAGTTACAACAGAAAAATTTGTTCTTCCCCCTGAATACCAGCTGGGTTCAGGTTCACGGGGAAGGAGGAGGTCCAGCAGCGATTCCTACTTTGGAGCAGACAAGGAGTTGAAGGCCAAGAGCAGAGGAAAAGGGAACCACATACCAAAGTAAATACGATCATTTAATGCCTGGGAAAGGGGTAGCAGCCACAGTGGGGATCAGCATGTGCTGGAGACAGGTTTTTAAGAAGTATGAAGGAAATGTCTCTGATTTTACCAGCCAATTTAACTAGAGTAGACCCAGCTCTGCAGGACAGAGCTGAGGCAGGGAGGCAGAGGTGAGGACAGCTAGATTCTGCCCCATGGGACATACAGGGATTTTGGTAGGGTGCAGGATGGCCATATAACCTTCTCATCCAAGCTGGTTGCATTAGTTCTGATGTGTGTTATCACTTGACCTAACTGGCATGCACACGTGATGATCTTTGAAGGAATCGGTTGTTTTCTTGTGGGAAGTAGGACTAACTTGTGTAGCCTTCAAGCATTTGCCTCACTCCTGTAGAGGTGCAGACTCAATGGCATGGTGTTAGCAGTGAGGGCTGGGCAGCTGACCCCAATGTCTTCTTAGCTCCAAACTATCCCACTTTTAAAGACGAAATTCAACCAATTGTGGTGGAGGGTCAGTGCTGAGCTCTGCCCAGCTCCTGAGCCCCTCAGATGAAGCAGGGTGTGGGAAAAGACATTGCCAGCTGGAGCAAGAGGACTGGTTACTAACCTATGTGCTGGCGGCTTGGACCTGGAGCCCAAAAATTGCTGTGTATAAGAGAGGAGGGCAGTTGCTGTCCTTACCGACATCCCCCGAGCTTAGGGGAAGGGGAGAGGATGTTATTTGCACTGCTCCGAGTTTGTGAACTCTAAGTCCTATCAGCCTTTAGATACTTCTTTAGCTGCAGTCCTCCAAAACCCCCACAGCAAAACATAATCTGCCTATTGCCATCAGCTTCAGGCAAACAGGGGTTTACTTGCTTGATTGTACTGGCAGGAAGAATCAACATCAATTTAGCTGTTTCAGATATTTTACTGGCCTGCGCTGTATTTTTCATCAGTGTGTACTGCACAGCAAACACAGGAAACAATTCTTGTTCGAGAGCTTGGGCATCTCCCAGGTTGATTGTATGAAGTTATACAAGGGAGCACACAGCAAAATCTTTGCTTAATTGGCGCAAAATCTCCCCAAGCTATTGTCGGTGCTGCTTTTGCCCTTGGGTTATAACTCCCATCTGAGATGCAGGGTGCCAGCTCAGAATCACCTTAGGTATCTAGGTTTTCTCCAGTGAAGGGTCCCTAAGCTCCTGTTTGTACCACTTAGGTCACACTGACCGCCCCCTCTACACTCATGTGTACACTCAACAGTTGCTTCTGAGGTTCATTAATGTGAGGTGATGCTGGAAGTGATCCAGAAGAGCAGCGCAGGGTGTACCAGAGAAGCTGGGGTCCTGCGCTCCCCATCACAGGCAGAAGGAACCCCCTCTTCTGCTCCTGCTGCTAAGGACCCTTTCCACTACAGCATGAGAAATGCAGCCCTTGCTAGGTAAGCAACACCTTCAATTACTTGATATGAAATGTATTCATTTCTGTTTTGCAAGAACAGAAAAAACCAAACCCATTGCTAATTGCTTCCCAAGCTTTGCTGTTTGCATTTGCAAGACCAGGAGGACTGATGCTGTGGGTCTCAGATGTGGGTCTGCTCTTCTGTGGGCCTGTCCAGACGCTGCTCTGCACCTTCTCCTCGCCTCCTGCAGACTGCAGCAGTGTCTGTCTCTGCATGGAGCAATCCCCGATGTCGGGTTTGGAGGTGAAGGTCAGCTAATTGGGCTTAAAGCTTGTCTAGCATTTTTTCAAATAATCTAGTCTGTTGCATGTCCCAGGCCACTGGGCAATCACCTCACTACTTCCATTTTGAGGCCAGTTATTTAAATCTGGATAAAGAACACCTTGCGCATTTTGATTCCCTTTTCATTCATCTGAGCAGAGTTTTCCAGTCAGAGCTGCCTCTCAATTTTCTTCCTGCTAAACTGAACAGAGCAAGACTCATAATTCTCATTGCAAGAATTTCTCCTTACCCTCACATCATTTGTGTGAGTATTTTCTGCCACCTATACAATATTTAAAAAAGCCTTTTAAAAATGCTGATATTTAACCTGAATACAGTTTTATGGTACTGTTCTCACCAAATCCATATGAAGAGGTAAAATCACCTTCCGTGTAATCATCTTTCTCTTGTTTAAATATCCAAAGGTCATTTAACCCCTCTTGCTACGTGCTTTGGAGAGATGCTCCTCAACTCTGGCCCTAAATCATCTGAGCTTTGCTCCATGTACAGGTAGGTACAAATCAAGCTTTATTAAAGCATATTTTGTTTGAATGGATCCTGATTGCTTTTTATAACAGTCTCATTATTTACTATTCTCCCCGTACTGGACCACCCACATACCTTATCAGCGATGGCTTTACAGTGCATTCCAGATGGCTGATGGCCCTAGCAGGCCACCAGCAAAATATCCATTCTACTTTCTGAGTGATGTCGGTTAGCTGCTGGCAGACCTGTGTAAGGCAGGCTGCTGCTGTGTGCCGAGACACGGCTCAGTGTGGCACTGGAATAGCCATTGAGGCTACCGGCAGAGCGGTCTCACTAACGAACCTCTCCAAATGAATTCAGAGGCTGATACCCTTTAGGAAGGGCTGCAAAACTTTCCACCTCCATGAGGCCTTTCCATCCCAACACTGGACCCTCTTCCTCCAAATAAACCAAAACCCTGCCCTGTGTTGAATTTTCACCCCTGAAATATTGGAGACATTGGGTGGAAACATTGGAAAGTGTGTTGATTGTTTTTATTGATTTCAAGTGAAAGACAATTGGAAAAGGCACAGATGGCCACAGCTTAAAGCTCTAAATACGAAGAGACCAAATCTAACCTATGTTTTGGGAGGAAATGCACTTGTCACTGCTGTTTGTTACTGCTGTTGTGTTTGCAGTAGCAGAGCATGCTGGGGCCTGTGGGAAACCACCTGGCAGCCCCAGGTAGCACCAGCACGGGTGCAGAAGCCATGGTTGGCTGATTGGCCAGGCTCTGGAGCACAGAAACATGGCATGCAGAGACCTTAGCTTGGCCCTCCCTTGCTGGTGGGCAGGGAGGGAGCCCAGCAAGCAGCCAAAGATGCTCTGTGCCTCAAGGAGCCTCGTAGGTTAAGCAGGAGACAAAGTGAATGTGCCAGGGATACAGCAGACCCCCAACAATGATGTGAGGCTATGTATGAGCAACGTGGGCGCAATTATCAGCTGCCTCAACATGGCTGATGTTCTGCATGTCAGATCAGAAAAAAAAGAGGACTCTCAGGAATATCTGGGACAAGGAGGATTGTGCTAAGCAGCAATTATTTTTACAGTAAAAAAGTGGTTTCTGGGAGCTCCTCTCTGCAGAATGGAGCTCTCCTTCCTTTCTCCTTCTGCTGATCGTTGCTTCTGTGTGCCAGGGAGTGGGCAGGTGAGAGTGGGTGGCTGGTGTACAGAGCTGCGTGCATCTTTGCAAATTATCTGCAGGCTTCAGGTGAAATGTAGATCCAAAAGTATTGCAGAGCAGGAGCTGGTTTTCATATTTAGATAAGCAAGGCTTGATGTGGGATTTTATGAGGTTTCTGTACTGTTACTGGAGCACCTGGTTTCCACTAAGGAATCACTGTAAAAAACAGAAGTAAAACCTCCCCAGTGGGATTGTGAAACATCTATATCAGGCTGGTGCCATTTTGGTCCTTCCAAACTATATGCCTGCCAAAGCCTGGAGAAATCGATGGAAAATCCCACAGCTTTCAGCAAACATTGTGTCAAGTCATATTATACCTGTAACCAGAACTTATCCATGGGAAAAGTATGACTTGCTTTCTCCTTCATCCAAACATTAGTTAGCTTCATTCTCTCTTCTAATGTATGGGAAACTTAAATCAACAATATACCAGGTATTAATGTGTCCTACTCCTTGTACATCAGGTATAGCACTATGCCCCAGAAATCCCAGTGACCTACTCCCTGTGTTACAGAGTAGTAACTTCTGGCCTTCATGAAATGCTTCTTTGTATGCCAGTCCTTGGTGGTAATCAAGAACTTCAGGTTGTCTGTAGCAAAGGACCATATCAGCGTTACAGCATTTTCGATTGGTGGGAGGGAAGACTTGCTGATTAAATGTTTTGAAGGTTGACATTATTCCCAGATCTCAGGTGCTCTGGAGTCAGTGACCCAAGCAACTGCACCGAAAAGCACTGCTCACTACAATAAAAGGAAATTAGAAGCATGATTCAGGAAATTGGGAGAACATCCTGGATTTCAAAGCAAGGCCCAAGCACAGAGGAGGAAGAAAATGTAACACAGGCAAAGCAAGGCATGAATCTGTTGGTTCTTGGTGAGATGCAGTGCTGTCTAAGCAGGGGGGCTGGGTTGGGACACAAAGGTCTCTGGATCTGCTGCAGATTGTCTGGCTGACCTTGGGCAGGTCCCTGCCCCTGCACTTCCCTTCCTTGTTCAAAGAGCCAGAGATATCTTTTACAAATATTTGCCTGGGTAGTGCCTACCACCAGGAATAAAATGTCGAACTTGCCCCCTATTCTTCTTCTTGTTTAAAGTTTGTAGGTGCTATTTCCTCTTCCCAAGGGTGGTGCACAGGGCTTGTTGTCCTACGTGCAGCACCAGGGGACACTAAAAGGCATCATGCTTAATCAATGACCATGCAGGCTACGTTTCACATTTTTTTCTGGCCTTCTCTCTGTCCCCTCTGTAAGTGGGAGGTTGAACAAGCCTTCTCTGGTGGCTGGGGTCCGAGTGGGAGCTGCCTCTCACAGAATTACAAACTCCTCTGGGGCATGCTGGGCTGTGCTTGGTCTGCCAGCCAGGCTGGAAAGCTATACCCAGCATTCACCCCTCAGCGCTTGTCACCTCGCTCCAAAGCATTCCCTTTCCTCTGATGAGCCCCAACACTGTGGAGTATCCATCAGTGGCATTTTGCCTGAGCAAGGCTAGCAGGATCAGGCCACATGACACCAACATGAAGGAACAGCTTTCCTGTGATCTAGGAAACTGATCTGGTGATGCCACTGGCCAAAATGCTTCTCTGACAGGGAGAGAGTATCACTTGTCCTCTTAGGAAGGATATAAACATTGTCCAGTTGTCAATCAGCCGAGATGGATTATTTACCCCTTCTGGTGTAACTTACCCTGTGAAAGACAGAAGCCAAATGGTGTGCAGAAACACTGCAAAAGAGAGAGAGGAGACTCACTTGTGTGTAGCATCCACGAGTAAAACTCTTTTTATGGGAGCTACCACCGACCTTCAGGAATCTTGCCCATCAGATGAGAACTCCAGACACGGTCCCACTAAAAAGGCTCTTCTCTCCGATGTCATTTTGAATGGTCTGATTTTCAGGTGCACCAAGTACCCAGTGACCTCCTGGTAGATACTCAGCACTTCTGAGAAATCAGGCCACTTAGCCAAGTGGGTTTCCACTTCAGGAACACATTAAAAATCACAGTCCGCCTTAATCAGGAATCAGCAGAGCACTCCAGTTTATTGACCTTATAACAGTTAAGGCCTCAAGTTGGGCTGTGGTCTGGTGGAGGCCAGTGTCTGTGTCCTCAGCTAAGGTAAATGGAAGATCTGTGGCTTTACATCAGTTGATGACAGTGAAAGATCTATCTCCAGCTTCTCACCCAGAGCTGATACACCATTACATTTAAAAACATTATATTGTTTTAAAATACAAATTCCAGACTGCATCACGTCAGCTGTCTCAAACCGTAACCTTGACATCTGATTCGAGTAGCTGCAGATAGTTCGGGACATACTCCAGGGAGCGTTACAGCTGATGCTAGTTACCTCCTGTGTTTAAACCATCCCTGCTGCATGTTCAGAGATAATTTACTTATCCTAAGATGTGTCTCTAAGTTGTAAGGCTGCACAGTGGCGAGGAACAGTCTCTCTGATCCTCGTAGTGTCAAGCAGTGCAGAAGGTACCCAGATGCACTTAGTGCTCAAAGCCTGATACTTCTCTTGTTTTATGCCAGACTTACCCATTATAAATCCACATGGGGTTAATCTTGATTTATAGCTGAGCAAACAGTATCAAAGTCAAGATCCTGCTTTGTCTTGCTTGTGGTTATAAAATTCGACTTTGCATCTCCTTGTGAACTTTAATCTCTGAAGATTTACTCATCCCTCTTTTTTATTTTTTCTGTGTTTTTTTCCCCCCACAAGTTAATCCAATGGGTTGTCATTTTCTTTTAAACGCTGAAAATGACCTTGCTTATTTTGATGGGCTCTGAACAATAGCACTCGCTGTCTTGCACTCATTCTCCATCCTGGGGCTGTGAGTCATTATGGTTATGAAAGACAGAACATTGAGTCACTGACTGTCAAACATCTCTGCTGTGAGGGATGGAGCCTTTCAAGAACCCCTCTCCTGGTAATCATTACTCTTCTGTATTTACATTGCAGTAGGACCCTGATCCCAAGTTGGAGCTGAGGCTCTAGCCATTAAGTGCAGTGCAAACACGCTTGTCTTACCATAGTCCTTGCCCTGATGAGCAAGTGTGGGGTCAATTTGGGACTATCTATATCTAGAGAAACTTCCGTCCAAGGGTCTTTAGAGATATTGATTAATTAAACCTTGCAACAGTTGTATCTGTTAGCAAAGAGTCACCATATAGAGCAGTATTTTGGCTGGTCATTACAACACTGACCTAGGGCTTGGCTGGTACTGCTCAAGGTCCCTGTCTGTGTCTCACCATATATTTCCTATGGGACCTTGCATAAGTCTTCAACAGGTGTTGGGCTTCTGAATACCCATGAAATATGGGTCTTGGCTTAGGTGTGCCTCACTATCATCTCTGTAGGGGGGTGTTAACCCTGCCCCTTTCACAGCAGGAGAGGGTGAGAAGACCTGACATGCTCAATGGTAGGGAAAGCCTGAAAGTGAAGGTGTTTCTGGCAAATGGAAACTAACCCGTGCACCAGGGTGCCAGGCACACAAACAGCTTTGGCTTCTGCCAGTTGGGCCCTGATGCCACTCATCTGAATGAGCTCTTTGGTGGAAACACAACCCATGAGGTGACATGATTTGCCAGTGTCAGCAGCAGAGCTGGGGTTAAGACTGCTCTCCCTGTGCATGGATTATTATTATTAACATGCACCTTTCCTAATGCAAAGCACCTCTTTGCTCAGTCTGGGCTACAGTGCCCTGAGGGCCATACCCAAATCTTATGAAGGACTTTCTCCTCTCACATCCCAGACCCCAGGAGCGAGGTGGTTTCTGGCTGGAGCATGGCTCCACAAGGGTATCCCTCCTCCAAGCCCTTCTGCATGTTCCAGCAGTGACACCAGCTGCAGTTTGTTACAAAGACATGTCATACTGCTTGCAGCACTTCCCACCCCATCCATTCTACAGCCAAAATGAGATTTACATTACTACTTGCTGGATCGAGTTCTGTGCTTAATCCTTTCTGCACTGCTCCGCATCCCAACAGGCCAAGTACAAGCTTCGGTGACGCCCGCTTCGAGGTTTATACAGGTGTCACTGGCAGTGCAGATTCGAGGTCTGAAGCACTAAGCTGTATGAATGTCCCCATATGGGTTTTGTGTTTCATTAAGTCAGTTTTGCATTCATGCCCTGGGAGCTGCTGATGCAGAGGGGAACAAAAACCTTTAGCAACTGCCTCACAGCACTGGTCTTTGTCAGCCAAATAGCCAGAGACCAATTTCTCATCTTTGCTATGACTCTGCTGACACTCATGTCAAATGGCAGAAATTCCCCTTGTGATGGTGGAAACGCAGTTTTCTGTATGGGGTGTCATTGCTGAGAGTCCATCAACTTCTTTAAGACACCATGTTCCAGCCCCATTGCTCTTTAATAACTTACTCTAATATTAATATTCTGTTTGGTAAAGCAAAATGCATTTTAACAAGTTGTGTCTGCCACCCTTGGGGTCAGATAAGTAATCCCTGATAATTCCTGCAGTGACCCAATAAGTGAACACAGGAGCCACATGTTAATTATATCTGTTTCTTTTTTAATATCCTCCTGATGGTTGTTTTCTTTCAGTTAACACAAATAGCTGCGCTGCAGCTTCACATCTCAGTGATAAATGTCTCACCCCATTACACCAAGCTCAAGCTTTTGCTAACATCCACTTATGAAACCTTGCTCAGTCAAAGTCCATGGTGATTTGAAGATTATTATGCAAATGCACATTGCTCTGTCACTGAAGGATGGCTTGAAATATCTCTGGTCAATAAACTTTGTCTGACTATTTGCAATTAATGATCAGAGGGGCTGTAAAGAGAAGTGCGGCCCTGCCTGGGTAGGCATGAGGGGCTTCTCCAGAAAGGTGGGTTTCTCTGCTTATTTCTTCCCTGCCTGTCTTGGGTTTACTCCCTGTTTTCAGATGAGTGTGAATCAGGAGCAAGATGCCCAGGTTGAGATGTCCAGAGCTCCTTGGTCACACCCCAGCCTTGCAAAATAGGTCCTCTGAAAGGGTCTTGGGTTGTGCACCCAGAAACAAAGTCAAGTGAGAATCGCTGGTTACTTTTGGAAGTACTGATTGCATTTAACGGAGGTGACAGGTAATTTGTTAACCCTCTGTGTATCTATTTCTGCTCAGAGTTCAGGATACAGAAATGCTATTTCTTGCCCTCTAGATAAGGACAAAGGATGAAATGCTGTAAAATAAACCGGATCAAGTGTCTCGCAGGGGTAAAGAACTGCTCATTTTGGAAGTTTATAGTTAAGATGGTAGAAGTTGCAGGTAGTGGGCATGTTACGGCAAAGGCTTCTTCAGATTCTTACTGGGCAGCAAATTAAATTAAAAAACAGAGTGTCTGGAGGTGCTAGGCCTGTAATTAAGTGGATGGGTGGATGCATGGCTTATCTGCTAACATACAAACATTAAAGAATCCCCTAAAACCACATTAAAAAGTTTATATGGTTGAACTTAATTGCTCTTCTTCTTGTTTTGCGGTTGGTGAAATTAAAGGAAATTTTGGCCTTACGAAAAAAATAAAGAGGGTAATTCAGGAAGAGAACTGTCTGGCAGTGCTCTGAAGTTTTATTGCAAAACACAAGAAATATTCATCACTAGTTGGATAAATAGATTATTCTAATACAGGGCAGCAAAATATATGAATGTTATGCAATAAGTAGGGTCTAGTTCTGCGTAATGTGATTCACATGAGTAACTGCAGTGAGACCACTGGCTCTGTCAGGGCTTCTGACATGAATTTTATTTCGCACCAACTTGCATCATTCCAAATAATTTTACTCAAGCTGGCCTATTTGTAATTATTCACCTGGCCTGCTGAACCTCAGCATTTGATTGCCTGACTGATATTCCCTTCTTGTTCTCTGCCATCACGCGCAAGGGTAGGGCAGGACATGGCTGTGCTTCTGTGCGGGGTGTGATGTGCGGGGCTGGTGAAGTGCCTGGAAGTCTTGGGCCGAGCCAAAAGCAGAAGGCAGCTGTTGACAAGCCCAGTGAGGAGCTGCTGGTTTATGAGCCTGGGGATTAGAAATTAAGCTCTAAGCTTCAGGAAGTGTCATGTGCTTACTTACTACGCAGTGCACCGTAAAAATCACAAGAACCACAAAGCAAATGAGAAAAAAATCAAAGCGAGGCACAACATGATTGTTCCTATCCTGAATGAAAAAAGACACTTTTCCTATTTGTTCTTTTTTTGGCTCAGTTTCTTCTCCCATAGAAATGACCTGTTAACCACTTATTGACTGCATACAGACTTACTGCCTTCTGACTTTACTACCTTTCCTATCGTACCATCCCTCCATCTGCAGGAAATGTATAATTACAAACAATAAAAATACACCAAAAATAAAAATACACCAAAAATTTGGTGTACATGACACCTTTAGTGTCATGTTTATGCTAGCTTTTAGGAACCAGGAACCAGCATCACACAGAAGACTGCTTAAGTTTTTTCTGCAGGTTGTAATGCAGGAAAACAACCTCCTGTGCTGCAAGGGATATTTGAAATGCATGCTTCCCTCTTCTACTTTTTATTGTGCTCCATTTAAGAGTCCTGAGCCTGCATCAAATTCTCCATGACCCAGCTTTAAGCGTTCCACTTAGTCAGCCTAAACCTCTTTACATTCCTCAACTGTGATCTGCTAATCCCCCATAAATCACCACTGTTTCTCAACGAACTCAAGCCAGTGTTAAGATTTATGTGGAAAGGATTTGTCATTTCCCACCAGCCTTAACCTGTATCGAGATGGGTGGGTGCTGGGGAGGAGCTGCAACTCAAGGGGGACAGTTTGGTGCGAGAGAGTGAACTATTTGTTTTGCAGATGATCAAGGATTTGGGGCAGCAAATGGGAACGTTTCCAGTGCTGTTTCCATTAGGACAATCCCAGCAGGGAAGGGCCCAGAGGAGTTGAACTGCACTTCATCAAATTGTAGGCGCTGCGTACGCCAGATGCCTCCACCAGACCGGTCGCTGGGGCTGCCGGATTGTGGCTGGGGGCTGCCCAGACCCACACAGGCACACGCAGCCTGCATGGTATGCGGAGAGCATGGGGAGCTCAGTCCTTCGGTGCTTCTCCCCGTGGTGTGCTGGGGGGAGGAAGCACGTCTGAGCTCCTTGCAGGAATTAAACAAGCAGCAACAAACCCTTTTGTGTCCCTCCGTTGGGTCCGTCTTGTTTTCCTTCGTTTAGGTGGTCACACTTCAAGATATTGCCTGTGCCACAAACACATACACTGAGGTTTTGTTCTGGGCTGTTACAGGTTGATTTCCATGCCTCTCCCCTGGAGTTGCCACATTTTCTTTTCACATCCCATGAGCAGGCATGCAGTCCCTAACCGTACCCCCTGCATGGGACTGAGATCTCAGCCTCCTCCCACCAGGTTGTTCTGACTCTCCCCATGCTTCTGTCACAGGGCAGAGCATTTACAGCTGTATTCCCTCCCTTCAAATCTAGGTTTTTTTGTTTGCTGTAAAAGACAATCTCTGCTCTTGTTCTTCATACCCAAACCATCAACCCTTCCTGGAGACTGAGAGTCATCCTCCCTATGGCCACGAAGTCCCTGCAGCTGGGGAGCTCAGGCAGCCCCAACCCCAGCAGCATCTGCTCTGGGGGCTGGTGCCTGCACCCCTCCTGGGGGTCCCAAACCCTCCCTCAGCTCCCAGCCTTCTCTCCTGGGGCTGCACTGGGTCTCAGCTGTGCTTCCTCACAAGGTCTGCAGGACCTGGTCCAGCCCAGCTCCACAGAGTTTCTGCTCATCCTTGCACTCACCCCTCTCTTCCCTGGAATTCCCATGAAGGTTGGCTTCATGGACAGAGCCGTCATCAGAGTATTACGTGGACATAAAGATTAGTCAGAGTGTCCCAGGCAGGGGCATCTCTGCCATGCTGCATTCACATGGATGCCAGCAGTGAAACTCCTGCAAACAGATGCTCCCAGCAGTCACATGGATGGGTTTGGTGTGTGATAAATGGCATATTTTGGATGAACATTTAGCATTGCCCAAATGGGACTGTTCAGGGGCTATCTGCACAAGCACACAGGGCTTCTCTGGGGAAAAGACTTTGATGCTGGTTTAAGTTGCATCTATGTGGTGGGAGTTGAGCTGCAAGATGTGGTAGTGGAGATGTGGCATTAAACAATGCATCAGCAGCCACCAGCTGTTCTCAAGATGTGCATCTTCATCTTATCCCATAAAGGGTATAAATAATAATAATAAAAAGCCACCTTGTTACATGAACCACTTGAGTTGAATCTATTGCTCCTATTGGCAGAATGTGTTGTGCTGTGTCCTTGGCCTGAGATGGGATTTCATTCAGGCTGATCTTTACACCTGGAGCAAATGAAATGATGACTTCTGCTCAGGATTTTTGTTGGTGTGACCAATCAGAGTTTGAAGAAAAGAACAGGCACATTCCTCTGCAAGTTTTGTGACTTTATATTCTTGAGCTTGACCCACACAGGTGTCAAAAGACACATGCAGGTGAAAGGGAAGAAAAGGCACCTGTAAGGCAGGTTTTCCCTGTCTTTTTTGTTAGGTTTCATGTCATGTTTCCCTTGTTTCTGTGTGTGTCAGCAATTTTCCACTCTTCCCCCACTCTTCTCTTTTTTCATTTCACTCTTTCCTTGTGTTTGATGTTTTCCTCCCTCCCTCTTATTCCCTGTTTGCCCTCCCCCTTTCTGCTTTGGAGAGCATCACTCCAGCATCGGTGCATTTGTACCTGCTGGACTTGCATGGGCCCAGGTGGCTGGTGAAATGCCAGGACACTGCGTTGCTGCCTGGTACACCTCTGCCTCCCCACGAACAACTCCAGTGAGACCTGAGTCTGCTGGGGGTACCACCACGGAAAACCAGTGCCCATGACCTCTGTGGGGCCCTGCTGCAGCATCCCATCTCCCATCTGGTAACACGTGCTTAAATGGTTTCTTCTTCAGCTCAGATACTTGAGAGAGGAGCCTCAGTTTTCAACTCCATCCTCTCTGCTACTGCCCACCTTTCCCAAATTGTTAGAGGCTATGCAGCTTTCTCCACACTTGGGGTCTTGGAGGAAGAGCTGCATTCAGAAAGACAAGGTCCTGGCTCTCAGGTTGCTCTCATTCATCTGCTGGATCACCCCTTGACTATGAGTGGAGTCACTCTGTGCAGTTAAATAGTGACAATAGTTGTCCAAAACAGGCTATGCACAGCACAGTGGTGGAGGTTGAGCCAGGATGTCTGGCAAGGCTGCTGGGGGTTCAGTGCTAATGCAGTTTATTTTAGCAATGTAGCAGTAACGGCTCTTATTCTACTCCTTGTGCAGCAGGGAAGGTCTTGTTCTGCCTGAGTTCTTACCTGAAAGCAGAATTTCACATCCAGCTCTAGAATTTTAGTTGCTTCTAGTTAAATACCCAGAACCATTCTGGTTTTGAGCTGTAAGCTGATGACAGTACATTTCAGAAATGCATGAGCATTCAGCATTTGTTCTGCTTGATGAGCTGCTTCTCCTGGCTCTTTGGCTAGATCAGCTTAGAAAAATGCAGTTTAGCTACCCTTTCCATACCACTCTTGTCCTGTTCTCGTTGCTTCGGTGGGTTGACATTTCAGATGAAGCTCTGTTCTAGTCCTGCTAAATTACTTTATTCTCATCCTGATTCCCATGAATGAAATCTCAGTTTTTCATTTCTAGTGCTTGTTAACAGGGACAATATTGAAGGGGTCCAAGTGCACATGCTTTGTTGGATAACACTGGATGCAGGGGAGTGAGAAGGAATGGAAAAACCAGCAAGGAGGGCAAACAAGGCAGCAAGGAGGAGCCAGAGAAGCACTCGTAAGGAAGCGCTTTTGGGCTGATGGCTGGCCAGACCAAGGCTGGGAACTCTGAGCACAGAAGCTTGTTCAGTTCACACTGTGTGTTGGGAAATAGGGACCTTTTATGTTCCTGGTAAATAAGCAGCGTGTGTCACATATTGTGTAACTCCATCATCCATTTGTTCTAAAAGAAAAAAAAGAAGACAATAGCCAGAAAATTGCAAGCTGCTTTGTTTGTGGGATAAAATAACTGTATGGTACACCAGACTAACAAGCCTTTTAAAATATCACAGGTTTTAAACCTGTTTTGTAGTAGGCAAAGACCTCTGTGTATGAAAGAAACACCTGGATTTTGGTCCAAGTTTATTCATTCTGCATCCAGGGTGATACCCTACACTATGCTGTATGCTGCAGCCCAGACATGGTGTACAGTGAGTTGCAATGTGACTTACGGGAGTCAGGATTATTGCTTGCTCTGGTGTCCATCCCAATTCCTCCCACTCAACTGTTCAAAGGCAGTAGTGGGGACCGCATGTCACCCACAGGTTACGCAGTACCTGCAGGAACACCAAATGGCTCTGGAAACCTGGCTTCTGGGAACAATAAGGGTATGAACATTTCTGGGAACCAGGTCCCTAAGGATTTCCAAAGGAGGACCAAACCACTTTACTCTTCTCAAGGCCAAATGACGCCAGAGTGGAGCCAGCTGAGCAACTTTTCCCCACCTCTTTACTAGTAAAGATGTTGAAGTTCTATTATATATATTACTGTAGCTCCTTTAGATTTAATTTAAGCTACATGACCTTGCATTTAGAGAGCCTGCCCTTGTCTATAATCTAATCAGCTCAGTCAAGAGGAATAGTTGGACAAGGATGAATGTGGGCCTAGGAGCCAGAAATTAGATTGTGTGCAATTGCATCTGTGGATTTATAGCAGAAATTTACAGCAGAAAGAGGGGATTTTTATCTTCTCAAGTGCCCGACAGGAGGGAAAGTTAATGGCTGCCACATTTACTGCATGAAATCTGCAAAAACCCGTAGAGTTGTGTCATTAAATGGATGGAACAGGCATCCGTGAGTCAATGAATTGGTTAATACATAAGTGGAAGTCTTGCTAAAGCCATTCTCCTTGGTCGGTGGGACAGCGTTGTGATGAAAATCATAAACAAGAGTGTAGGAAAATGTGAGGGATGGTTTTGTACCCTCTGAGACCACTGAAATGAAGTTTTCCAAAACGCAGTTTGCACTCTGCTGCTGACATTGCTCAAAACCATTTTAGTTCCTTCAGCCCAATCGGGGATGTCAGGCTGCTCAGATCCCACCAGGGACCCTGCTCCTCCCTCTGCCTTAGCAGCATTACTCCCGGTCCTCGCATCTGATCAGCACCCAGGGCTTTATTTTCTGTGCAGCAGAAATGATGTTTTCGCCCTGACATGGGCTGCAGGGAAGACACACGTGCCCATCGTGATCTCAAATGGCAACTTCACTGTTGTTTACTTTCCCCTGCCATTGTGCTAGGTGCTTACACATCACCCAAAAAACCTCCAGACCCAGTGCCAGGAATTGAAATGTAAGGCCAGACAGTAGGGGACACTCATAGGTAGATGGGGAGACGCAAACAAAGAACGAGGCGATCTTATTTATTTGAACTTATTCCACATAGACAAAAAGACATTTGGGTTTGTGTATGAGCTGCATGAGAAGTTTGTTTGTGCTGGCATAGGAGCCCCAAATCATTACATTCGCATTTCCAGCTCTGGGTTGTAACATTTTGAATATAAAATTAAGCAAATGTTTTACTTTAAGTTACAAAACCCAAGTCTATTCACACTGGGTTTTGGGAAACCTTTATAAAAACAACATAACACAAGATTGCATCTAAACTGTTTGGCAGCCTGCCTCTAATGGCAACCAGGAGGTTTATTGTTGTGAATTAGCTATTTAGTAGAAGCTGAAAGTGTGACAAAATAATGACACGAGTTTTTTTTTATTTGTAGAAAGTCAAAGCTGATAGTTCTCAGCAGGAACATGCTGTACAATGTTAGAGCAGAGACTGCACCACAAGAGATGCAAACATAAGAGCCTGACTGATGATAAGTGAGAACAAGGAGGAAAAACGTGTAACTGGCGGACAAACCAGAGGAGTGGTCAATACCTGAAAGGCTTGTGATGATAAGTGATTTCTTTATGTTGCTCCACAAAAATCTTTCCTACCACCTTGTAATTTCATGGAGGAAAAAACATAGACAACTGAAGAAACGGATCAAGAAAAAGAATTCCTCTGTTCTGAGTACACCGGAGCGCGTGGCTTTGTGGACCCTGAGGACATTGTTAGTGCGAGCCCTGTTCCTTGTGAAGGAAGCAAGCTCAAGAAATAATGAGCTAGAATGAAGGGGCTGTTGGCACAATATTATGATTATTTGAGGAAATAATGTGATATGAAGATTAGCACATAGGATAATAGCTATTGCATATAGCAGTGTTTTATGGTCCATTCTGTGTTGGTTAACATTGTTACTCATTCTGTGTCAGGCACTATTAAACTGATTTTTAAAAGGAGGCCCTTTGCCTTGCTCTAGTGTTGGCAGCTTTGGTGTATTGTTAAGATTTACAGTCTACGTGCCTCCGTGCATAATGTAACACTTACTGGTTTGAACTGTAGTTCAGTTTTATGATCTTTTACTACTGTGAGACATTGTCCCTTATAGAATTCCCATAACCTCAAACTCTATTTTCTCATAAAAACAAACAAAAACAGTTGTTCCCTGTGCTTTATAATTTAGGGTAGCCTATTGCCTCTCTGCAGAGGACATGGATATCTCAGTATCATCTTCTGCAAATTAAGAAGCTACATTTTCCTTTGATGTCTGGGGTAGGAAGGAAACCGCCTGTGGCTCAGCAGCCGCAGCAGTATCGGGTGACATTGGTCCTTCTGCAGGTCTGTGGGATCCTACACAGCTGACACGACTGACTCCTGTTGCCCACTCTCCTCTGCAAGGACTCAAATGGGACCCCATGCTGAAACCATCATGAGATGGCTCCAGTACATCACAGAGCCAGATACGATGTGGCCAGACATGATTCTGGCCCTGTGCAATGGCAGGACAGATACTTGGAAGGTATAAAATTTGGTTAGAAACTCATATGAATCCTTGCCACATAGATATGAAGATCTTGCCAATGTGGAGACACCACCTATTTTTAAATGAAGCATAAAATCTGCCCTTTATAAAAAAATAAAATAGCAGGGTGAATCCTTTTCAGCTGCAGACGGGGCCCTCTGGGGAATTTTTCATCTTCAAATAGTACAAGCTTGAGTTAAACGTGTTAAACTAATACTTGTCCCTGCCCCTCTGACATCCCTGGTGTGGGTTGCTCTCCGGGAAGTGTGATGTCCTCTCCAGGAAGTGTGGTGTCTCAGGGCCCACTCCAGAACTGCTGTGGGACACATCCTGGAGCAGTCACGGTCTCTGTGTGCAGAAGATCTGCAGGAGGGTGAGGAGAGGGAGCAGGTCGGCACCCGTGCTGTCTGAGCCAGCCCTGGTGGCACACATAGGTCTTTCCTCTCAACAGGAGTTTTGGACCATCATTTCATCAGAGGTGGGTGTGATCTGGAGCCCCAGACCCTGATCTGGCCATTGGGAAAGCCAATATTGCAGATTTAGGATGGTCACTGCAGTGCCTGAGCTCAGCCCTGGACCAAATGCTTCTGGGGCTGTAGGAAAGCTCAGGGTTGAATCAGTCCTCAGCACTGGCCTGCCTTAACTGCAAAATGACAGATCAGCCTCTGTGCAACTATTTCCTAGTTCAAGTCCAGCTGCGATTGTCCATGCTTGAACATGACTGCAGTGGGCATTTAAATCCGCTGCCCAAATCTGTCTGAAAACTACAGTTGAAACCTCAACTATAGTTGAGGTTTCGTGTTGATTTTGTGAACTAAGGACCAAGAGATGAGCATTCAGGACCTGCTCTTCCCTTGGGCTGTCAGGGTTCACATGGGCCTGGGTTCAAGAGGAACTGGCCTCTCCTGTGACTGCAGATCGGTGACATTACTGGCCTCCAGCATCCCAAGGGGATGGTGGTGAATATGCATTTTGTGAGAGGTTGTCCAGAGAGGACTTGTCCCCATTGTCAGTACTCAGCAGGCATCTGTTTCCTGCCACTTCCCAAAGGACAACGTGGGGTAATCCCATTTGCTGCCGCCCTCATTTTCCCCTGCAGACCCATGTTCCTGGGAACATCTCCACACAGAACAAAGCTGAAAATGCACTGCTTTCTCCACTGTTGCCCTGGGATGAGGTGCAAGGCATACCTAATGTCCAGTGAGCCAGGAGCTAAGTTTGGCTCCATTCCCCCTTGCAAAATCTGTGCCAAGGAAAGAATCTTTTGAGCACATCAAGTTTTATTAGCCTTAAAGAAACTGTAAGGAGATGAGTTATTTGTGTTTGTGAGTGCCACCAACAGGCACCATGTGAATTCCCTGTTTATGAGTCTGGTGGGGAACGATATTCCCAGTCTGCATCTCACAGCCGGCAAGGGTCTGGTGGGGACAGGACATGCCTTGTGCTGTACAAGTCTCAGCACCTTGGGACACAGCAGTGGGTCCCAGCTCATCCCACGGCTCCCCATGCTGCTGCAAGGCAGCCTGACACTCCAGCTGAGTCTGCAGAGGGAGCAGGGGCAGAGACAGAGTTTTATTTGTTTGGGAAGCACTCAAACACCATGGAGATGAAGGCCTCATAAGCACCTAGGTAAATAGAAAAGACTTTGCTAACAGCGAGCAGCAATGCCTGATGAGTCATTCTGCTGCCCTGCAGTGTTGTTATCACTTTTGCATTGTGCAATCAAAAGCTATGAAGTTGGCAGTAAAAGTAATGAGTGATGAGATGAATCAATCTCTGCCTGGTTACGCAGAAGGCAGCCGTTCTTTATAGATACTCAATGAAACGTAGGGGGTTGCTTTTAAAGTGAAATTCCAGATTAACCAATTTCTTTGAGCTTCGAGGAGGCTCACATCTTGATTGGGATGCCTCAATATGGACCTCTTTTTAATTGAAACTGTATCCAGTCTTTAACTAAATAGTCTCTCCTGTTTCTTCATGACAATATGCCTCTAAAGGTTAGTGAGTCACAGGAAGAGACCACCTAATTAATTCACCACTACAGTATGAATAGCCTGAAACTGCTGAAGGCTAGCAGCTCCTCTCTTCCCCATAATGAGCTGTAACTCAATATATGTAAGCAGCCATAGGGGATGTTCTTCCCTTAACTGACTCTGAAAATATATAAGGTAAGGTATGTATTAAAGGATAAAACCTTTAGCTAAAATGGAGTGCCTCTTCCTCCATCCTTCCACCATTTTAAGTACTGACCCTGAGATGAACTTCATTTAAAGGAGTCTCTGCCCAAATCCACTTGTCTTTGCATATTGGGATTTTGGATGGAATTCATGATGAAAGAGCCCATTTCTGTCAAAGCAGCTGTGCTTCCTGTGTATTTCTGGTTCTTACTAAGTTTTATTTTCCTGTGGGATTTCTTGAGCTGTTGTGGTGGGTTGACCCTGGCTGGATGCCAGGTGCCCACCAAAACCACTCTATCACTCCCCTCCTCAGCTGGACAGGGAAAATATAACAAAAGGCTCGTGGGTCGAGGTAAGGACAGGGAGAGATCACTCACCAATTACTGTCATGGGCAAAACAGACTCAACTTGGGGAAATTAGTTTAATTGATTGCCAAAAAAATCAGACTAGCATAATGAGAAATAAAAACTAAATCTTAAAACACCTTCCCCCCACCACTCCCTTCTTTCCAGGCTCAACTTTATCCCAATTTTCTCTACCTCCTCCCTGCCAAGCGGCACAGGGGGACGGGGAATTGGGGTTGCGGTCGGTTCATCACACGTTGTCTCTGCTGCTTCTTCCTCCTCAGCGGGAGGACTCCTCACACTCTTCCCCTGCTCCAGCGTGGGGTCCCTCCCATGGGAGACAGTCCTCCATGAGCTTCTCCAACATAAGTCCTTCCCATGGGCTGCAGTTCTTCATGAACTGCTCCAGCGTGGGTCCCTTCCACAGGGTACAGTCCTTCAGGAACAGACTGCTCCAGCGTGGGTCCCCCATGGGGTCACAAGTCCTGCTAACAAACCTGCTCCAGCCTGGGCTCCACACAGGGTCACAGCCTCCTTTGGGCACATCCACCTGCTCAGGCATGGGGTCCTCCACGGGTTGCAGGTGGATATCTGCTCCACCGCTAACCTCCCTGGGCTGCAGGGGGACAGCCTGCCTTACCATGGTCTTCACCAGGGACTGCAGGGGAATCTCTGCTCTGGCGCCTGGAGCACCTCCTTCTTCACTGGCCTTGGTGTCTGCAGAGTTGTTCCTCTCACATATTCTCACTCCTCTCTCTGGCTGCTGTTGTTGCACTTTTTTTTCTCTCTCTTCTTGAATATGTTATCCCAGAGGCACTACCACCATTGCTGACAGGCTCAGCCTTGGCCAGCAGTGGGTCCGTCTTGGAGCCAGCTGGCATTGACTCTATTGGACATGGAGGCTTCTAACAGCTTCTCACAGAAGCCACCCCTGTAGCCCCTCTGCTACCAAAACCTTGCCACACAAACCCAATACAGCTGTGCTTCAAATTCAGGTATTTAGCTTTGTTCAAGTTAAACATACAGGCAGTGGGAACAGACTTCAATGTCAAGCTTTTGGAGATTCAGCCATCATTTATTTTAGTGAAATGTCATTTTCAGTAAACAGAAGCCAAACCCGAATCTCTGGGTTGAAACTCTTGAAGACCTTGTTTGTTCAGTCCTGCCCTTGTAAGGGCTGGCTGTTGCTGCTACTGCACTTAGAGAGATCCAGCTCTGAATCCAGGCTTAAGGTTTGTGGTTTGGACCCATCTCACATTATTATTCATATCCTCATCATATCACTACTTCTGGTCAGTCACTCCTATTTGGAGAATGGATTTCTCATATCAGTCTCCATCTCTTATCCCAGTTTGTAATGACTCTACCCCAGCAATGGCTCCAACTTAAATTACTGCCAAACGTACATATCTGTTCATGTCCCTTTGAGCTGGTGTCTTCTAAATATCTTGTCCTCTTCGCCATGAACCATCTCCAGTTGTCTTTAGTGGGGTAACTCTGGATGTGTGCAAGAACAGGGTGCATCTCACCTCCTTTTCTCTACCTCAAGTCACTCCATCATTATGGATGGAGATTTTATTCTCTCTCTATCCAGCCAGGGTCCCACTCTTTCATTCCTTTTTACCCGTGCTTTTTCAGCTCAGCTCTATGAGTTTCTCCATTTGCTGCTCCACGTCTCCATGCTGCACAGGAGCTTGCTTCTTTCCTCCTCCATACGCACCGCTCCCCTAACTGCTGGCGGTTAGCTGAGGAGTGGGTTGGGGAGCAGAGTTTTTTCAGTTCTTGATCTGTCTTTTGGAATTGAAATATATATGAGAAATAGTTAGTCAGCCACAGAAGAACTCTCTGCAGACTGGTGGAATTACATATTGGATGTGAAATGAATCTCAGTTCATGAAGGAAAGGTTTTATGTGTCCATTAAAAAACACAGACGTTCCCCCAGCAAAGCTCGGTATCACTGGGTTCTTTATCAGCAGATAGAAAACACATGTGCCTTTCTATTGGCAGGAAATCATAAGATCCATTTTTTTTTTCTCTGTAGTAGCTGAAAGAGCAGAACTTCTTTGTGTTTACAGCTCCCTAATACAACCTATAACTGGCTCCAGGACCCTAACCCAGCAAGTGGGTGAAGGGAGGTCATTACTTATCACAGAGCACTCAATGAATCCTTTCAGCAGTGCAGAAGGACCAGAAGAAACTTTAGCAAAATCTGCCTTGACTTCATGTAAGTTTGGTGGAACAACTGTAATGTCCTTCCTTTTTTATTTTGGTCCTTGCTAACCATTTCTTTTTTCCTTTGGCTTAAATTAAAATCAACAATAAAGCATAAAAAAGCTCCCAGAAATAGAGCTTTTAAGACAATGGGAGATGATTCCAACAAGAAAGCCAGTTGCAAAGAGGTTGTCTTTAACCTCAGACAGACAAAATTAGCTGCACAAGAGAGAGTATGTGGTTCAGTGAGTGGACAGTTGAACTTTTTACCTTTCATTTGGCTCTACCAGACACTATTGAAAGTCACTGGAACTCGCTGTATCTACCTTTGGCTATCTAAAAATTAGCAGTCTGGCCTAAGATTTGTAAGACATTTAGGTTCCCCCTCTAGGCAATGGGGAAAGGCACCTTGAAAGGGCAATTCAGCCTAGATGTCTCAGAGCCTACATAAGCTGTGCTCTGAAGGTAATAACAAATTGCCTATAGAGGAACCCAAAATTATGAGTCTAGCCTTGATCTCTAGTTTTTAGATGGCTTAAATTTAGTGTAATGAATCCTATTCATGTTGCCCAGACCTGTAGTGACCAAAGGTTTCTGCTGCCTTATAGCTGTTTTGGTGGCTTTGAATTGGCAAGTATTGCAGTGGATCACATCATAAAAGTCCTTCTTTGCTGCTGATCCCAGTGAAGCTGCGTGGACAGTGAACAAGCTCTTTCTCTACGGATAGGAGAGTTTGATCCAGGGATAATAGATGCAAACTGGGGCACACCAACTGGTCAGTGGTCCCGGTTAGCTACCTGGTGTAGACCTTTGAGGTTGGGCAGACAGGACCATGGTGCCTGCACAGTTCAGTGGCGTACAAATTCTGGAAAGGTGATGGGTTAATTTACATCTCCTACTCTAAGGGCTGCCAGATCTGACTACCTTGTATCACCCCTAAAGAAAGGGAGGTGCTATAGTCTGGTGGCTTTTGTAAGGGTTATCTGCAGCTCGGATGCCATGAACTGTATGAGAGACCCTCCATAAACACACTCACAAGGTGCTTGTGGCAGAGCTATGAACTGTGCAGCAGTCCCCCAAGTCTGAATTTTGAAGCCTAAACCATTGCCATGATTTCTTGTATGCCATTACATGGCCTGCCTTGCTGAGGTACCATGGGCAATATGTGAGACCTATGGGGAAGGGACAAGTATAGATGTGTGCAAACAAAACAAAAATATCTCCTCCTGAAGATGTGGGGAAGCCTGTGCCCTAGACACTTCAGCCCTTCAAGGAAGATCCACCCTCAGTTTTGCTCTCACATCTCACAGGAGGCTGAACAGGAGGCTCACAGGGTCATCGTCCCTCCTTCAGCCAGCCATGCCTCAGCCCTAGTGCAGGGTCCTGCACCCAGGCAGCCAGCTCAGGAGACCTGCAGCTGGCTGGGTCTGGAAGAGCAGGGGGAGGTTATGGGACTGCATTGCAGCCAAGGGAAGTGTTGCTTCAGGGACTCAAGCTGCTGCAAGCACACTGCTCAGCTGCAGACTTGCACCTCAGTCCCATCCCTACAATATGCTCAAACACTCCTGCCTGTGTCCCATACGCTGAGGACAGGAATACATCCCCCTTTGCATGGCCTTGCACGATGCTGTTTCTTTCACTGTAGAAGAAGCTATTTCAGAAGCCTTCTGAGTAAGCATCATAGCTGGCATGGTCATCCCAGACACCAGAGCAGGCGGCAGACAACTCTTACTGTGAAGGTACCACCAGCTCTCCCCATATTACAGATTCCCAGTGGTGTGTTCACCTCTGTGCAGGGTGGGCTGGAGGAGAGACCTTTCATTTGGCCAGTAGGTCATTGGCAGCCAATATGCACAGGCTTGGGCATCTGTGAGGCTGTTCATTGTGTGACTTTGCAGCTGCCCTTCTCTGGCATGAAGCCTACACCCTCCTCAAATAAACAGCTTTTTAAAGAAAGCTGGAACAAAAGTACCAGCGAGAAGCATCAAGGGAAGCAGCAAGTAGCAACAGAGGCTGTAGAGAGACAAACCCGTTAACCACCATAAGTAGATAAAAGGAGATGCTTTCTTCATAGTGTCAACTGAGTAAATAGCTCCATTGTCACTGGGATATTATTTGTGTAATCCCTTGGAGTGAATACTGTTTCAAATCTGCTTGTTTTCACATGCAACCACACTTCCTGCTGCTGCTCTCAGCACTGCAACACACAGGCCTGCCAGCAACCCCATTTCAAAAGTGATAAGTTTTCCCAAGATGTGTTTCTTACCCCTCGGGTTCAGGCTCAGGCAGGCAGGAGGAGGGTTATCTATGAAGACCCAGCGAGCTTGGCTGCCCTCCTGCAGCACCATGCGTCCAAGACAAGCCAGCAGGAGCCAGCTCCTTGGCCATGCCCATGGGCATGTGGTGCAGGGGAGGTTCTCATTCCCCAGCAGCAGAGAGCCCATCCTGGAAGCTGTCACATTTGGCCATGCCACCCCGTGCTGCTTGGCATTGCCCTGGAGTAGGAAAACCCAGTGCTGCCAAGGGGTTCTGGTCCAGCTTGGGGTGTCCCCTGTTTCTCTTTCAAACGATGCCTCCTCTTCCTGCATCCCTCCCACAGAAAAGGGGATCCCATCCGTGATGAATCTGGTCCATTACTGTAACACGTCTACTCCACACCATGGGACTCAGCGCTGGAGGACAGAGAAGATCCTTAATGCTGAGCTGTGATTTTGCAGCAAAAATTGCAGTCTTAATTGCGAGGCACAAATCTGAATGGAAGCTTCTGACTCGAACATCAGAGTGCACCTTTTTACTCAGTCGATCTGATGTCAATAAAAAAGAAACTTACAAGCAAATTTGCACGAATTTGATAAAGAATCTTTTTAATTGTGTGTTGTTTAATGGGAGTAGACACCTTGTGCAACATAAATATAAACTTAATTTATATTGACTTACCAGAACTTACTGAGGATACAAACAACTGTGTACCACTACTTGATAGAAACCGATTTTAGAAAGATGCAAAGTTCAAACAATGTAACTAAACATTGAAAAAGAAAAGAAGGCCACCAAGCAAACCATTGCACATTTTTGTGTGGAGTTGAAGTGAATAGATGCTAAGGTGACACATCAGTACTTGTCCCATTAAATTTGCACAGGAACAATAGGATTTGTCCATCTGTCTTCAGGCTGGGGGACAGCAGCAGACGTCATCTCCTATGAGGAGAGGTGGGATTTACAGTTTGCAAGAAAGGGAATTAAGGACATAATGGGAAACACTTGGGAGTATCCATCCCCTTCCAACTCCTTCCAGCAGGACACAGCCCTGGCTCCTTGTTGGCACGGGGGCTCTGGCAGCAGCACACTCCCCAGGTCCAGGAAACCAGAATGGGTACTTCACTCTCATGGGGCAGCAGCTGTGCCCTGTGTGCCCTGCCCAGGATATACACATCCTGCAAGGGATGGGAATGACCCAAAGCAATTGCCGTGGGTAGCTTACATGGCCCTCTTTAGGACAGATGTATCCTGGTACTGTCTTTGGGAAAGTAATACCCTGCAATACCCTGCATCATGCTGTGCATAAGAGCTGGCATCCTGCTCCCAAAGGAGGCGTCTTTCCTGCCGTGTCTGTGTGACCTCGGAATGGGTTCCTAATTGGATCCATGCATGTGCTCCCCCAAGGCACTCTGACACTCCTCAAACCCATTCACTCGCCTCGTGGATCATTAAAGCCCTTTGCTACTGACAGTGCTACTCCCAGAAGGTTACTTTGATGTCTGTTTGGATAGAAGTCCTAAATAATTTTATAAATAAACATCTGGATGGAATTAAAAATAAATCTCATAAAAATAAATCCTGTTTGCAGGCACAAAACTGCTTTTGAGCAAAATTTTACAGTTTTCTCCCCCACAAAACCAGAGGTGGAAAAAAAACCTTCCCCAGTCTCTGTTTTCCATTTAGTGCTCAGCTACAAACTCAGAAGTGTCAGGTTTGTCCTCCGCACAGACATGTTGAGGAGGCTTATTGCTATGTGCCATGGCTTGACTGCTCCAAGCAACAAATCCGAGCCCTTTTCCCCATCTGATCCAGATTAAGCAATCCAGGATGCTTGTGTGGGTTGGAGATGGGCCGCTGAGCTTCTCCCCATTTGCAGTGGCAGCAGTCAGGTCCAGGTGTGGAGCAAACATCCACCTTCCTACCCTTCGATGACTGGACCCATGCAATCTCATGCACTCAGCGCAAGACACACTGTTGTCTACCTCCACACTGTCTCTATTACAGGGGCTGTGTCTCTTGTATTTGCAGCACAGGGCTGGAACCTCCCTCTTGCTCTGTGGCTCCATAAGCTCCACAGCTGGTTGGCAGATGACAAATGGTATCTGGTACGTGGGCTTTCAGAGCAGAAGAAAGTGGTTGGCAGGGACAAGCTACATCAAGGGGCATTAGGCTTAAAAGGAGCCCTGAGAGGGGCCATTCCTCGGCCAAGTGCTGTGGCTCTATATGACCCAACAGGCTGAATATGTCCCTCAGCATATGACAAGTCCTAGCACTATCTTCTGCACTGGAAAATAATTTGCTTCAGAGATTTGTGCAGTCTCTGTGGAGTACTTGTGATAATACGCCCAAGACAGAAATCCCTTCTGAAGGCATATGGTCTTCATAAGCACCTTGAGATCCACAGAGCTGCCTGGCAAAGGAAAGGGAAAGCAGACATTGACAGGAACACAACTTTCTACACATCTGGTGGTCTCTGCCTCATCTCTGAACATGTCAACCCCAGGCTTGCAGGCAAAACAAGGAAGGGTGCTCCATTGCCCAAGGCTTCCTGCCGGCATCCCAACTCCACACACCTCCTCGCCAATGCCCACTCCCTTGGGAGACCAGCGACCATCAGTGCTGCCTCTCTGCTTGCATGGTATCAATATGCTGAAGGGCTCCAAAGACAGCTAGCCTGTTTACTCTCACTCTGCATCTCACATGTCCAGGCACATCTTCCTCCTGACAGCATTTGTTGTCCCTCCTCTGTTATTTTAATCTGGAAAGAAGGAGATCAAGCATTATCCATTTACCAGCTTTTCTACAGAGCATAAGAATTCCTTGGGTTTTCCTCGGGGACCCATTATTCAAGAACACTGCAGCTCTTTCAGTCTATTTCCGCAAATCCTCTTGAAAGAGTGTCTGAGTTAACTGTGTTGCCAATATCAAGCTTTCAGGAATAATGAGCCAGGCCTCCAAAGTCATGAGATTAGCTTTAAAATAGAGAGTGTTTTAGGTTTTTTATAAAAACAAGCATTAAAATTTGGCATTCATTTTATTTACTTTTTGTTTCTAAATTTTTGGCATACACTCAAGTCACACTTTAAAGCTTTTCCCCCGTAACTCTTAAAAAGAGAAGCTGAAACTCTCAGGAGCTGATTCCCCTAGACTCAGGGAGCTGGGACTTGTGAAACTTGAATTCAGGGATAATCATGATAAAATTGCAAGAGGTGGGACCACTGTGTTAAGTATTGTAAAAAATGACTGGTAGGAATATCACCATTTTGACTTCAGTTTGCATTTAAACCTTTCTAATCCTTGGCCTCAATCCACCTCTGAATGTTACCAAGCATATTTTATCAGGCCTAACCATGCTTATTAAGAGTCATCTTCTCCTAGCCAGATGCACTTTTACAAGCTTTATTTCTCTCTCCAAAGCCCATGGGCAAATATCTGTCTTCCTCTGCTCTACACAATAATATTTTGAGTAGGTGTCAGATCAAGATTATTGGACAAGTCAATTTAGGTGAAGACAGTTAGACCCCTTCTAACTGAAGTTAACTATATACAAGGTGGGTCTCCAGGTTCCCATTGTAGTCGGTAGAGTTGAGTCAGTGGCCTACACATAGACAACTGAGGTACTCTGCGTAGCCACATCCCACCCAACCACTACAAGCTACTCCAGAAGGCAACACTCTTCCATTAGGTCTCTACTTGCCCGTGTTTGCTGGCACTCTGTGGTGCCTTGGATATGCTAGGGCATCTCAGCTGATACTTGCCAACAGCATGTGGGCAGCAAACAGAGCCCCAATTCAAGAGGTAGCTGAACAGGAGAACTGCTCAGCTGACAAGATGTAGGCGTTAACTTGAGTTTCACTTACACGTCTATAATCTGAGTCAGATATTGCTGTTACACATGGTCAGTGCTTTAAATTATATTTCCAAGGTGAGTTGAGCTGAACTAGATGAACTATTTCTTCTCTAAACTCTCAGTGGTAGTTCTTAGTGGGGTCAGGCAGAGAGGAGTGCCTTGCCAAGAGCCCTTATTTATAAAGTCCCATTATTGCTTCTCTGAACAAGGCCCCCCAGCCTGCAGCATCAACTTTTCCAGTTGTAAAATGACTATGTTGTCGTTTACCTGCCCAGCTAAATCTGTATCAGTAATACTTGCTATTCTTTCTTACAGCTAATTACACTTCTTTTGTCTCACCTTTTACAATGATGTTTCTGGTCGCCTGAATTTTGGGGAAAAACTGTTTATCTAGCTCTTGATAATGCTTTTTGCAACACTTTCTGGCAGTTGTGTGGAATATATTTTTGCAAGGTTTTTGCAAGAAATCTAAAGTTAAAATCACCCTGCTGCTCATGATCAGAGATGACAGACAAACACAGAGGAGCACATTTGCAGTGTTGACACATACACTCAGTAAAGCTCTTTACTTGTGCGCCTCATTGCTATGGGGGCACAGCTATGCTTTGCTGAAACAGAGCTGTTATTGCTGTAACTGTCGCAGTGCCAACAAGTTCTGCAGCAGCAGCATAGGGTCTCTGGCTCACCAAATCTAACCCCTGCCTTCCCCCTGCTGTCAGGAGCTGCCAGGTCATATAACCCCTTTCAGAGACTGAACTAACTCCATCTTGAAAGCAGTTGTGCTTTTGAACTCAGTCCTCCTCCTGGAAGGCTGTTCCAAAACTTCATGCCTCTGAGGAGGAACCTCCTTTCCAGCTCTGTGGTTAGTTTATTCCCATTTGTTCTTATGCCAATGTTCTCCTTTAAATTCAGTAGACCTTCTTGCCCCCATCCTATGATTACCTCAAGTGAATCTAGAGAGCTTGTGTACTGATACTCGGGCTGAATAAGGTTACATTTTGGATCTCATCTCATAAAAAAGGGTGTACTTCTCCTTTTGCCTCCCAGCAGCCTTCCTCTACACCTCCAGATATTTGATATCATTTTCTTGAATATGACTTGCCAGAAGTTTACAGTTTCCCAGATGGTATTAAAACCTCTCCCTTTCTACTGGAAGTACGTTAGTAGTAGCATCCTAGTCTTATCTCTCTTGTTCATAGCCTTGCTATGTTTATGACCTATTCCAGTTGATTAGTACACCCATGTTTTTCTTCTTGTACATGATTTTCAGCTGATTCGGAGATATTGGTAGAAGTCTGCGAAGATCCTACCTTTCTCAGAGTGTAGGACCTTGAATTCTGTATAATCACATTTCTACCTCTGTTGCTCCTGTTCTCATGGTGATTTTAATCTTCCTGAATGATACTCATCTCCTCCTATTGACCAACACTCCCCTCTGACATTGTAACATCGGGATATTTCATCAACACTTTCCTTCACTTTTTTTGAGATTATTATTGAAATATTCAGTAAGAATGGTTCAAAGGCTCCTCTGTGAGGAACCCTCCTAATGATCTTCCTCCCTGAGATGTTACTTCTTACAGGACTACTCTCTGCCATGTCTTCTTTCATCACCCCTCTCCCCACTTTATCATTCTTTGCCTAATTCCCATTTTTCTTATTTCAAATAATGAATTCTCTTGTGTCATCATACCAAATAGTAGACCTACTGCAGATCCCTGTGTAGAAAATAGTTGCATCAGAGAAAGATATCAAGTTTGTCTGGCATGACTTTTATAATTTTTAATGCTTTTTAATCCATTTTCCATCTATGTCCCTGTTTTTAATGATTCTTTCCATGCAGTGTATTGTCCTGCCTAATATACTACCAGTGTGAAGCAAGCAGATTGCAGTTGCCTTTATTACTTTGCTTTTCCCTCTTGAGTGTAGGTACTGCCCTTGCTTTTACTCCAAGCTTGACTAATTTATGAGGCTCCTTTTTTCCTGTCCCTGCAATTTCATACACTGGCTTTTCCTGCCTTTAGATATAGAGAATGCACCATAGATTTTGAGGAAATACTAGGTTTTTAAAGCTTTTTTCTAGATCAGACGTGTTTATTTCTGTTCGCACACTCCTGTGTTATCTTTCTTTTCCTCGTATATTCAACATTATCCTTTTTGAAAACTACAGCAAAGTATTATTTTCATTCTGTATCCATATTATCTTTAATATTGCTTGCACACAGGTCCATTTCTTTCAATTGTCTTTTCATCTGAAGAACTTGCCTATTTATTTTAATGACCTCTGCAAGGTCTGTATCAACTTTATTTCTTGTAATTCCCCCTTTATCCTTTTGATCTGTAACACCTGTTTTCTGTGCTCCAGTGAATTGTCTTGCACCTTTTGTGTAAAGAAATTTCAGGCTTCATTGATGTTCAAGTCCTTGAGCTAACTTCATTAGTTCCCTCTGAAATTAATTTGCCCTTTTGAAATTGCAAATTTTCTGTTACCTTTATTTTTATTTACTTTCACATGTAGTTCAAACAAGACCTATCTGTTTTTACTCTATCCAAGGATGCATTTATGGACTATGATTTCTGTGATCATTTAGCAAGAAAAAGGCTAAAGTAACATCGCCTTTGGTTGATTCAGTCATAATGTCATTAAAAAAAACCTGCTGGCTCTCACTACCAGGAACACCTAGATGCCACTACTATTGGTAGCATTTGTTCTTCAATTTGCATGTAAAAAGTGAAAATTTCACATAAAACTACCTAGCCTGGTAGTATTTATCTCTCTAATAGTTTCCAAAAATCTCTGTCTGTAACTATACTGTTACCAGACAATTGGAAACTGATTAATGTTACCAGTGGGAAATATTTTTTGTGTTGTGATGAAAATGCGGAGAGATGCTTAGGCCATTTGATGGATTTCTAGGCCATTTGAAAAGAATAATGGGCAAAAAGCAGTATTACTTATGTGGTGCAGTCTGTATTGTCAAGATAGAGGCTGGGGGAGAAAGTCAGAAGGTCTGTGCTTGGGCATGAGTGAATGGTAAATTAAAAGGACTCTCTGCAGGGTAGGTTAGACTGGTAAGCTCCTACAGATGATGTTCCTTAGTGCTTTGATGATGTAAAACCACTGCTTCTTCTGCTCTTTAGCATTATAGGTGCTCTGGACTGCTCTGATGAGGTTTCTCTGAGACAGATCTGCCGTACTGAGTCATGCTGCACATAAAACGCTCCATCATTCAACTTGTTTAAGACACAAGAGGTTTGAAGCAGGCTGGGGCATATGGAACCAAAACACAGATTTATATCAACTCACCTTACAGAGTGTGAGCCTGCCTTCAATTTGAGTACATGGCCAGAATCTCGCTGAAATCATGTAATAGAATATTACATAATTAGGAAATTAAACCCCCAAGCTGAAAAACTCTCTCAAGAAACAGCTGCAAACCTCCCAGTGCCTAAAGCATCAGTTTACTTCCAATGGGAGTTAGGCAGTCCCATCACCACCATGCCTGGGGAAATTTCCCCTTTAAGGCTTTGCTGGCAGAAGCAACAGTGGTCCATTTGTTGTATCACGTTGTCAGCAGAGATCTCCCAAGAGCTGTTTTCCCAATTGCCTGTACCCGGGCAGAGGCTGCTGGGCTCAGCACTGTGCCTCCCACCCTGTCCCTGCGTCAGGTACCATCTGCTCCTGAGGTCCCACTGCCTCCCTGCTCCTCCCTTAGGCTGCCCAGGAGGTCCTGGGTGGAGACAGAAATATGAAGCAGAGAAAAGAGCTTAAAAACAATGGGGAATCCATGTACCTAAGGAGGAGTCTGGAGCCAAAGAAACTTTAGGGACGTGTTTGTAGTGCATCAAAGGCGCTGCTGAATGGCATCCTGCTCTGTGCAAGGGAGCTTTGAGCTTTGCAAGCATTAAAAGAAGGTAAGGCTATGTGGGAAGGATGCCTAAAGATCTTGTGTGTGATGGCATCTGCATCAGCTGTAGCACAGTTATCATGAGCACATGGGCTCAGACATACCATGTCCCATGTCTCAGATGGGGCTTTTCTTCAGCCTCTTTTGTTCCTACCATTCCTCCCAGTGCTTGCTGAGGTCCTGCTCCTCCCTCTCCCCAGCTTTCAGTCTATGGCCAGGGATTAGATGTTTTTAAAAGCCTATGGACTAATAATCCTCCCAGACCTTCTACTTCCATTTCATGGGTGTGATGGAGTAATTTATTTTCCACTGAAATACGCATACTGCACAGTACAAGAGCAGGACTGCACAGACCAGAGCCCTCATCTACAGTGTCAGATCTTTCACTCTAAAATGGGTTCTTTTGTGACAATGAGATATACACATGTATAAAAAAGAATAAATGAATCCTAGTGTAAGGATTGAGTGAACCACAAAAATCAGCAAAAAGACAATAAAGGCTTTTGATTTGCATCAGTGGGAAACACAGAAAAAATTGTATGCAGTAGGCAGATCATAACTCATGCTGGAGTAAATAACACAGATATTGTTCTTACCTTGTGTGGAGTTTTGCTACTTCAGTAAAAAATCTTATTGCTGCTGACCATTTGTTTCAAGGGAGAATACGTTGTGTAGAAGGACTTTTTTAGAAGGAGTAGAAGATAAATTCATAAAACAGTTCTCTGCATTCTTAATGCTGCGGGCAGCATTATATTTAAAGACCTGAAGTAAAATTCTTGTTAGCTTCACTCTGCAGCAGAAGTGAGAGTTATTTTTTTCCAGAGTATTTGGTCACAGGCATGGATCCTCTTGTGTTGGGCGCTGTATGGAAAATGAGCGCATGCCCATCCTCAGAGGGTCAGTGCATTTGCCAAGACTCAGTGGAGGACAGAGACATGCAGGGAAGCACAGAAAAAGTGACAGTTCTGCTCAGCTGAAGAGCAGCAGCCATGGCACCATCAAAACCTTCAATGCATTGGAGAAAACCAGCTTTTTTTTTAATGTTTTCTCCCAAATCAATTTAGTGTTTTGGGACAGGGTGGTCTCATAACAATCCTGGGCCTGACAGAGAGATCTGGGATCACCCAAATATCTCACAAGTATGCTCAGGTCCTTGGACTCCTTCAGCACTTTGCCACTGAGGATTATTAACCACCCAGCCTGGCACCCATCCTGCTTTGGGAAGTCAGGACGTCACCAAGGGCTACAGCCCCTTGCAGGTGATCAGCCTTTTTGCCAGGCAGACCCCTGAAACAGAGCATGCTGGCACGTTGACATGAGCTGGAAAACAATTAAACCTGTCCTTCATCTGCTCCCCTCCTCATCTGCCTGCTGCCCTGATGAATGGGTGTGCTGTGTAGCAGCAAGGCTGCTGTCCCCTCAGTCTCCCCCCACTGTTTAAGTTTAGAGATACAAACTTCTTCATGGTAGAAGAAGGGGCTATTTTGACCATCACAACCATTTGAGAATGAGCGGGATTGCTCCTGTATCTCCCTGCTTCAGCCTCTGGTCTGTACAACAGGGGAAGTATCTGGCCAGTAGGGTATTTCTCCCTTGAAAATTCTCTTATGAACCCCTCAGCCATGTGGGATTGTCACTTTCTACATGCATGGGTGCTCCAGCAGACATGCAAGTGTGCTTTGAATTGGAGGGGATGCGAATAAACCTCTTGTGGAGAGCCAGCTTGGTCCCACCAGCTCGGTCCCACCAACTCCCAGTGCTGGAGCTGCACCTTCCCTGGGAGCCCCAGGAATTAAAATGTTCAATGGATGCCTAGAGAGAGCAACTCAAGTGCTGCTTCCCCAGGTGCATTACTCCCTTCCCTTCTACTCACTTTGGACAGCACACCCTGCTTGGAAATAATCTGGGAAGGTGATAGCACACGTTCAGCAGCTTTCCTTTTATCATTTGGTTATCTGACAGTAGTCTGGGAAGCTGTTGTTCTGTGGGAGAATGAACGAGGCCACTGAAAACTGTTATCAGCTGCTGTCGGTGGCTGAGGACACAAGACCATGGCATCGTTTGCCGGGATAGAGCTCCCCATGGAACATGAGCCAGCGTGCCAGACCAAGGGGTGGAGAACAAGGGTGTAGTAATGGCATTGACAGGGCAGGGGGGAGATCCAGCCCTCCTCCTGTCCTGTCTCTAGTAACTACTAACAGTGACAGCCTGGGGGAGAAAATTGGAACAGGGCAAGCAAGCCAGGTTTGTCTTCAAAATACTGGTGAAGAAGAGGCAACATGCATTAGCCAGAGTAAGCCAGTGCTATTTGTGTTCAAAAAAGATGGATTCTGCTGTGGAACACCAGAAAATGGCTGGAGACAGAGTGATTAAACGTGTGGTCTAAACTAGCAGAGCTATTCCTGTGTTACCTGTTGATGGTGCAAGAAAATAGAACTAACATCTTGTTCCACTTGGATTTCTGAACAACTGAAGAGTAACATATCCTGGGTGTTACTGACTTAAGCTCATTTCCACTAAATGATTTAGGTCCCTAAAAATCTTAAGGAGTGAAAAATAGGGAGAAAATTCAAAACCTATTTGATGGATGGAATTTGTGGATCAAAACTGAAAGGTTTTAGATTAGTGGGAAATCAGGTGCCTCAGGCTCTTACTCTCTTCTCAGTTGCCTCCCTTGGGCTATGTCACCTGTGAGGCATCAGAGTTTTTCCTATCACTGCACCACAACATACATTCCAAGTGCTTCTTGGGAGCTCAGGCTATAGAGAAATCCAAGGGCCATTTGGCAATCAAATTGAAACAAACCTAATGTATTGAGTCATCATTTCCAAATTGAAATCATTAGGCTTTTTATCATAATATTTTGTTTTTCAGGCCCTGGTTTTTCAAGGAAAAAAATACCATTTTTAAGCAGGCACTTTCTGTGAAAGGTTTTCTTTATCTGAAAACCTGAGTTTTCTTTGGAGAGTACATTTAATTAAAAAGAGGGGTGATATCTCTTCATAAACCCTTATTCCACAACTTATTTCCTGAGCAAACCAGTTTTACTGACTTGGTCCACCAGTGAAAAATTCTACCTTTTCTTCATTATTTCTGAAAGAATGGACATCATTAGCTCATCTGGAAATCAGCCCTTTTCCACTTCAGTTATACTGCTGTCCTAGGGTGGAATACACTTTAGGATGGATTTGTGGTTTGAGCAGGTACCCATAAGAGCAGATACCCCATTCACAAAGAAACAGACTCTCCCCCATAGCCCTGTTAAGGAGTTTATGAAGCATCCAACATCATAAAGTGCCCCAGCACCATAAGCTTGGTGATTCCCCCCATTTTTGTCCTGTTGCTTAGCAAAGCACCCAAGGGGAAGAGCTGCGTGGGGCACAAGCACGTCTGCTGTGCTGGCAGGCAGGGCTGCCCGGAGGAGGTGGCATGAGATGGCAGGAGGTGACAGGAGGGGCTGACACGTGGCCAAGGGCAGTTGTGTCACTTATGCAAGAAGTTAAATTCCCCCACAGCCATCAGCTGTCAGGGTGGGAAGCCCAGCAACGCAGTAAGCCAGGGAGCTGTGGGTGAGGTCTCTGCTCACATTTACTGGTTTTAGCTGTTTTTGCAGCACAGAGCATGGCACCTCAGGAAGTCCCAGGTGATGGAGGCGAGGGGACAGGGGGTACTGAGGGAGAAGTCAGAGCGATGCAGTAGGGTGTGAAAAAGTCAGGGTGCAAGGGATGGGGTGGGGAAATAACAGCTGCTAAGTGGAGAGAGGCAACAAAATGACCCCACTGAAGCTCAGGAAGACTCCGGGCCCTGCACAGTGCCTGCTTTTTTAACCTAAAACCCTGCTCCTGGTGCAGCGTCACACGGCTATGTAAGCTCCTTAGATGTAAGCTCTTTGCTGGAGTGAGGGCTGGTGCGATGGCACCCCGGTGCCTCCCCAGGGAGCCTGCCCCCAGGCACCGCAGTGGGACGGGGCACCAGTGGCATGGCTGCACCAGACCTGCACACGGCCACCAGCAGTTTTAGGGTTTGTTCTGAAAAAGCACTAGTTCGGTGGTGTTAGTGTGTTGTGCTCCATGAGGACATAAAGACAGCTGGAAGTGTGGGAAGTGCTGCCCGCCCAGGAAAAGCGTGTGCCTGGTGCTTGCTGTGCTCAAAGCCCAGCGCTGAGAATCCATCATCCCCCCGGGCACATCTGCACCACTTGCTGCTTCAAACAAGCAAATTCAATGTCCTTCATGCAAATGTGAAGGTTATACTTGGTGAAACCCATCAAGGCAAGCAGAGACACTGTGTCTCAAACAAGAGCACAACAACAAAAAACATGCCTAATCTTATTTTTTTTCTTTTTTTTTTTTTTGTGGGATATTTCACTGTCACCTCCAGTTGAACTGGCCCTCCATTCGCAAGCTGGGAGATCTGGCTAATCAGCGATATTTGCAAAGCTTTCTTAGCTCTCAACAAATTCCGTTTCTTTGCTGTGTTTGTCAGCGTGGCAGAGTGATTATTGCCAAGATCCGAGATGCGATTGCCCGTTTTGTGGAGGAGGGGGGTGGGGAGTCAGGGAGATAATGTAATAATGAAATCCATTGTCACAAATAAATCTGTAGGAGAATTTAGATGGTTTTCCCCTTTTTCTGACCCACTTAGTCCTCACGTGTCTGGCTGTGCCAAGAGGGTTGTTGACCCTGCAGGAAGGTAGCACAAGGGCGGTGAACAAACCACTCTCCAGGTTAGGCGAGTGGGATGAATCTTGCCTACTCCCAGTAAAAGGAAATGAAAATAAAAATTTATTCCGTTTAGTGCCAGTGTGCTTGAAATCCTTTCAGTGGTAAAACCAAGCCCTGACTGCCATCCTCCCACAGGATGACCTGGGCATCCCCACACGGGCAGTGGGAAAATTTTTATGGAGCATCTCCTAATTTCACAGACAAGCTGTAGGGTGAGAGGAGGAAAGTATATGGCCCTCCATTCTCATACAGAGCCCGAGATGATCCAAGGTCCCCGGGGTCCGCAGTGCTGGTGCGCCATGTCTGTGATACCTACTCCAACTGCAGCAGCAGGTATCTTCCTAATGCAGCACCAGATTTCCATCTGCTTAAAGAAAATGGACTTCTTTCTGTGCTGAATCTCATCACTTCTGCCCTTATTATTTCCAGATTGCTTTTATTTTAGGTACTTCTCCTATTCTGTCCTTACTTCCCCAGTGTTACTTCATGTTTACTCCACTTTGTATTTTTAGCCTGGTTTCCTAAGGAAGTGATGCACAAGCCTTTGTGCCGCCTGTGGCTCCATCTATGTCCTATTCCTCCCCCAGCACCAAAAAAACCCAGAATATTGGTCCACTGTAACTACCTCTTATGGAGGAGGAAAGATTTCCAAGATATTGGATGACACCAAGCTGAGTGGTGCAGTTTATTCCCTTGAGGGAAGGGATGTCATCCAAAAAGACCTGGACAAGCTGGAGAGGTGGGCCTGTGAGAACCTCATGAGGTTCAAGAAGGCCAAGTGCAAGGTCCTGCACCTGGGCCAGGGCAACCCCCAGTACCAATACAGGCTGGGGGATGAAGGCATTGAGAGCAGCTCTGCAGAGAAGGACTTGGGGGTACAGGTTGATTAAAAGCTGGACATGAGCCAACAATGTGCTTTTGCAGCCCAGAAAGCCAACAGTATCCTGGGCTGCATCAAAAGCAGTGTGGCCAGCAGGTCGAGGTAGGCGATTCTGCCCCTCTGCTCCGCTCTGGTGAGACCCCACCTGCAGTGCTGCGTCCAGCTCTGGGGTCCTCAGCACAGGAGGGACATGGACCTGTTGGAGTGGGTCCAGAGGAGGGACACAAAAATTTCCCGAGGGCTGGAGCACCTCTCCTATGAGGACAGGCTGAGAGAGTTCGGGTTGTTCAGCCTGGAGAAGAGAAGGCTGCAGGGAGACCTTATTGCAGCCTTTCAGTACCTAAAGGGGAACTATAGGAAAGTTGGGGACAATCTCTTTAGCAAGGCCTGTTGTGACAGGACAAGGGGTAATGGTTTTAATCTAAAGGAGGGTAGATTTAGACTGGATATAAGGAAAAAATTTTTAACAATGAGGGTGGTGAAACACTGGCACAGGTTGCACAGAGAGGTAGTGGAATCCCCATCCCTGGCAACATTCCAGGTCAGGTTGGACAGGGCTCTGAGCAACCTGATGTAGTTGGGGATGTCCCTACTCACTGCAGGGGGGTTGGACTAGATGACCTCTAAAGGTCCCTTCCAACCCAAAGCATTCCATGATTCTATGGTTCTATATTTCAGCAGATGAAGTCCCTGAGCCACTGGAGGAGAATGTGGTGCCCTTCACCATCTCTCCTTGCTTCCTGTCAAAGGACCACTCACCTGTGGATGCAGGCGGAGAAAGGGGGGAGAACACCTTGCTCCTGGACCTGGATCTACCCCTTTCTCCAGCCAGCATCAACCACACAAGATCTGCAGCAAGGACCAACTTTAGTTGCCTCCCGGTTGCTTGGGGAAAACTCGAGTGGGCTGGGGTTGTGGCGCCTCAGCATTCCCATCCCACTGGCCTTGGAGGCGCAGACAGAAACCAAAAGGCTTATGTCCTTGTAGACAGCCCCTGGGCACGGAGAAAGGAAAGGGATCTTAGGAACGAGCGCTTGTGAGGCCGGAGCAGCGGCAGCCACTGTTTTCCTGGGGGTGGCTGGTGGGTGGAGGAGAAGAAAGGAACAAACAAGGCTTCCAGATGAGTTCATCCCCTCTCAAATAGTGCTCACTGAAACACATCTGTGTTTGCAGGGCTGTGTGCAGTGAAAAACGCCTTAGTCAGCTCTTGTTTTCGGTTTTATGCATTGGCTATTTGTATGGTTCCTTTTTCCCCCCCTTCAAATCAGATCCTCTGGTGTATAAGGGCTCAGTTCAGCCAGAGCTTTATCCAGAAAGCTGCTCCCAACACTTCCTAATCTCATAAACAAGAATGAAATTACTTAATACTCCAGAACAGAAACTGTTTTGTTCGAATACAGCACTGGCAATCTCAAAGAGACACCTCACCCACGCGGGTGCCTATCAAGGGGGGCTGCCGACCACTGACAGCAGAATGGTGTTTTCTAATCTAGGTAAATTATATTTTATTGCAAAATGGCACACAGCAGTAATTACCGTATTTGTGTAGTACCACGGGACACCCAGCCAGCATTTGGCAGGGAGCTGATTAAATAACTGAGGTGTAATTGAAGGGTTTGATTGCATTCCACCTACAGCCATCAGCAACTGCAATGTTTTTGTTGTCAGCTGGTTTAAAAGCTGGCACATCCCTGCAGTCCAAGCAGCCCATGGTGATGCTGCCTACAGGCCATTGCACAAGCCAGGCCTGGCTGTAGCAATCTGCACCTTGTCAGCCTGGAGATGCACGGGCTGAAAGACACCTCATTGCCTACACACCACAGCTACAGGTTTCATGGCAAGGCTCACGATAGTAGATGCTGATCTCAAGGATTCGTCTATAAGAGCCAAGTGCATGTATGAGTATCTCAGGTTTTTCTTACCAAACCCTGTAGTCTCCAGCTGCTAAAGGAAAGCTCCAAAATGTCCTGTACTGTAAAATCTCAAAGTCCCAAGAACAAATACAGGAATGACATTTTCCACATTAAGTTCATGTATTTTTATCTTCAGAGTTTTCAGATGATCATATACATTTTTTAAATATTTCACTCGCAATAAGAATGCTAATGCTTTTCCGGGGATTGCTAATGCAATGCTTCAAAATTAACAGCATCAGCCCAGCGCTGCCTTCACTAAACCGAAACAATTGACTTCACTCAGCCGGGCTTCCAAATCTATTTAGGTACCAAATTCCTACAGCAATCAATTTTACCTGTGATTTCTCTATGCCATCAGGGAAGTTCAGTGCCCTTGGTGATGGCCCTCAGGGCCAGCTGGTGTCCTGGAGGTGCTGTTCATGATAGCAACAAGGGAAAGGAGAACTCCTTCAGCAGAGCAGGAGCTGCAGAGCACAAAGCAGGAGCATCGCCCTGCAGACATTCATTAATATTCAGAAAACAAATGTTGACTCAGCCGTGTTTGTGAGCTTTTCTTTTTACCCTCTCCAGACACCCCAGCTGTACAGCAGAGTGTGTGTGAATACTTGAGGAAAATTATCTCTAACCACAACTAGCCCCCTAGATAAGATGTATTCTGGTATTACTCAATGTTGGAAAGCTTGCATCACCATCCAGCAAAGGAACTGAAGCAACAGCGTGCGTGCTGCAGAAATACCTGCCTAGAGTGAGCATGGGCATCTGGACTCCCTGCCTCCCACTGGACTGCTGGTGGACTGTTCCTTCAGGTGAAGTTGTCTATGATGAGAAACAGCCCTAGTCCACACATGCTTAGCACCATGTTGGTTGCATCCGCAGGACAGCACATATAGTGACCGTGAGAGATCTGCAGAACATCACTTCAGCTACATGGAAAAACAAAAAAGTGAAGAATTAATAGAAAATTCTCCAGCATCGCCTGCATTTGAGAGTTCCACACTATACCCAGTCACTCGGAGTGAATTCAACAAGTACAAAGCAGTTAGTTATAAACTATTTATGCCAGTCACCAGTGTTTTCGCAGTGCCAGGCAACTTTCGGTTGTGCTACCAGTCTATTACCAAAGTCTAGAAATAACAGTTCATCTCATTAAGGATTTCAGATTTTAAAAATTTGTACCCTAGGAGTCTGGCTTGCATACTCAACTCATTTAAAAATGCATATTGAAAAATACACCACTCAGCACACTGCTGGAGAGACCTGCCCAAGAGAAAAAGCCTTTTAAGCAACCACAGGCCTTCCAGCATGCCCTGAGAGTTCTCCAGCCAGGCTGTACAATAAAATAATAAAAAGCAGGGCTGGAACAGGCCTTGGGAGTTTGGCTACTGCACTGCCTTGCCCGCGGGCGGGATCCTTTGCCAAGCCATCCCTGATAGGGGTTTACCCAACCTGTTCACAAAGCCTCTAAGGATGGAAATTCCTCAGCCTCCCCAGGCAATCTATTACCAGGCTTATCTTCACCATTAGAAAGTTTTTCTCCCTTAATGTGTAAACTAAAACTTCTCTGTAATTTCATCTGACCACTGTATGTCTTGTCCTCTCCAGATACGATAAAGACTTTGGTACAACCCCCGCTGCAGTGTGAGGCTGCGATCCTTCCAGATTTCTCTCCTGTAGACTAAATAAACTCAGAGGTAGCATTTTTGGGGTGATCTTGAGGGACAATCTCATCCAGAGAAGTAGGCCAGCCTGAGGATAAGGAAGCCCATAGTAACATTTCCAACAAGCTCTTCTAGAAGAAAAAAATAATTCTCCTGTAGAGGAGGGAAAAACCCCAGCTTCTTTGGCCACTCAGAAGAAATGTTGCATCCAGGAACTTTTAATTCCTCTGCTTGTTAACTGCGCACGTATATTCTGCACAAATAGGAATGAATGTGATGAGAACTTCCAAAAAAAGCAGTTATTTGTTACCTTTTTTAAGGGATCTGTAAAGCTAAGGTACAATTAAATCCAACAGGGACGTCCTACCAGGAGACTGAAAAATCCCTTGAGAACAATGCTGAAACCATGTAATCAGAGAGTCACAAAATGGTTTGGATTGGAAGAGATCTTTAAGGATCATCTAGTCCAATGCCCCTGCCATGGGCAGGGACATCTTCCACTAGATTGGGTTGCTCAAAGCCCTCTCCAACCTGGCCTTGAACACTTCCAATAATGAGGCATCCACAAATGCCATACTGAATATCAGCAGTGGTGTGTCCTGACAGTCAGCCTGGGCATATACTTGGCGTGGCAAGAACTAGAGGAAAAACAGTAAAGATAATGTTGTTGAGGGAAAGGGAATCGAAACATGGATTTTAGTATTAACAGCAATAAGAATTGTCTGGTGGGATGCTTTTGAGATAGGATTGATGACCTCAAATAAGAAGAAAATAAGGAAAGACCAATTGAAAAAAAGCAAAGCAGATAAATTTTTTTCCTACAGTACAAGGGATTATACAGCTCCCAGACATGCAGTGCATTACCCTCGTTCTTAATAAGAGGGGCTTCCCTGGAAAAAGATGGAGGGAAACTTCATTGAGCCCCTGTCTAAAAGTGAAAAGGACATCATATAAAGAAGAAAAATGAGATAACTTGACTATGGGTGTACAGATGTGGGTCTTGGTTACAATATCGGCCTGGCAGCAGCTCGCTCACTGATTCAGTGATCTTCCCTTGACTCCGATGGGTGTTTTCCATGACTAAGGACAGTTGGCATCGACCCAGGCTGTTAAGTCCCTGGGAGGTGGTATTGCCAGCCTTGTCCCAAGTGCACCTTAAGGCTCACACATTTCTGTTCCTAGCACTGATACCCTGACCCCAGGAGGGAAAGGACCCATTGCACTTACTGCACCCCAGGGGACCTCTCCCAGCTCTGCTCCTCTGGCAGTCCAGGGGCTCCAGGCTCGGTCTGCCAAATGCACTGGCCTTAGGAGGAGCAGGATTTGGGATGCCATGCCAGTCTGCATATTTGGAGAAGGGTGGGAGTCCCCAGCAGGATCAGAGGGTGGGTTGGCTGCTGTCCCACAGGCACTGGGAATGAAACAATGGCAGAGTCTGCCACAGCGCCCATGTCAGCCTCATCAGGGACACAGTTTGGGTCAGAAGTCCCCATTGCAGCCTGTGAACCCTGCCTGGAGCGGATGAAACTACGAGCAGACTGTTTGTGGGTCAGCACCCTCCTTCCCACACAGACATATGCTAGAGGAGAAAAACAAGCTGCCTCTCCCCAAGTCCTCATACAGCCTCTGGCTCTCTTGCCATTGAACTGTCATATGAAAGCTGAGATCTTAAAGGTGATCTCTGCTGTCCCCTCCACAGGATGGCTTTACTCCAAATGCAGAAGAGACTGTATTTTGCAAAGGGACATTGGGTGGGTGCTACTGAGCTGAGGAATGGGGTAAGTGGAAAAGGCAACAAGAAGTGTGGAAGATGAGTTATACAGACAGGAGGAGCTTCTAGGAGAGAAAGCATGCAGAAAAGAGGGAAAAGGCTTTGAGAGAGCTCACAGCAGCTAACAGAGCTCTGCAGGGGGAACTCCTCTGCATGGGCAGGGTGAGGGCATCTCCTCCACGGGGTCATCACATCCTCACCCTCTTCTTCAGGGATTCACAGTCCCATGCCTTGGCATAGGCAAAATACATTGATTGAATTTCTTTCTGTCTTTTGTAACAACTGGGTATGCTACACGTTGTGTAATGGGATTTTCACTGACCTCCTATGGTTCCTTCCAGGCAAGACTTCTAACTCCCAAAATGAAATAACAATAATAAGAAAATCTGTCTGAAAAGTTGTGTTTGATCCTGACTTCATCCCTATCACCTACCACCATAAAACTGGAGTGGAATGTGAACACAAGGCAGGAAGAAGGCCTGGAAGCAGTGCGGAGGCAAAAAGAAATAGGCCCATTGTTGCCCCTTCCCTAGGTCAGCAGGAATCTTGCAGCTGGAGTCAGCAGGAAACTTGCATTTGACAGACCTTTCCAACACGCAACAGACCATGGCTTTGCCCAGTGCTAGACTGTCTTTGGTGAGTTACACAGCCTCTATGCCAAGTTGAGGACCGTCTTTAATTCCTAGGAGGAGCAAGAAATGAAGCACAGAGGGCTAAATGGTGCTAGAATTGACTGAATTTAGCTCTCCCAAATCTAAAGTTAGCACTTTCCCCACCAAACTATCCTTCCTCTCTTGGATTTCTTGCAGAGGTGCTTTAAATTCTCTCCAAGCTCTTGCCCATTGCCATGACTGGAGAAAACCCTGGAGAAATGGTAACTGAACAGCTCTTCCAGCCAACCTGACCTCAGTCCTTCTCCAGGCCAACTCATCTGCTTCTGGAGGGGCTGCCAGCTGGCAAGCTCCAGGCTCTCTCACACGAGCTGGTGCAACCCAAGGGGTGAATCAGCCCGCTGAGGAACTCACAGCAAGGATAAACAGCTCTGGGGCTGGTGAAAATGAAATAGTTGGAAATTAATGGGAAAGGAATTGCAGGAGAAAAGTCTTGCAGCTCTACTGTACATCTGCTAAGTCTCAGACATATACTGCAGTGATCACTGCAAACACTCTGGCTGATAATAATGTTATTGCAGATGATAAAGGCCAGATAAGATAGAAGAGGACAGAGGAGGGAATATATAGCTTGTTTGAAAATGGTATTTTAACAGAGCTAAGGGACTGTCAGAGGAGGATGGGCCAAAGAGCAGGTTCTTCTCCATTACTGGTTTATGACTGAGTAGCTCTCTGAGCAGGATAAAATGGGTAAGACCACTGAAACAAACACGAGCAACAAAGCAGTTCCTTGTTCTCAGGCAACTGGAGGTCAGGGGCTTCAATCAAACCAATTTTTAGCTTTCAGTGTTTTCTATTCTTTCTCTCTGCGAATGGTAAGGTCAAGGAAGGTCTTGGACTTGTATGGGACAAACATTTGTTTGTATATGACCAAGGGAAAAAAAAAGCAAAACAAATTAATGGAAAAAACAGAAAGGATGGTGGGGAGAAGGGAGTTGCTCTTAGCTGCCACTCACTCCTGCCTTCTGGTCTCATTTCTGAAGTGTTGCATGTCTGCCACAGCCACCAGCATCAGCAGGCTTTGGGCAACCAGACCTGTGCATTTTCACCAGCCACATGTGGGGAGCTAAAAGAGCAAGGACAGTGTCAACAGCTACAGTGCAGCCTGGACACCATTCTCCAGTGTGTGCTGCTGCTGCTGTTATTGCTAAATTGCTTCCCTTCTGCAGCTCACTGTTTGGATGGTGGGGGAGACTGTTGAAGGACATTTCTCATGCAAGCCACCAAGCCCAGCCCCAGCTGGGCTTGTACTGGGTGCTGTGCACCAGATACCCAAAATGGGGACAACTCAGCACAGCCACAGCGGTCCCTGAAGAAGCCTCTGCTGCTGGGTTTATGCTCCTCAGAGACCACATGCAAAGCAAATACAAGAAAAGCAAGCCCCGTTTCCCTCACTTTCCAAACATATCAGCAGCCGTGCTTCCTCTTTGCTCCACAGTTTTATACAGCTTCCCCCAAGAAGAGCAAACAGAAACATCAGCAGATCAAAATTAAAGGGAAGCCCAAGAGTAGATGCAAACAGCTGATGGTTGGGTATCTTCCCTCAGGGAGCCACCATGGCAGGGATGGGTCTCCTGGCGCCTCACAAGCGGTCTTGCCGAGAGCACTGGCTCACAGAGGGATGGACAGGGCTGCCCCCAGAGCCCTCCACCTCTGCAGCTGGAGGGAAACAGGCATCCGGACAAAGACCACTTGCAGACAGAAGCATGGGGCACATGGGTCGGGGCAGAGTGGGGTTGATGGCCTGTCCTGGGGCTCTGACACCAGCAGCCTGTTTGTGCAATGCTTCCACCATCTCGTTAGTGGCTTTGCTTGACATCTGTGAGGCTGAAGACCTGCAAGTGTTAAGGTCTTTTCTAACTTGAGAAGCTTCAAGAAATCGATGGGAGCATTTTTCCTTCTCTTACGTGCAGCAAGCTCAGCATTTCGCTCTGTGACAGTATGAATGAGTTGGGGGACAAGGAGATATGGCTTTAACTGGGAGCATTGCACCACTGAATCATCTTTACTTTTCAAATGTGCAAGTGCATCTGTTCCAGTGTCCAGCAAGCCCAGTGGAGAATCAGATATAAGGTGGGAAGGGGAGAAAAGGGGCTGAATTTACAGTCTCAAAAACAGATTTGTCTGGGCCATGCAGTGGCATCCTAACATAACATGTTTCTACATCCTCCCCCTTGCTATAATTAATTTTTATTCATTCAAGCAAGTTCCCACATATCCTGTAAATCTCTTTTCACAAATTTTGCTTTTAATGAAACCCTCTCTTGCTTTCAAAAGAAAGTTGGTTTAGGGTGTGTCAGAGTTTGTTCATAATGCATTTTGTTCACAGTAAACAGCATTTCCTTTTATTCCCATCCAGGGATGGTATTCAGACATCTGCACTCCACAGAAAATAGCGACTCTGGATTTACTGCTGAGTTGCAATGAAGTCACTGACTAAGTTTGCTTTTATCCCAGTGGTGCAGGTTTTAGCCCTTTAAAAGCATTAACTCCTTCTCTTTCTGAATTTTATCCTCCCTCCAGTCTCCATCTTAGTTAAAGTAAACTGAGAACTGCATCCAATAAGTGATTTTATTTAAATAGGCATATTGCAAAAGCACTCTGTCAGCACCAGCACCTTTGTACCTCTTTCTGGATGGCATCTGCTGTAAGGTAATGAGGGCAATGGTCACTCCCCTGTCCTCTGTCATGGCTGTGCCCTGCACCCTGGAGACTCATCACCTGCCTCAAATCAATGTCTATCCCCATCTCAGCATTGTGGCAGAAACCCACAAAAAATATTTTTCTTGTTGTTACTTCTTGGCATGAGCTTTTGTATTTATTTCAGGCCAGGATGGTGAAGTGAAGCACTGCAAAATCTGAGTCCCAAATTCTCCTTTCCAGAAATTAACCACATCAAAAGCTCTGGAGGCAGAGACAGTCTCTTAGCTGATACTTTTTCTCGTACAACAGCAAAAGATTTAATTAGTATTAAAGGCAAACTTGAACTTTGCTGCAAAGCTAAAACAGAGCTCCCCAGTTCTATATTTTGCTGGAGCTCTGGCCTTATTTTTATATTAATTTAGAAAAAAATATAAACCCACATTTCCCAGCCGTGATCACATTTCATGGCTGTAGATCATGCCTGTGAAATATTAACTTCTCCCTGTCTTCCCTTCTGTGCTCAGTTCATACCCACTTCTGCTGGTAACTTGGACTTTTCTTTGAAAACCTCGCTGGAGGGCTTGAATCTCCTGAATAAGGTTTTTTAGTGGTACCTCCACAGCTTAGGGAGACCACAATGACTGCGACTCTTCCCTGCGTAGGTAGTTAAATTGGTGCAAAGTTGACTTTCAGCAACCTGAGCTTGATGGGGTTCAGCAAAGCAATGACGAGGATGATGCCGATGTTAGTCACGTACCCAGGGCTTCTCTTTTGCAAATCTCAACACGTTCGGCAAAGGCAGATAAGCATGGTTATCTCCAGCATGCAGAGAGGGGAAATTAAGAGAGAAAGGCCAAAGGTCATATTTTCCCAAGGGCTTCAGATACTCAGGTGGTTTTATCTCCATCTACATGAACTCCCCTAATTTAACACCCACTGTGAAAGTGTGATGAAGTCCCTAAATCAATATGAGCCTGTTTCAGGAGCAGCATGTCTACCCCCACCTGAAGAAGACCTGAGCAAATCCCTCTCGTTGTAACTGCCATGCTGGCAGGAGCTGCCTGGGGATGATTTGCTCCAGATTTATGTGCAAGACTTTTTCTCTCTGTTCCTGTCTGGGCTGCTCAATGCCAAGGGAAGTGCTTGGGTGCAGAGTGGCCTTGGCAGTGCCCTGGGCCAGCTGACAGCAACCCTCTCATCCTGGGAGAGTGCTCCCAGCCTGCAGATCCACAGCTGTTCGTTGCATCTCCCCCAGAATTGCCCTGTGCAACAGATCTGGCCCCCACGCCAGCAGCTGAACTACCCCAGCCTCTGAGAATGAAGGGTGGAGGGTGTCTGGGACAATGTCACACTGCAACAACAGAAACCTCTTCTGAAGATGAACGCAAAATCCTGCTTCTCTGTAGTGATTTTCAAAATTTCACCCCGGAATTATTTACCCTGGTTTTCCTGCCAATTCAACTCATCTATATGAGTCTTCAGTGGAAGGGAGAGGGTTTCTCAGAGGGGCAATGGCCGTCTGGTGACAACCCAACAGCAAAGCCAAGAGTAAAACCTGCGACCTTCTCAGCCCCGCTCCAGATGATGCTATCCCCAAGTCACGGGCCAAATTTCTTTTCCTCATGCACAGAAATCTGTGCCAGTGAAGCCTCATAACAGCTGACTGGGATCACTGGTGGAGCCTGGTGTTACAATGGGAAGAAGAACTACTGTCTTATCTGTCTGGGGCAATTGAGAGGGAGCATGAACACAGCAGGTCTAGATCAAGCTGCTTTATAGGCACAGGAGACGCTTCATCCCTTGCCTGGGCCACAGGAATAAGGGAGATAGTCACTGCATTTCTCATCGGCATTTCTCATATCCAAATTCATATATGACCCAGCACCTACAGAGGCTCATATAGGTCTGAGCATGCCCCAAGAGCTGACTGGATTTCAGACAATTTCTTTCTCCATGTCTTTCTCTTTCATTGTCATTTCTCATCTCCAGTGTGAGTCTCTTCAGTCCCACCAGTATCCTTCTATATCATCTCCTTCTCCCCCACTCTCAGAGAATGGCATGGAGCCCAAGGTGTTGGAAATAAAGCATATTACCCCCCAGTACAGCCAGTAGAAGGGATTTCTGCATTTGGAAATGTGTGGACTGGTCCTAGAGTGGAAGAAGAGACACAAATATGTGAAAGACCAGAAGAGACTGTTCCTGCAAACAGAAGTGTGGGTTGTTTGAATTTTTGTGTACCATTGCTCACATGCTAATCTTCTCCAGGAGTCTGTGATATCCCTTTTTGTTCCTGCAGTCCTTCCTATTTTCTCTTCAATATCATGTTTCTATGCATTTTTTGTTCTCTGCTTCCTGCTCTGCTTGCCTGTCCTGCCTACACTGGTGTTTATTTTATTACCCTCTTCTGCCGTATGACTTACAGCATGGCCTTTCCCCCTGCTAGCAGGGGCATGCAGAAGTGAAGAGAGCAGCTAGGAGCAACATGAGCTGCACACCAGGGTTTAGAGGCAGGACCAAAGCTATCCTGAGCTGTTGTCCTCTCTCATGGAGCTGCTCACATTTTGCCCGGTATCTCATACCCTGTGCTCCAAAATGAGGTTTTTCTGCCTCTTTCTCTAGGAGAAGGTCTGGAGTGGGACCTGCATGGCCCTATATCTGCAGGAGGCACAGCCTGAGGACTCACCTCCAAACGAGTTGCCCAAATCCATTTGCTCTGGGGAAAGTGCCTGTCTCAGGGCTGTTATCCCCAGCATGAGGAACTGAAGTAGAATTAAGTTATCTCAAATGTGTGTGTGAGCTGCAGTTGGGAGGTAACCTGCTGAGCCCATCCTGCTGGCATGTCAGAGGTGCTGAGCTCCTTGCTCAAGGGGTAAGCTCCTTGACTTATCCTTTCTCTTCTCTCTCAGCCCTGTTCTGGAAATGGTCCAGCACCTTGGCCCTCTATAATCTGTCCACACTTTACCAGTTTTCCACCTCACATCCCAGACTCTGGGCTCAGAAACAGGGCATATCTGTTTCCCCCAGCCCTTCTCTATTCCAAGACCTCCCACATCCTTTTCCTCTAATACAGCCCATAGCAAGAATTGCAATATGGTCACAGCTCTGTGCTCCTTGCCAGAAATTTTTGCCAAAAATGAAAAAAGAAACCCCAACCAAACCACTATGTTTGATAAGTCTAATTTATTTAAAATCTTGAGAAGCTTGACTGAAATATTTCCACCATCTCTTCCAGTCTCCTTCTGGAAGCCTCTTCCTCCGCTCTCTGTTGGACTGTGTCGTTGTCCATAAGTAAGGAAAAGAGATGCTACTGCTGCCCTGTGGTGCAGGCAGTTCAGCACAGCCACCTAGGTGCAGTTCCTGTTCTCTTTAAGCTGGGAGGACACCATGATCCTGAGCCCCATATTTCTTCCACTGAGGCTTGCCTGGGAATTTTAAAGCCACCAACTGACGAATTGAGGCCTCTGATCTGATCTCCATGAAGCTGGAAGGGAACTGGGAAGAGGTCCCCAGAGGTAACCTCTGATGCAGCTCAGCTCCAGCACGGTGACCAAGTCACTGCCACTGGAGCACAGCCAGGGCTTTGCGTCTGGGACAGCAGCAGGTCATATTTGCAATCAGTTTCAAGTGCAGCTCTGTAGCTTCAGTCTGCCTTGTACCAGAGACAATTCAGCTCCCTGGCAGCTCCTGTGGGCTGCTTTCAGGCCCCTGCTGGTGTGTACTGTGTAAGATCAGTCTCTCAACAGGTTCTGCAGGTAAGTGGGGTTTATAGTCCTAGAAGGGAACAGGGCTTCATTACTTCTTTCCTGCTTGGCCTCGTGTAGTCTGCGGGACCTACTGTGCCTTTACTGTACCACACTGATGTTGACATTTGGGCCTTAAAACATGATCAGCCCTAAGGAAGCTCTGGCTAAACCTCTAAACACAAAATGTTAGGAGGACTTTTAGGACACCAGTAACTGGTCCGTGTGGCTGCATGCTCACTACTGAACTGAAACAGCTGAAACAGTCCCAGAGCACTGTCCCAGTGCTTACACAGCGTGGGCAGAGACTACCAGGTGGCTGGTTTGTTTGATCACATTTGTTAGTTTTTAAACATTGAGAACTGCATATGAATCCCACTGGACCGTCCCATCCAGCTGCTCCATCACCATCCACCTCAGCAGCTCACCACCACGGTGATGGCCGGCTTTCCAGGCACAGCAGCAAAGGCATGGGGACATTCCTCTAGACACCTACAAACAAGTGGCTTCAAACCACCACTACACGAGTGGAGGCTTTCTCCTGAGGTTCGTGGGGACCTGTGCCCAAGCAGCAGAAGGTCCTACCAAGGTGCAGATCAGGTGTACCAGCTTTAGTAGACTGCTTTTTAATGTGGCTCTTTAAAACCTGGTGTCTTGTTCTCGGTGTGAATCAAATTTCCAACAGCTTCATAAATACGTCACCGACTGGAGGCCTTTCGAGTAAGCATATTGCAGTTTCCTGACATTTTCATTCCTCTATCTTGACATTTCTGAAGGGCATAAGAGGCCTAAAAAAAGAAACAGCTGCTCCCAGGGCACCATATGTTTTCAATTCCATTCTGCACTGGTGTAATAGATGGTCTTATTATAAATATGCAGCAGTTTTCCAGATGAGCCTCCCCCTCCCCCGTAAAATGACCTGGTACAACTGCACAGAGCGGAGACAGCTGGGAGAGGGAAGGAGAAGGAGCACAGGCAGGAAGAGCCCTGGGAGCTTTTAGGCACCCATTTAGAAGGTGCTGATGTACTACATTAATATTCAAGTTACCAACCCAGGCCCTAATGCTGCAAATGTTTAAAGAAAAACCACTTGACTCAGGCGAGCAGTTGCGCAGCAATGCTTGGCAGAAGTTTCCAGCCTCCGTACATGATTTCCCCCACTCCTCCATCCCTCCTGCTGCTTTTTCTGAGGCGCTTTCCTGGTTTCTTAAAATCTTTCTGTAGATGATCATTTCTGTACAAGGCAGCATGTGGGTTGCGCAATTGCTCTCAGCAACTGTTATTTATCAGGAGATTTTCATATGGCTCTCTCTGCAAGGGACCAAGGCTCTTGTGAGACTTTGTTCTTCTTTTAAACAGCCAAACAATCCCTAATAGAATTAATATAATATAATAAAATATAATGTAATATAATAAAATGCCCTCATTGGTTAGAATAACTGCGGTCTATAAACCAGTGCAGCTGTAGCAAGCTGTAGAGTTGTTCTGGCATTTCAGAAGTTCCTGTCTATTATCTGGCTGTTCTGGGCATCGTTATTATGATGATTGCCTTACATATCCCTGTTTTCAGTTATTTATACAATGGCCCAAGTTTAACTGTTTGGACTTTTTGTTCTGCATGTTGGCCAAACTGTGTCTTTCCAATTGCAGCTTGCACATGCAAAGGAGAGATGTGCTGGAGCACTGCTGAAATCCCCATGGGGTTTCTCTGCATTGGCCAAGGTGCTGCCTTCCACAGCAGTTACAGCAACTGGCTGGGCCAGCCCCGGACTCCAGACCTGTGAGAGGCAGAACTAGTTTCACTCCAACACAGAGGGCAAGGGGTCAGATGAGGCAATGGAGAGGTTGAGGAAAGACAGAAAAGCAGCCTTTAATTTGATGCATCTTTGCCCTGAGTACAGCTGCAAAAATCACAGCAGGTCTTCTCTTTCCAGGAGAAGTTTTTTGGTGGGTAATTTTTTGGTCAGCTATGGCACCGTGTGCAGTGCCTTGAGTGTGGCAAACTGCAACTGAGTGTGTATGGGGAGGACCTGGAAACCTCATCCACACACAAAAAAAGAAAATAGTAGGAACCTTGATATCTACATCTTCACCAGCTCTGAGCTCTGACTTGTGCAGCAGAATTCACAGTATAGTACCTGCAAGCAAACTAGCTGAGAGATGAGTGGAATAAAAGATGGGAAAAAAGAAAGCCCATTAAGAGGGCCATGGAGCTGTAACTGGCTTCAGCAAGGCAGCAGTTCCTAATGAACAAGGAGATCCGTGGACAGATTTCATTCCATAATAAAATGTTTTGCAGTCATAGAGCAACTTGCATACCAAGGGCTGAAAATGCCTATTGATGTTTGGTAAAATGAAGCACGGAGAGATTATAGCAGTCTCTCACAGGGCCCTGAGTGTGTTGATGACAGCACTAGAGAAAGACCTCGAAAATCCTTCAAGCCCACCATTCAGACAAGCTCTTTAGGTTGTCTTACACATGAGGACACAGCAACACCAACGAGCATCCAGAGGGTGCACCAGCTGCCTGAGCACAATGCTCCACAGATGTATGTGCATTGGTGGGACTGGTCGCTGGCCCCTCCAGGAGCCTCAGAGACTCAGGGCTGATAAACAGACACTTCTGGTGTGTAAATTATCTCACCCTTGTGTCTGACATAGGGCAGATGGGTGTCACCCTGGAAGTATGCATTTCTCAAAAACTTGTATCAGTAACAGATTTTTTCTCCCTTAGCAATTCCTGCACCAATTACCTGTTAACATGTCAATCTTTGCCATGGCCAACTACCTAAACAGTTAGGATTATATATGTCAAATGCTTCTGGAGTTTGACCAAAAGTTACAATGAAGAAGAGGGAAGAGGAAGGGCAATGGCAAGGAAAATATCTGCAAGTGAAATAGATGTTATGAAATAGTTTAGGGGGAGGAGGTGGAGGAGCAGGATGCAGATGAGCCATGTACACCAGTATGGTGGTGAGTGTATCTCTGGAGTACAGAGCTTCAACACGTAATGGTCATTACATTCTGAGGTCAGAAGAGACTGCTTCCATGGCTTAGATGACCTGCTTAGTGCTTGCTTCTCAGGGAACATCTGCTCCAGATCCAGAATCTGTGCTTAACCTAGAGGATGTCCTGTTTTGAAATATTACTGTTGGTTTTAAGGAGACTAGTGGCTAATGGATTTTCCATCAGAAGCCTCAATAAGCGATTTCAGTGGCTAATATCTCTCAACATTGTCATATCATGACTTATTTCAAATGCAGATTTCCCCAGCTGCAACTTCCAGTCATTGGATCTGGTTATGTCTATGTCTACGAGAGTGTAAAACCTCTTTGCTGTCAAATTATTTTTCCTTATAAAAACTCTTATGAAGAGTGACAAAAGTCTCTCCTTGAACCCAAGGTAAATAGACCAACATCTTTGAATCCTACTGTAAGGCACGCTTTCCAGACCTTTGATCATGCTTGTGGTTCTTTGAGTTCTCTCCAACTTTTAATGTTATAAGATGAAAGAAGGACCCCAGACCTGACATGTTATTTCAGGAATAATCAGATGTCTGCAGATACAGAAGGAACATAACCCCCCTAATCTTAGCTGAGACCCCTTCATTTCTTCAGCCAAGCACTAATGAGGGCTGGCTGGCCATCTCCTAGAAGTAGGATATCAGCCAGTCACCCCTGCCACAACTTCCCCCAGTTTTGCACATCTTGGTTTCTCAGAAAGGCAACCACATATTCTAAGTATGACTGAACTGTTGGCCACCTACAGACATGGCCTTACCTTCTGCTGTCTTGGATGTACCATTTGTTTATGCCCAGCTTATGTACAGTTTGGCAACATACAGATCTCACATACAGATCACTACAGATCATCTTTATCCAGATTGTACTGCCCTCCATTTCTCACCTCTCCCACTATTTTTGTGTCACCTGGAAATGTTATCAGCAATCATCTGATTTCCTCTAGACTAGTGATGAAAATATCCCTGAGGACTGGACAAGTCGAAGACCTTTGCAAGACTTCTTTAGGAAAGCACCCATTAAACAGTGAGTGTCTATTTACCTTCCATTATATTTTGAGACGTAATACTTCACTGGTTTTTTCCCTTTCAATGTGTATCTTAAAGGTTTTCTATCACTGTAGCTTCTTCGTTAGGAAGTGTATGGTAAATCAAGCATTTTGTGGAACTGGAAGTATATACTATATCTATGCAGTTACCCTTACCACTCACCTTTGTAAATTCCTGAAAATATCACACTGGCTACCCCAGTCCTATTTTTCATAAATAATTCATTGACATAATTTGTATTAAACTTCTTTAATTCCTCATAGTAAAGTCCTATAGCAGCAGTCCTCTATTTCCCTTCAGGGAAATAGTCAGGGCAGCTGACTCAGTGTTAACCAGGTCATTCCATTTGCCCCTTTCAGAGCTAAATAAATATAAATTGAGTCTTTCAGGAACTTTATCACTCCAAAGGCCTCAAAAGAATTAAAAAGCCGTATGCTATAATAGAAAATAAAGCAGCAGAATATTATTTGTCCAGCATAATTCTGGGTGAGTTAATTTTCTGCTTAAGTTATTATCTAAATAAAAGCATTTCTAGAAGGGTGCTAAAAGAATGTACATTAGCTTTTCAGCTTAGCAACAGTGTTTCCAGTTTTGTCAGTGTATTATCTTTTCACCTATTTAAATATCTTTTATGACAGTTTATGTGTGTAGTCATTCAGTCCAGATGAAAACTAAGTATCCTTAGAGAAATTTAAGAAATAGCAGCATGGGTCATTCAAAGGACAAAGAGCAAGTACCTGTGATGGACAGACAGGACTGGTGCAACCAAATAGCAATCCATAAAAGCAAATAAGGGGAACATCTTTCAAAAAGGGGAGCATGCCAGTTAAAACAAACCTCCATCAGGGTCTATCTTATACAACTGGAATTTCAGCAACCAGTAACTCCAGCTTTCCTTGGTCTTGGCACTGGAAGGAGGAAATACCTTCACAAGGATGAACTTTTCCTGGACAATGAATCCAGTATGTTGGACTGCCATGTGCTTGCTTTCCAACACCAGCCGTTGCATACTGGTCTCCCCCACTTGCAGTTTCTCCCTTTGAAGACTTGTTTACAACTCTCCACATGGTTTCTTCTGCTTTTTTGGTGCTCATCTTCCAATGTAACTCAATACCGTAAGAACATTTTTTTCAAATGAGTCCAACCCAGAAAACCTTTGACTTGTCTAGCCCATGTGTAAGACAACTGTGCGAATACAAAGTAGACTATATTTTATCCCATTGTGTAGATAATCTGCAGATTTAGTTGATGTTTGCTCCAGCATCACAGGCAAGCAAACTTTTTACTGATGCAGCCTATGATGTCTTTACAAAAATGGATCTTGCAATATCAGTGTCAACTTCCCTTTAGGGAAGGGACTTCTCACTTGGCACTGAACTGTAAGCTTCACTTTTCTCTCTCACAGAAGTTCACAGATGCATCTTGTTCTAGATGTGAACTCCAAAGAGCTTACATTTTGAACAGAAAGTGGGAAAGGGAAAAAACCCACACACCCAGGTGAAGCAGATTTCTCCGGGACACCCAGCAAGTGAGGGATGGAGCTGTCAAAAATGCACGTCATCAATCCTCACCTGCAAGCTAAGAGGGGATCCTTTGAGGACCAGTGCCTCTTGACTGCACGACAAGGACTGTAGACCTAGTCTCCTGAATTTAACTGGTCCTGAACTGTGTGTTAGCTATTAAGAGTCATGTTTCAGGAACAATGCATACCTCTCGACTGGGAGAGAGTTCCCAAGCATGTCCCATATGTCAAGTGGCAAGAACTGTGACTGGAGACATTTCTCACTTTCTCCAGTGGCAAAGAGCAGTCGGCTGTGCCGCAGTCACCACTAATAAATTATACTACATTTCTCTTGTCACCAGACATGCTCAAAACACACACATTTCTAATATCTAAGCCTGGGTAGCATTTATTAGCAAGTGCTGATGTGTTAAGTACCACACCTCCTTCTTGGGTCTATGTGTAATTTTTTCCTTCTCTTACCCTGTGAAGAACCAGGACATAACCAATCTTGACTCCCTTTTCTCTACTAATGCCTTCAGGCAGAAGCTTTTATGCCTGAAAAAACTAGAAGCATCAGCACAAAACTGCCTGGGATTAGACCTTTTGCCTTTTATGGCAAAACAAACAGGTCTTCTTGAGGTCATATTCAAAATGACTGTGAAAAATGTGATGGGGGAAAGTTTTGGCTGCTTGCCAGTAGCTGTTCACATGTCTTTGTTCCTGTTGATGAAAACCATACTTATTACGAGGCTGACATCCTTGTGGGCTAGCTGCATATGCACACAGAAACCATGCAGATATTAGCTGTTTGGGGCAGCAGAGCTGAGAAGATTTTGCATGCAGCTTCTCACCAGCGCTTTCTTGGGCAAGGGAAGGTGGCACTGGTGGTAAGCAGTCCCTTGCTCGGATTGTTTTGCTGCCACATCTGGGACACCTACTGAGTCCTCCGTGCATATCTGCTCGGTTTTACCTCACCCAGTTTATCACAGAACCCCAAAATCTGAAAGTGCAGCTCTGATCTCTAATGCATTAACAAGACATGCTGATGCAATATTAGTTTGGTGGGATGTAATTAACAGATGTGTGGGGCTTCAAAATGTGTTATTAAGGTACTCTGCTGGCTCGCAATTCATTCCTCTGGACTGAAAGAGCCTGCCCCTCTGCTTTGTGTAGCTCTTTTTGATCTTCTCTCCGTGACTCTGATAATGGTCCCTCCTCCCCTTAGGAAGAAAAATCCTTTTATCCTCTTTTTTCCCTCTGGGTGTTTGGCTCTGTTTTCTGGCTTCAGAACGGTGAAGGGGGATAAAGCTAAAAGATCCCTCCAAAAATAGTTCTGATGATTAGGACTCTTCCTGCCCTTGGAGGGCCTGGGTGTATTATCTTCTGCTGAGCTCTAGCTTCACTCCTGCTTCATGAAAGGATGGGCAGAGTGCAGGGAGGCTGGTGCTGAGGTCCAGCTTAGCCAGAGTGAAAGACCCCTCTTCCCTGTGCCAAAGACAGACGCTGAAGCAAAGTCAATGGGAAATTGTACCAGCAGCAAGGAAAGAGCCACATTCAGAGGTCCCTCCAACACGGGCAGTGTCCGAATGTGGCCCCTTCCCTGTCTTTGCTGCCACATGCAGAGGGATCGGGGGGGGTGGGGGTGGGTGGGGGGGTGTCTAGGCAGGGGGTTGTCTGTGCCCTCCCATAAGACCCAGGCACTTGCTCCTGTCCAGCATTGCTCTCCTCACAGGAAGCAGACGCTGGAGGAGCTGCTTGCCTGCCTCTTTTCCTAAGGGAGTGGGGATGGATGCAAGGTGCTCACTCTTTGGGGTAGTGTCTGGATCTCACCTGCTCAGAGCTGACCCATACATCCTTGCTTGTGTTTTACATCCTAAAGGCAGTTTCCCAAGCTGTGCTAAAGGAGGGCTGTTCTCAGAACAACTTCAGCCTGACGGAGACATAAGGACAAGCCACGTCCTGCCATCGAGCTCCTCCACAAAGCCACAGGCAGGGTGAGGACAGCCCATTCCTTCTGCCCTTGGAGTCCTCCAAAGGACGCTCTGTGAAGCTGCAAGGCCAAAGAGCACTGCAGGTTGCTCAGCAGGGCCGTCAGGGTTGGGGGGAAACCCTCCAAAAGAGAAACCTGATATGTTTGTGGGTGTTACACAGAGCTGAATTATTCCTTGGAAATGTGTAAGCAAAACTTAGGTGTTTTTTGTCAGCAGAAGCTTGGTAGCTGGGAATCCAGGGAAAAGTGCTTTCTACTGTGCCAGCACTTTTAAGCAAGTCCGCAGTGATGTTGGTGTAGAAACTGAGAGCTGCCACAGTGCTTCAGGACCTGGATCTGCAGGCAAAGAAATGAGCACTTGGTTATTTTTTTAGTTTCAGCCTCTAGCTCTGAAGTGTGGGGAGCAGAGCTCACATCTGTGAGTGTCATGTGAAAAAAGCTCCGTGCTGCCTAAGCAGTGTGCTAGCTAGAGAAAAAGAAAATAGCGTACTGAAAGGTTGATGTGATCAAATAAAAACATATCATTGTGCCACTCAGATTGTGAAGGAGGTAAAATAATTAAAAGTTTGAACAAAGCATTTTCCAACTCCCTTCTGCTCTTTTCCCTTAGGCATTCGATACATTGCTTCATCTTAACAAGGGAAACCATACTTAATTTGAGCCTGGATTCAAATCACCTGAGCCTTGATCGAAAAGTAAATGCAAAGTCGAATCAATTTCATGTAAAGCTGAGTATAGACAGCTACTGGGAATTACAGCCACTGCCAGCAATTATCACAGTTGTGATGGTTATTTCCAGAGATACTTTATATTTTGTTTTCCCACGCTGCACTTCATAACACACAAACTCACAAATTACCTTTTATGCTTCACCACTGAAATATTTTTAATTCACTCAAAAAATTTAAAGAATAAATCAATATCTCAGAAGCTTAGAACTTGCCAAATATCCTTCATTTACATTAAAAATATTTCTACTCGAAAAGTGCCTCCAATTTAATTGAATTTTCAGAAGTGTCTTAGAGGCTTCCTTTCATTGTCTCTGGATAACACAAGTCAGTAGTTCTCTCTTTCACTTCTATAGCCACTGCCTGTCTTTTGGAGGACAAGGTCTGGGGCAGAAACTCTTCCTGTGCTGATGATATGACTTTGCTGACTGGCTCATGACTCACTGGGAAGGTTTTGCATCAACCACCTGTGAAATCCATCCCAGTCCACCCAAGCCTCCTCTTTAACTTTCTGAGGCCCCTATCCAGTAAACATCTGCCTGTCAGAGAAGTATTTATAGCTGAAGAGACTCATCAAAGAGTCCACAATCTGCTGCTGCTGGAGAAAAGGCAAATCTTGGGTTTAGTGTGCTCACAGGTGCTCGCTTGCTTGAGGAAGGGATGTCCAGCCCAGCCATGTTGACACCTCTTCAGATGGAGCTGCCTTTCCATCCATGTTAGAGGGCTGGTTCCTCCTCTGTGGGCTGACTCTGTGCCAAGGGTATGAGGCTGTGAGAGGGTTCGGGTTTGATCTCACCTGAGCAAAGTGGGCAGGAAATATTCACTTCACCCATTCCTAGTCCATAGAATTGGGACCGCAGATGCCAGGTGGGAGAGGAATTGGGGACCAGCGGCTTTGGAGCAGCTCTGAAGAGAAGCCAATTACCTGCCTTGCATCAAATTTCTATTTGCATATTAATGAAGATACATTTCATAGAAACCAGAATGTTTAATAGAACATTTCAGACTTATGAAACGTGTGAGGCTGAGACTCAGGGAAGAGAAGCAACAACTTGTGAGCTGGGTGACCTGTCATATGCCGGAAGAAGCAAACAGCTGAGCTGAAGAGCCTGCAAACAACCTTGTGGCTCAGTTTGTTTGTGCATAGTTCAGAAAAAAAAAAAAAAAAAAAAAAAAAAGACTATCCAATGCTAAATATGAGCCTTTTGCAATAATCAAGATCAGGTTAAAGAATCTGTGGTCCAAGAAACAGCTTGATGTACCAGATCATGTATTCATGCTGAATATTTCAACCAGCTCTAACTGCAATTATACATTTTCCATTCTAAATATACTTTTTCTAGTGAGTGGCAATGAAGAAATGTTAACAGCTTGCTTGGAAGGGGGCTGTGCTTTGGTTTACAGTGGAGTTGTAGCTACAGACAACTGTTTACATCTAGCTACATTATTCAGGTACATTTCTGAGATAGGCATCTTTGTAATAAATGGCACCCTGAGTTTTCTTAACTGGGGATACTGTCTTGAAAATAACAGCTTGTGATTTTATTCAAATTACTTACTGCAGCAGCTCAAAATTTGGCCCAAGCTGTTTATGGATTGGGGCAGATCCAGGACTACAGAGGTCAGGAAGAGTTCAAGTTCATACATAATGTATGGTGTGTTTTAATAAGGCTCCTTTCATACCTCAGTTTGTCTGCCCGCCTTTGCATGAAGCTGTAAAGCCACAGGCAGCACTGTTTAAAATTAAAAAGGCACAACTAAAACCCTCACCCTCTGCACTTTTAAAGTTAGGTCTATTTTCCAGGTCACTCCATCGAGCCCCATCACAGCTGTGCGAGGCAGTTACCCTGTGCGGTGCGGGAACGCCTCCCCTCCGAGCTAATTATCCAGCTCTTTGTTTCAGCTCCTCTGTTTGCTCTGGGCATGTCAACCGTGGGAAATTCCTGCCTTTGCTGGGAAGTTGCTGATGGTGGAGTGAAAACATTTTTACATAGATTAGGCCTTTAAAAGTGGTTACTAATACCCACTAATATGGATGGACACTTTCTGCTATACATTGCTTTGCTCTCTTTCCCAGCTATTAAAGAATGCAGCATCATGAGAGCCAGTTCTGCAAGATGCTGAGCCTTTGGCTGTCATCCAGCAAAAACTTAAATATAGGGATAGTCCCATTGACTTCAGCTGGTTGGAATGAGCCCTTAGGCCCAGATCCTCAAAGGCATCTGGGCAACTGGCTCCCAAGGTCTGGACTTAGGTCTGTTTGCACGTGTGATATATTTGGTGCTTACGACAGGGGCTGTTTAATCAAACAGCTCTTCCCTTTGGCTGTACTCTTTTATTGCAAGATAAAGATTCACAATTTTCGTAGTCAGGACTGGGGACGACAGAACTGGATGTGCTGATTTCAGTTTCTTGCTTATAGAAATGTGTCCTAAAATCCTATTTACAAATGATTCAAGTAATATACTGAGCATGAGTCTATGTTCCAGCAGAAGCTCCAGCCCTACAGCCCCCTCCCCATGTAGAAGTTAGCTATTGTCATCCTATTTTTGAAGTGAGAGAATGAGTGCTGGAGCACCTATGTAGCTCACCAAAGGTCATGCAGTGGGTCAGGAGTTATGCCAGAAAGGAAAAAATCAGATTTCCTGAGCCATTAGACAGCACAGCTCCTCCTGCGGGTGAGAAGAGGGGGATGAGTACCAGCCCATTTTGCAGCCAGGCAGCGCCCATAGCTGGCAGATGGGAATTCGGTCGCCCCATGGGTGCAGGCACAGTGCAGGTGCCTGTCTTAAAAAGTTTGTGCAGGTGCACTTTTCTACAGTAATTGAAAGTAAATATGAAGATGGGAATGCTTTTAAACTCCTGGATCTGGGTCCCTGCCCTGGTTTTGTTCTGAAATCATAACAAGCTGAGAATCCTCCTTCCCTCCCCACATTTTTTCACCAAAGGAAACCTAAGTTTTCAGGCTATGGTAGAGAAATGCACTGTGGTCAGGCTCAGACCCTGCAGACCAGGACTCCAGCACGTGTCACAGCTCACGTTGCAGAGCAACTTAAACACGTCCTTCCTCTGCCATCCGCTCAGAAAGGAAATATTGCAGGAGAGTTACTGTCTGGCTGCACTATCAGATTCAGTGCTGGGCAAACACAGAGGCTGCAGTAGACGGGCACGTATTTGTTTCACTTCCTTAAGATGCAACTGCTTGCCGAATATATGTAGTTACATCAATATACCAGAAGTATGCCAAATTCAAACACTTTGAATTTCTTCTACACCAATTACACAATTTCTTCTATACCAGAGAATATTCCAGTCTTGCTTGGCAGAAAGCACTTCCAGCATGCAGCAGTGGGTGCCTGTACAAATATCAGAGGCAGATTATGAATAAGGACCTAAACATGTTTATGACATTTAGGGTGGGATTCAGCTTTACTTTCAGGCACCTCAAGCCTCTATCGTATGGCTGTGTATTTGAAATTTGGATATCAAGGCTCCCATTCTAGTTGCTGGAGGTCAGGGACTCCACCTAAACATAGGCTTCTAAAGCCATTTGAGATGCCCTAGGGCATCCCCCACCTCACCTGTAGCTGCTGCTCTAAAAGGGCACAGGTGTCTCTTAGCTCGTGTGCTTCATCTGCCAGCCTTTCGGGGTTGTCCCAGACAGCCCTCCTTACCTGTGTGTGGATGATCTTGTATCTCATTCAGTCTCATTTTCTGTTTGCTCCCCTTACAGATCCTGTCATTGCACATCCCTCACAAGCCTGCTGTTTTCACACCACACAGCTTCTTCCACGCCTGCTTGGCTGGCAAATGCACTTTGGGGCCAGATTCAACATAACTGGGTATTATATCAAAGATGCAAGGGAGATAAAAAATGGAAATGATACTCCATCTTCGCAGTTTTGACAGCATAAGCCAGGAAGCAAAAATGTTAAGTCTTCACAAGGGAGATCCGTAGGCAATTCATTGCATACCAAGAGCCTTCCTGAAACACTTTTCCATCTGGAGGGTCTCACCGATGCCGGACTGCCAGCTCCTTGGGAGGTCACAGATGAAGAGCGCAAAGCCAGAGACAAATTACTCACCCCAGCAAGTGACCACAGGGAGGCTCAGGGCACACTGCAGCCAAGAGGGCAGGAGGAGCAGGGACACAGCCCTGCTCTCGCCATCCTTGCTGGAGCCGGCCGGTGTGTTCCCCTGCCTCCAGAGTCAGACGCCTCCCCATGCCACTCCGTGGGACGAGCTGCTCGGCGATGCTCTCGGAAGCAGCATCTCTCTGCCTGCCTGCCCTCAGCAGGCAGCTGCAAAGCCTCGGTAAAGCCCAGGGTACCAGTGGCCTGGCCACCATCCACTCAGAGAGGAGCAAAGGGGGTGCAAGGTTTTGCTTCCTGCCATGTGCATGGAGCAAGAAGCCATGCTGACAGGTCCCCTGTGCAAGCCCACAGTGACATTTTCAGCCTGGCCCCAGGAAAATGCAGCTTAACCCTTGCCAGGAGTTGCTTGTGCTGTGGTGCTCCTGAGACATGAAAAGAGCTGGAGGTGTTTGACCTGGTAAATGAAGCCTGATGTATAGGATTGCTGTCTACAAGATCACCAGGACAAAAACCTGGGAAAGAGAAAAACTGTTTAAGCTGGAGATAATATTAGCCCAACAAGTGGATATAAACCAACAGTGAGTTTAGTCTGTTCACCAATACAGGAGGAGTCTTTCAACAGGAGCAGGACAATGTAGCTGCTTAAAACCTGATGCTCATCAGGGTAAGGTAGGCAGGGTTTAACGTTTTGGCTGTAGATAGGATCCAGGGTTGCTGAACCAGCAGGTCCCTCACAGCCTTCACATCTGGAGCTTTAACATCAGAGAGGCAGCTCAAGACACACAACATGCATCTTTAAAGTAAACTCCTCAGATTGCATTAGATAGCAGCTCCCCACACGACGTGACCAGAGCGAGACCTTGCACTGCCGGTCCTCATAGCCAGAGACAATGAATGCTAAACTTCTTGGAGCCCAAAGCTCAGCCAATTCTCAACTCTCTACCAGATTTAATGACACTTTTCAATTTCTGTTTTCTAATGCTGAAAGATCAGCATAGCACAGACATTGGCTTGCTTAATATATTGTAAAGAAGATGGCTTTAGTCCCTAGTGATGATTCAACAAATACTGACACCGAACCTTCCTTACTTAGAAAAGCTAAGTCCTTCCAGCTGAGTACCGTTTGCTAAAAGCTATGGATCTTTTAACTACTTCCCAAAGAAAAAATCAGCTTCATTTAGGCTTCCAATTAAAGAGAAAAGAAAAAAAAATTAAATGCTACACAACAGTGTTTTCCTATCTTTATTAGTTACTGCTTTCCCACCACCCATCCCCGTGTTGGCTTGTTCCTGACAGCCTTGTGGGAAAGAGGATGTGGGACCAGGCAAGGGAGAGGCCAGAGGCAGGTTAATGGTGACTTTCTGAAATCTGTGCTGATTTGAGAGAGGTGAGACTACAACCCGAGATGGCTGTTAAATGTCAGTGTGACAGGGAGTAGCAGACACCTCATGCAACACTGGACTGATGCTTCATGGCTTTCGTTTACTGAACCAGCCCCAAATGAACATGATCAGAAGGCAGGGAGGAGCAGAACAACATAGGGAAGATTTCCTCTTGCAGCTTCTGAATGCTTAAGAGTGCTCAGAGTCTGAATCCTGTTTATTCATGCTATAAGCTTTAATCCATCCCCTTTAATTTCATTGCATGTATGTGTGCAAAACCTCTGCAGGATGTTGGATGCGTGGCAAGTTGTGCTAATCACAAATCCAAAATTTGCAGCAGGCACTTGATCTTGGCTTTAGCCTTCCCCTTTAGGTAGTCCTGAAGTGAAAACTTGACTGTGCCCTTTGTGTAACCCTCCCTGGAGGAATGAGGCACCAGTACAGATGAAGGAAGTACTGAAATTTTGAGGAAAGGATGTTATGAGCTTCCCTGTGTGCCGATGCTTGAATAGCTGGGCACTCTCTGAAATCCCCTCTCACGAACTCATGCTTCTTGAAAGGGATCAGTGCTCAGTGCTGAAAACTACCCTGTTTGTTCCTGCCACTCTGATGAAATTCTACAAGACAATTTGAGGACAGGGGGTTCATCTGTGCAAGGCTGCACTTCCTTTCAAACTGTAAACATCAGCAAGTGAAAACAGTCAATTTTGGTTCTGGTCATACACATTGCAGTTCATTGGGGACCACTTCTGCGTTAAAGAACAAATTTCCCCTCTTGGTGAGGAAGGCTCATCCCTATGCGGAGCTGGTCCTGATTATCCCTATATGCAGATCCTCTTATATCAGGAGAAGTACCTTAACTGACTTACAAAGGAGTGAGGGTTTTCTCTCTGGAGCCAGAGTGTATCTCCATATACCACTGTATTCATTAGGCAGGCCAGGAAAGCATCTGGACACTCAGGCCAGCTGGCACAGGACAGAATGGGCTATCAGCCTCCAAAACAAGGTAACTGCTTATTGGGAATGGTGAGAAGAAGGATGAAATGCTGAAATTGCATGCGCATGTAGGGGCCGCGCATTAGCACAGGGCTCGGGATGCACGCCGGGACCGCTCTGTAGGAACGGTCTCATCCCTGCCTCCGCAGCCCTTGGTGCTGATGGAGGATGTGGGCTGTTTGCCTTGGTCTATCCCAGCAAGGTCCCAGCTGCTTTCCTGACTTACTGTTTTTCCATCCTGGGCATATGACAGCTTCCCACGTGCCTGCGACCTGACTGAAAGGCAGGTGGCAAACCATGCGAACACGCCATGCTTTCACTGCAGCCCCGTTTCATGAGCTCAGCAGTGCTTGGGGAAGGGCTATTTATCAGGTAAAGGGTGGAAGCCATGGTGAAGAAGCCCTGCTCCCACATCAAACCTGATGAGATGCCAGCAGTGATGTGACACAGCTCACCAGCAAGGTCTAACTGCACAGTTACATCCCTCTTGTGCCATTTTTCCCGTGCAATCCTCCCCATAAAACATTCCCATGGAGTGGACTTCCACCAGGGCTTCTCCAATGTTTTGAAAACAAAAGGCACTTCTTTGGCACAGCTGTCTTGGTATGAGCCCCTAGATAGCCTGAGGACTTGGGAGAATTTTGTAAGCTTGAATTATTCTTATGCTTTTTCTAATGTGCTGCAAATCTCTACAGGCTTTTTGGTGACCTTCAGGAAGGCTGTGACTGACACTGTGTGGGCAAGACTTGTCTAGATTGTAATGGATAAGGCTCTGAATGGGAATAAGGAGAGCAGGGGAAGGCTAAACCCAAGCCCTCATGTAACTTAGAAATCCCTTAGGGCAGGATTCTCTAAAACACTTGTGCAACCCAAGGACATGTCCCACTGAAACAGGGGAAGCTCTGCTGCTCTTTTACGTGCATTTGCAAATCCCACTCTTCATCTCCAGTGTGTCTGCCTTGCAGATTATAAACTATGGGGTAACTGTAGGCACTTCTGTTCAATGCCTAGATGAGGCCCTTGGAACCATTTGGCATTGCTGCTTTATAAATAATGTTAAAAAAATAATCCCAGCCTTGCCTCTGCTATGTTGTTTTGTTCTGAATTTTCCTCTGATTTGTCTGAAAAGAGCATGTTTCAGAGATGTTTCTACCCTCAGTGTGTTATATTGATCAATTCCTGCAATTACATAATTTGCCCAGTGATCTTCCCTGTTCTCTCTTCCTACCACCCTCCACCCCCACAGTGGGTGACCTTGGTCAGGGTGGATAGGAGTCTCTCAAGAAACACCTGGTTGCTTCTCAAAGCAGTGAAGTCATGCAGTAGGAGGTAATCTCCTTTCTGAGTCAGCTTTCATCTCGTGTCCCAGCCTGGTGCCAGCTAGCATTACACATTCATTGAAGCTGCAGTCTAAGAGGGTTGGTTTTTTCTCCACACATTGGATGAGATTTTTCAAGGTCACTTTGTGACAGTTGAGCATCCACGTTGCCTCAAAGCTTGGTGGGAATTGGGAACCAGACTGCTATGGACACCTTCAAATACCCAACCCATAACTGACATGTAGGATAGGTGTAAAGCATAAAGAATATTTGACACTGCTGTTACCCACTGAGTAGAGAAGAGGCAAGCAGCACCTTCTCTCTCCAGACACCTCCCGTCCCCCTTTCTCCCTGAATCTTGACTTGGCTGAATCTTCCCTTTCTTGTGCTCCAGTCATGTCACATCCAGATCCTGCTTTCCTCTATAGCACATCCAAACTTCTGCATTGCCTTCAGCCAGCACAGCCAAAACCCGGCCAGGCTCTCTCCAGCTCATGCTTTCACAGCTGCTGGCTCTTCCTTGCTGGCTTGCCCAATGACCCCCATGGTCTTTCTCATATGTCTTTCAAAATTCAACTGTTGGTGCCATTTTCTGGTGCCCACTCATTCTGAGCAAAATAACTCCCACACCCCATTTGTGAAAACATCTTTAAAGCAAACAGAGAAAAATGTTCAGTTGTTATTTCTCCCTCCCTCCCACATTGCTGAAGATTTGAGTGCTAAAACTTGAACAGCAGCATTGTAATATTATACCTGGAAATGTCACATTGACGACCGAGGATTTTGAGTGATGATGCCCTAAGCAAAGCCAGTCCATTCTGCAGAGCCTTGAAAGATGAGCTGCTTGATACGGGAGCAGAGGGAGCAGCAAGAAGATACAACCATCCTCTTCCGAAAGAGGCAAGGGAAAATAAAGAAACACTTTGCTGTACAGAAACAGTGTGAATGTCCATCCTCCAGCCACCTGGTGCCACCTGAAGCTGCTCTTGTTTCTCTCTTCTTTGCTAAGGGACTCCGAGAAAATGTTGCACAGAACGGCTCAGGGAAGAGGGTGTCACTTCTGATTTGAGAAATAGCATCATAACAGGCAAAGCTTGGGATGCAGGGAGGAACGGCCTGACAGAGGAATGCATCAGGCAGTGCCCATGGCTCCTGGGGATGGGGGGAAGCCCCAGCTGCTCCCAGCATATAAAGCCAGCCTGGATGAATGGAGGAAAATCTCATGGAGACAGCACTGCCCCGTGCCCCAGGTGAGCCCCAGTTCCCAAAGCACCATCACTGGGGTCCCCTCACCCATTTGGTCAGTCCCAAAACCTCCCTGGGCATGGCTTCCAGAGGAGACTGGAACATCCCCCGCCTTCCCCTCATCTGTCAGTGGACAGCCTGGGCACACCGGGGTGTGGGTGGAAATCTGCAGCCTCCAACCCATGCTTCCCACCTCTGGGGTCAATGTCACAATCCCTAGTCCAGTAGCAAACAGATGGGGTCCAACCCTAGGCCAACAACAGAGACGGGGTCCAGCCCCTCCACCCTGACCCTTCTGGAAGGAATGGCCCAGGAGAGGAGCTGCAAGGACCAACGGCGAAGGGGGTGTGTGTTTGGAGCAAATCTAGATGTTCAGGTTTCACAGAGGACTCAGGCAAGGAATGTCTAATTTGATGGTCTTAATGAGGTGATGAATTCCTTGATGTCCAACTGAGGCGTATCCTACATTTGAACAAAAGCCTTGTGCAGGTGCATGAGTTAAATTATATTTTTTCTTTTGATCTGGCCTTTCATCCTAGAACATTTAAGGATACAGACTACACACCAGGTTGGACATTATCTTCCAGAGAAGGATTAGAAATCCAAAATAGGACTCAGAGTCCATCTAGGCCCTATTTTTCCAAACACAAAGGTTAGCTGTAAGCTTTGGGTAAGATTGCATGGGGCAATCCTCCTGCTCCTTGCAGGGTCCAGCCAAACCCACTACAAAGTGGTGACTCTCTCCAACACACTTGTAGAAATACTAGGACGAGGAAAATCAAAACACACCCTGTAAAGGCACAGCACTATCAGTCCCAAGACACAATCCAGGTACCATTTTCCTGCACTTCTGAGGCTTTCAGCACTTAGTACCCAAAGACTTACACTTACACGGGGGTGGGAGCTGAACCACCTTCTCCTTCACCTTTCTGATGCCGAGGTAGCTCTCCTGGTCCTTTAGTAAACCTACCTCCCTGATAAGAAGGGGATCATCATGGTGGAGGTACAGTGAGGCAATGAGCAGACACATCTTTCACAGACTGGTCAGAGCACTCTGAAGTTCAACAAACACTTTTAATTTTAAGTGTTTTTGCTTTGCATTCTGCTTTTGGCTCAGCTATTGTGTTGATAAAGCAATTACTGTATTACCTCACCCTTAGCTCCCAGCCTTGTGTTATCATGCTGAGCAAATCTTTGGGAACATCTTTAGCAGGCTAACTGTTTATAGCTTCGCTAGAGTCATCAGCTGGAGCAGTCTATGAAAGCTCATTTCTCTACTCTGAGACCAACTCTTACTTCTATGCTTGTTGCTGTAGAGCCAGAAAGCTCTTATGGAGACTTGTTTGGAGGCAGAAGGAAGAAGGTGCACACTGGCTAGAAACTGAAGAGAAATAAGTATGAGAAGGGTGGATGCAAAGTAGCACCCAGTTGCACGTAGGAACATGGGAGTCATGCAGTTACAGTCTGGCCAGAAGGAAGGCAGTATGTACATAAATAAAAATCATTAAATCATTTTAATGGTGTTTACTGCTTTTTAGGACACACGGTACTGGTTTGCAAAACTTGGCTTTCCTGTTTTAGATCTCTCACTATCTCTTTGTACAAAAACAACTCTACAACCTGCCTCCTTGCACTCATTCAAGGAACGCTGCCAGGCTGCCTGTTTGCTTTGCCCACTGCTGCCCGTAGGGACCACAGTGCTGGCTTCTTGCTCGGTACAATGTTGGAAGTGCACCTCCAGTGGACAGTAGTGCCCCATGAGCCTGCCAGAGAGGGCTTTGCAATGGAGAATAACCCCTGGTTCTCTATTGCTTCATATTCTACCACAGCTTTCCTGCTTACCAGCAGTACAACATAACAGTCATCTTTCACTTAAACAGCAATGAGATCATGCTGTCAAAAACAGACAGGCATCTGTAATCGATACAAAACACAGCACTCACTCAGAGTGTATACTGACCACACATGAACGCATGCTCCAGGCTCTTGACTGGCTGCCCAGCTCATGAGATGTTATTTCAAGGTGTGGTTGTTAATCTGTAAATCTTGAAATGGCTGGAGAGATGGCATCTTCCCATGCCGTCCTGCTGCAGCTTTGACAAACAAGGGTGCGTGAGCAAGCACTACCTTACTACAGACACGTGTGAGTCCCTGGCAGATGTTTCCCAGGGAGAAGCCAGGGCAAGTTAAGTTTGGTGCTGACGCTATCCCTTCTCTCAAACAGTCCACATCTGGGATGTATAGGGCACTTTGCAAAACATGCTGCTTTTTCAAGCTTTTGCATGTGCCACACATTCCTTAACTGTTATGATGGCTATTTCTTTTTCTGCAGGTTTTGATTACAAATAGCTAAAAAATAAAGAAAAGAAAATGGTGGGGTTTTTATTGTGTGTCAGATAGCCAGAAACCCAGTTGAGTAATTCCAAATATACTGGCATATCCAGAATAAGTCCATGGTAATCAATACTTGAGTGGAAGTTGGGCATTTCCTTATCAGTCGTGCCTTTTTAACTTTATTATCAGTGATAATACTGATATCCTCCTACATAGCAGGATTTGTCTGACAGTGCTCTCAGGGGTTTTGTAACAATAAGGTATTACATGGGACTTAAAAAAAGAAGTTGGATCCTAATCTCAGAAGCACAGATGAACTTTTCTCTGGGCTTTGCTTTGACATTACAGTGCAGGTCACAATCTGGCCCCAGCATCATTTCTGCAACTAAATCAGCCTATAGGCGTTTCTCACTGATTGGAGGAAAAAATGTAGGTTGAAAGGGACCCCTGGCCCCATGTCCTGCCTGAAGCAGGGCTAGCTTCAGAGTTTGGATTGTACTGTTCTCACATGGCAGCCACTGAGATGCTTTAGGTGGACTCCAAGAAAGAGACCACCAGTGTTTAAGAGGAACCTGGGGCAGAAAAAATATTGTACTGAGTCCTCTGGCCAGTGAGGAGACAGGCTAATGGGGAGGGAGCTGGGACTGGGGATAGGTCTCTGTTCATGCTTCATGTATAAGTCATTCAAGGTAAATGCCTGTGGCAGCACTAAAGCTTTAAGCATCCAACTGATATCCAGAGCTGATACAGGCACCCCAGTGTATGGATGTATATTTATGTCTCTTCCCTCTTAATGGGCAGGAGATGTTAATGTTGAGCATCTCCAAATGAGAGTTGACACACTGAGCAGGGATTCAGGCAAGTAGCACTGCTGAGAAGTGGGGTGTCTCTGAAATCTTCTCTTTCTTCTGGGTTCAGGTTTGTTGGTGAGGCTGAGCCTTTTCATTTCCTACAGCCCCTGTGAGGGCATGGAGACAGGCACCTTTCACAGCATGGGCTATGAAACCTGCCCAGGAAACAGGAAGCATGAACTCTAGGCTGCCTGCAGGCTTTGAACCCACAGCTCCCACATCATATGGCACGTTCTGACTGCTGGGGAGAGGCAACCCAGGGTGCTGGGGCCAGACCGGGATTAAATAAGAGAGAACCGAAGACTGCAGACCAGCCACAGACTGGAGAGAGGTGGGATTTCTAAGGAAAGGAGAGATTCTGAGTTGGTATTAAAGAGCCTGTGCATAAGCATTGCCTAGGAGCTGGATGGAGGGGAATGCTGCCTGCAGAGAGCTCTGCTGCTGGGGACAAGTGAGCAGCTCCCCCTGACACCGCGCTGCCTTCCTGGCACCCACTTCACCTTGCCCAGAGGTGGCTGGGGGTTTCTGCCCCATGCTGCCTTCTGCTACATACACGCAGCCCTGCAGACTAGCTCTGTGTGGTATCTCTGGAGCATGGTAGACTGTACATAGATAGTGGGGGCATTTTCAGGACATTACAGTGAATAAAGCCAAGTGAAACTTATCCTACCCATCAAAACCAAGCAGGTAAGCAGAAAAGGTTTATGTGAGCTCTAATAGGACAACTGTTGAGCAAGTGATGAAACATGCTGACAGATATAGAGAATTTATCTGAAACATCTGTGACGAGAGCATCCCCATCCTAGGGCAAGCTGGGTCACCCTTCATGTTATGTTCACTTTTAATGAGCTGTTACAGGCTTTTTTTTTTTTACAAACACTGACAGATCAATAGGTTACCTACAGTAATGGCTTGCGTCTATCTATAATACTATCTATAATATATGTAACACATTTAACATATCCATACATGTTTATAACAGATATTAATCAACAGATAACGCTCTATAAACTACCTGTGCACAGAGCCTTAATATAAAGCATGACAGCAAACTGTTCAAGCACAGCCTAACTTGGAGTGCCATGATCAACTTAAGTCATGTTTACACTTCTCATGTGTTTCATCCATATTAGAGATCAGGTCTTAAGGGCTTCAGTCCTCATGAAGCAAAAGAAGTGTCTAATTTTTTTTTAGGTTTTAAAGATTATATAAAAGTCACCTTGGCTTCTCTGCCGAGACTGTATCCCATTATTCCTGAGTCTGTTTTGAATTACCTTTCATGTACTGTAGGGAGGATCTCACACAAAGAAAAATAGGTTTTTATAAAATGTCTATGCAGTGAAATACAGGTGCATTTATTGATAATGTTGTTGTAGCCTTGAAAATTTAAGGACCTAGACAAGACACATTTTATAGGTAGAAGCAATATTTTTTATTGGGTCAACTTCCTGGTCTTTACAACTTTTTCTGTAGTTGGAAAAGTGAATTAGTTTGCAGGCACATGAGCCTTTCTCCAGGTCCCTGTCTGCATTGCTCCTCTGGGGCAGGGCACGTGCCAGGATGTGCTGCACGTGCCCAGGTACCCACTGCAGACGTGTCTGAGTGTGATGCAGTGCAGCATTGCTTTTCATCCACACCTGCTCAGCAATCTCGCAAGGAACTGTCCTTGCATTTTAAAAAAGGATGTGGCAGAGTGTGCCCACCAAACTGCACCTCGACAGGCAAAGGCAGGCAAGCTGGGAGCTGAGGGTGATGGTGAGGGACAGGGCAGTGCCCTCCCCAGCATGGTGCCATCCTGCAGCACCCAGCCAGAGAGCAGAGCAGGGACAGGGATGGTGCCCAGAGTCTGTCACAGCCCAGCAATGTGTGTCCTCAGCTACATGCTGCTGCTGGAGATATGGCCATGACTCCTGTTCCTGGTACCCCAGCAGCCCTGAGAGCATCGTGTGGAGATCAAAGCTCAAAAGGCTCCAGAAGCACTTTCCGTGGTTTACAGATAAGCCATTCTCAGAGACAACTCAGGGAGACAATTGTGACTTGTATTATATGAGCAAGGAGCTGACTTGGTTTGAAAAAGTTTGTCAGTGGGTAACTGCCCACCATAGGCTGCTGTCAGCTTGTGTAATGCTGAGTCTGATCATGCAGAGGTGCCTTGACAGGTCTGTGCAATGTTATTTTTCAACTCATTACTCAACTCTGCAGCTGAATCCATCAAACCAAAGGTGATTTTACTGCCTTTTGGATAAGCAAGTCAGCGTTTATTCAAAAGGCAGGCTTTTCAGTACAGCTGCTATCAGCCTTTTCACTGAGTCAGACTCAAAAATGAAATGTTTCTTCTCAGCAAATTGAAAAGAGCAGAGTCAGTATTTCCCCTGAGGACCTAGAGCTCAGCTGCAGGAGGTTGCTTCATTATGGTATTGCAAGCAACTTTCAAGGCATGCATGTCCGTGTGTGTGTGCATGCATGCCTGTATGGCCACACACACAGAGCAAATTTTGCTTTTATCCTTCCAACACACTTGGTGATAAACAAAATGAGTATTTAGGGAACAAATCTTCTATACTTTTTGAAAATTTTAGCCTGAATATACAAAGCAACCAGCAAGTCAAAATACCTACCTGTTCTCACCTCTTCATTACATTAAGCGTTAAGGGTTCTCTTTGCCAGGCTGTCAGAAGTAGCACTGATAATAATGTGCTGCCTTGTGGTCTGAGCTGAGCGCAGGCTTTTGTTATATTAGTTTGTAAGAAAATGCCTTGAACAGTTGATGATCTAAAGAGACAAAACAGGAATGAAATGTTCACTGTTTTCCAGATGATCAGCTGTGGTTTAGACACACAGAAAGTGAAATCCTATCTGTGCTGAAGTCAATGACAAAGCCTCAGTAGGACTGCAGGTTTTATCCCAGTTGCTTAAACAAAACATTACAAAATCTTGAGGACCTTTAAACCTACCTCCTGCAAAAAGCTTGAAGGAAATCTGCACAGAGGCAAACACTGAACATGTTTCTCAGGTCCCACATTTGTACCTTAAACCCCTGAGTACTTTTTAGTTGTTAATTCCCAGTGCTAAAAAATACAGGGCAAAAAAAGACTGGCTGTGGTATTGGACTGAGCAGTGAAATGAAAAAATCTCAGTTGCTGGTTCTTTGATAAACGGTTCTAAGCAAGTGACAAACGCCTGGTCTTTATGAGGAAAAATAGTACCTCATGCTGTGCTGTGATGAAATGTTTGCAAGCCCTGTGCTGTTCCACTGCTTTCAATACCCTTTTCTATGAAACCATTGCTTTCAGAGTCCTGAGGCTGGTGCCATCTCTTGTCTCCAGATGGCTGCAGGATAGATGCTTGCATAGGAGTCAGTCATTTCAGCTTCCTTGAGAGCTGATGCAGGGTGATAGGCACTTCTGAGGCACATACATCTCACCCTAAGGTTGACAGCTAAAATGAAGTGATGGCATGACAGCAAGCAGGAAGAAGAACACAGGGCTGACACTTTGAAATGAAATAGAAGTAAAGGAGGGACAAGATGAGGATGAAGGGGAAGGACTTGACTAAGCCATGACAAGATGCACAAGGCACCAACTGGACCTCTTCTAGCTCCTGTTCTCAACTCATGAAGAGAGCTATATAAACTCACACACACTTAATGAACGCTCCTTCCTATAAACCAGCTGCAAATTTCTTCCCTGCATTTGGATTATTTTTTGAGGGTTGTTTTAAAGGAAGGCTGTATGTGAAAGAGGATGACTGGAAACAGTTTGACCTTTCACCAGAGTTCAGCCCCAACACAGTCTGAAAAGACTGACATTTGATGGCTGTATAATTGTTTTCAGGAGATATAATGAGACAAAACATGTCAGCAGTAAAAAAAGAAAAGCAGAGGTGAAGGTGCTTGCCAGCTGGACTAGGGAGAGGCAGCTGTTGGTTGCAAAATGGCTGCTTTGGGTCTGGAAATGCTTCGTCTTGCCAAACTTAGAGAGAAATCAAAGGGTGTGCAGGGAAAATAGTCTCATACTTTGAATAATAAAATAGAAAGTACTCTCAGGTTATGAGCTTCTTTAAAGTGTGTTTTCTGAAACTTTGCAACCCAGGTATGCTACTCAGAAGTGGAAAGGTAAAATTAAATCTTTCTCCAAAATGATTCATGGCTGTTGATTTTTTGGTTGCATTAGCTTCAACACTGAAGCTAAGTGGTGGGTTGATACAGATAAATCCATCACAGTCCATCAAGAAGATTATTCTTTACCTCAGATAGGCCTATTCTCAGTCAGTTTTAAGATCCGTTACAGGCAGATATCCTACCTCCTGGAAGTTTCTAGTTTAATAAAGCTCCAGATGACTCCAGCAGTTACAGCAACATTCTCAATTCTAACTTCCAGATAAATCCAAAGCCCCACTAAAAACCCAAACTGCAATTTAATCCCCAAAAAATCTTAAAAATCCAGTTCAAGTCTTACTGTAGAACGTGTCAAAGCCCCGAATAATATCCTGTTCCCAAAATTGAAACAACAGCAAAAAAAAATGATCAACCAGGACGATTTTATTTTTTTGTATGATGTTCACTGCTGGAGAAAATTTTATCAGCAAATCTGTAGTATCCTAAATTCATTTTCACTACTCAAGTCCATAGTTTTTTATTGCATATGACATGCTGACTCAAGACATCTCACTGTTCAACATAAAGCTTGCTCTGTCTTATTAGCCACCCAGCCCATAGGGAAAGCATTCAACATGATGGACACCATGTGGCACAGAAATGTCTCCAATGAACAGAAACATCAGGAGGTGCATTCTTCTGCTCAGAATGAGTCTTAACAACAGCTGTTCACAGTTTGGTTATAAACTTCTTCCAGTTTTGGGCAATTATAGCACCCCTTCCCCCCACGCACACACACTGTTGTTGTGTTGTTATCTGTTGCTGTCTACTTAGAAGCTGAGAATAATATATTTGGTGGGATCATGTATCGAATTAAAACCAATGTGACCTAGTTATTGATTTTGGGAGGGGAAAAGAGAAAAAAGAAAAAAAGAAAAAAAAAATCTTAGAGGTCTTTTCCAACCTTAATGATTCTATTCTATTCTATTCTATTCTATTCTATTCTATTCTATTCTATTCTATTCTATTCTATTCTATCTTCTTATCAGCAGATCAACCATGGTCAACCAAATCAAAATTTGACAGAAGTCAGAATGCCTTCACATCAGGGTTATAAAAGGAAATGATATCAGAAATATGGATAATTTCTTTTAATCTTGGACAGAAAAAAAGTTTAAAATTTCTGTGCTATGAAATCTGTATTAGAGCTTTTGAATGCCATGTATTCCAGTAAGAAAGAGTTCTTTGCAATAAAGTCTTAGTGAAAGACAACTCAACCTCCACCACCATCAGCTCTTGGACTCTCTGTTAACATGTCCAATAAGGTAGCAGCGGTGAAGGCACTATTGCGCTGGGGGTTGCTACCTGTTACCTCATTATACACAAGCCAAAGTACACTTGTTGACTCTGTCAGTGTGGACTTCAGTGAAAAATGTGCTGTTCATTCTTGTGGATCTCCACGATGTTATTAATTCTTCTGTCCTTGCATCAGTTCAGTAATATACATATGGATTTGAGATATGTGCACTGAATGTGAAAGCAACATTATTTTCACATGAAGTACAGTAGTGGGGATATTTAAACAAGAACAGGCTGCTCTAAACAGAAAACATACTGAAAGAATCAGCTCTAAAACCAATGAGACAGAAAAGTGTATCTTAATATAAAGAGACATTGTTTATAATTTGTATGGCTAAAAAGAGAATGCAAAGCAACATCTGTGTCCTCTTTGCTAATTTTGTTTTACAAATGCCCTCCAGCAGCACACACCAAAAAAGGGTCTTACAGAATAAGAACTGGTGCAGATTAAATAAAGAATAAACAAACACTTTTCTATAACTGCAAGGTATAAGGAAGGGAAATGTGTAAGTTCTTCACTGTAAGTGTCCCCAAATCTTTCTGTCATTTCAACAATGCTATTTACTGTTGATGTACAATATCATGTTACTTACACAGAAAAAAAACCATCTTATGACATCAGATATATTTTACAAGGGACAGTAAAGGCTGACTTGGACCTTACTAACACTGCTTCAGAGCAGCAGTACCTCCATTTAAATGTGTGCATCTTCATGGCAGTGTTCAGGAGCTGTCCCTAGGATGGACAAGGATCAGGATGATGGCATGGGGCCACCCTGTTCAGGAAGATCAGGTAGCCTGATGGTAGGGACCCAAGCTGTTCAGTGCTAGTTGGCATTAGGGTGTCTTTATTATATACTAATGAAGACATATTCCTGAACGGTCCTGGTGGAGTAGATGGGAGGCTTATCTAGTTGAGCTTCCTGCCCTTGACAGTGCTCAGCAGCAAACAGCAAGGGATGAATGTAAAATGCTGAAGGAGTAAAGGTGGCCACTGCCTCGGCCAGGACCTCACCACTCCTGGCACTCAAACCAGGCATGGCCGTGGCAAGAAGGGCTCAGGATTATCTTACTTTCCCAGATAGGAGAGCATCACAAAACAAGCAAGGTATAAGCTTCAGGTGAGGATGCACTGCTGGAAACTAGACAATCTCTCATGGCCTAGTTTTGGTGCTGAACAGCCCCCACAGAGCCACTCACATGGGCAGCCAGTGGCAGAGCCAGTATTATACTGGGGAACTTCAATTCCCTGTTGGGGTTACCCTGGCTGATCCCACTCCTTCATGATGATGGCTTGGCATATCAGCAAGGTATAGACAGAAAGCGAAAAATTCAGATGAAACGGGGTGATGGCAGAGTCAAGCTGCCCAGCCCCAGTATCAAATCACCTACTCCAATCACCTACCCCACAATTAAACAAAGGATGATTCCCACGTCTGACACCAGCCTTCAATTCAGTGCTGTGATGTTGCATGGTTCAACAATAAAGCTAAACATGGAGCCCCACACTGTCCCCAGTCCTATACTTTTCTCCCTGTGTTATCTCCAGTATTCATTACAGTCAGACTTAATGATCTTCCAAACCTGGAACAATTACCTGCCTCTATTTTTGCCTTGTGGATCTTGTAAGAGAAGGTAGCAAACATACTTATCTGCCCCTTTATCCCAAACCGTCAGTACAGAGGACCAGATCTCAACCGCAACAGCCAGAAGCAGGGAAGTTGAGCGCCATGTCTGCCCATGTGTGCAAGCTCTGTGAGCACAGAAGGGAGATTGGAACACCACGATCCCCTTTATTGACTTCTCTTTATATTTAAGACATGTTAGCAATGTGCTTAACTAGAAGCCAAAGAACTTCTCCCTCCCTCCTCCCAAGTATCAACAAATAGCTCATGACATTGAAGTTAAACAAAAGCTTTGCATTTGCTTTCTCTATTATTGCAGTAAATCATGCTGTCACGTTGCCATAGAAATGGCAGGTATCACAAACATCATGGCATCAGACCAGCTCCAACAGCCAGGTCTTGTGTTCTCATTCTGGGGCCGGTCCTCCTTTCTCTCACCCAGCTCCATGTTTCCAACTCTTCTACAACACACTGCAATTTTTTGATGAAAAAGTAGAAATTAAAGTTTTATTCTTGTGAGTGGAAAGTTTTATCAAAGAGGATTAATTGTAAAAAACACACTTTTGTTAGCTCTGAAATAGCTCCAGGCACAGTTGGACAACTTACTATGGAGAGTTGAGACTTCGGTGATACAAATTGTTAAGTTTAGTCACATCTGAAAAAGACAGTGAGGAGCAAACAAATTAATCACAGGTTGGTTTGAAATAATCTGTAAACAGCTTTGGCAGAGATGATAGAGGTTTTTTTCCTCAAATATTTATGAACCTAAAGATACAGATGGGTAGTGGGTGAGATTTTTAAGAGCCATGCTATGCTAATTTATATTCACCAAGGATTTTGTTTGGAATTTTCTATAGCAGAATTGGAAAGCATTAGAACCTTCCCCGCCAATCCTCCTGCTCTCCCTTGGACAAATATCCATTAATTTCATCAAAAACCTGATATAACATCAGTATTGCCCAAATAAAGGGCTTAGGAGCAGTGATTTAACTCAAATGAGCAGACTGCTCTGCTCTAATGTAATGATGAATATTTGATGGGATGGGCTTGAAATCTTACCAGTTTTCACTTACAAGAAAGCTTTGCAGCCACATCAGCATGTGTTTCATGCAGTGAGTAGAAAAAAAATAATTTTAACTTTTTTTCATGGGCCAATAACATGAGTTTTCAAAGACACAGGGTTTTTATTATTAAAATGCCTGTCTCTCATTTCATTTATTCTGCTTTTGCTAGCCACATGGTTAAAGTTAGGAAAACAAACAGCAGATACTTTCCAATGAGGAGTGTTTACATTAGGTCTAGCTTATCTGTGCAAAGAATAATCTATGAACTCTCTCTGGCCTTTTGGATAAGCAAATGTAAACCTCATTTCCCTTTATTGTCCACTCCACATAATAACTAGCCTTTGCAAAGGTCTTCACAGAGGTTATTCAGTCCAGGCTGGCTCCTGGGGATTTCCTTTAATGACTAAAAGGATCACTGTATGCATTATTGAGTAGTAATATTGGAGCTGTGATGGTCTAAGGATAAAGCAGGCGAGTTTGCAGGGAGAGGTATCAGCTTGTATCAGACTAATCAATACAGCTGGAAAAAGAGAAGCCTTCAAGCATGAGTCCTTTCTCGCATCTCGGAAGGTAAGCTGATATGCTCCACAAGTTCATGCATGCAACCACACAGTCCCATCTCTTTCTTGTGAGCATTTGTACAAGCCCTCTGTGAGCTAATCCAGCTTGGTAAACTAGTAGAGGACTAATCCAGCAAAAAACAGTGGATTTTTTAGGGTGGGTCAACAAGCTGATCTGGTCCCTTGCAGGGTCACACTCAGTGCCATAGATGCCAGGAGCAAGGGAGAAGAAGAAAAGGAGAGCCAGGCTGCCCTTTTTGGTGACCATAAGATGTATTATTGGTGCAGTTGTCTCATCTCATGACGGTTAGGCTCTGGTTTGGAGATTTCAGAGGGCTTCTTTAACTCTGCTCCCGTGAAATGCTCCAAAAACCAGCAATCCATCTGACCATCATAAGGGTACACTTGAGCTTTCAGCAGCAATCAAGAGGCAGACAAGGCTGTTAGCAAGGGCTTTCATTAGAGGGCTTTGCAGCACTTCCCTGAGCCCTTGCTCTTTTTGACAGGTAGGCACTGAAACTGTGACTTTCTCAAGGCACTCACATAGCTGCTGCCACCACTAGGTTGAGTAAGATTCCTTGTTACTGATCACGCCCTTATCTCTATAAAGACACAGAAGATAAAACAGCCTGAGCAATGTATGCTTTCAGACCTCTTCCCCACCACACTGAAGTTATTGAAATTGCTCACGCTGATTTCAGTAAGATTTGGATCTAGTCTCATATAACTTGACAATTCAAAGCATGCTGAGGAATCTTGTAGAGAATACAGGGTTTAAAAGGCAAGGTAAAGCTACCAAGTCTGAGCTGCGGGCTAACACATGGCAAAGGGCTTTATCTATATAGGTTGTCATATAAATCTTCATTGGAGTAATTAGATAATTTCTTTTAAGGACATATACAATTCTGATGCAAAAATACAAGGCTGAAGAATCTGCCACACTTCTTCATATTCAGTTAGTGATCCAAACTACAAAAAATGCAATACATTTTTTGCTTAAATTTGTGCAGACTAGTAATGTATGTTTTGAAAAAGCCAGTTAATAACCACATGGTTTTAAGAAGAAATATGTTTGAAGGAAAGATTAAATGATGAGCTGAGAGACTGAGAGTCCATGTGTAGTTCTAAAGGCTCCTGGTTTTTTCATTCCATAAAACCCTACCATATTTTATGGTCTCCCACATGAGCGCAATATGTGCATGAACTGACTGGACTGAAGCTGCTGACTGGGTTATGAACATCAAATGCCTCACCCTTATCTCATTTTTTGGCTGCTTTCACCTGCTGTAAGCTTCATGGTGGTTCCTTTGAAATCTACTCTTTTCCAGTGACTCACCTGGAAATTATGGGTTTTCATGCCTAAGTGTTCTGTTACGAAAGAGAGAAAAATAAAGATGCTTCATCATTCTCTCATTCAAGTAGGTTTACACAGTTACTATCAGCAGTCGAGATTGTTTTTTAGGTAAAGGCATGACTCCAGGGCTTTACCTTCATCTTTCTCCTTCAAAAATCTTCCAGAGAAATCTCTTCCCTAGGAAATCTTTTTCTGTTCACTCAGGTTTTCCATGTGAGCATTGTACTGCAGAGATTGTGCAAGGCATGCAAGGATGTTGTCTTCCTGGGCAAGCAGAAGCTACTGAGGAGTTCAGCAATAAGTGGCAGCAACCTGAGTTTCTCTCATAGCCTGTGAATGAACAAGCCACACAGCTGGTTACTGAGCTCAGCCCTGTGTGGCAGCTTTTGCATCAGTGTAATCACACTCAGACCTAACAGACCCATCGATTACGTATGCTGTGTGCTCCAACGCTGCAAGCCATGGGACACTTCTAACAAACTTCAGTCCTAGCAGAAGATCAAAAGCTGCCACTATAATGGCCATAGGGAGGCAGCAGGAGAAATGAATGGCATAATCAATATGCTATGTCCATCCAAAAGCAGGGATTTGCTACATAAAAATCAGGCCAGGCCTACAAAGCGAACCATGCCCCATATATAGAGGAATGCAACTCTTCTCTGCCCAGCCATTGCCAATCAGAGGCGAGAGAAGATTCCTGATCCCAAATCATAATATTGGACAATTAGCTAAATAAGCAAAACCAGACATCTGAGATACAGCAAAATACCTGCACTGAAACACTGCACCAAACCATCACCAATCTCCAGGGGAGGAAAACCCTGCTCCCTACTCTTCCTGCAGTCATGTTTTGTAATAGAGGGGTGAAAATATTCTCTTTGATCCTGCAAATGATAAAGCAGAGGGTGTATATGAATTGTTGGGGCTTGAGAACACACTTCTGATCAAATCAAAGGATGGACAAAGGGTAGACATGCCTGTGAAGACAACACTTATTTTCTTCACTCGGTGCTAATGGGCACTTAATGTCAATAAAGTTTTTCTCAAGGTTTGACCAATTGAGCCATGAAAGTCAGATTTCTATCATCTTCAGTGGCCTTTTTTTATCTCTTGACCTTATGCTTCCTGCCGCCACATAGCTACGCTCATGAGCACAGATGTTTTTTCTCCCAAGATGCTTTTTCCTTGGAAGAAAGCTTATGTGTTTCTCATGATGATGGTTCCACCTTGGGGAACTACAGCAGAATCATAGAATCATAGAATGGTTTGGGTTGGAAAGAACCTTTAAATGTTGTCTAGTCCAACCCCCCTGCAGTGAGCAGGGACATCCCCAACTACATCAGGTTGCTCAGAGCCCCGTCCAACCTGACCTGGAATGTTCCCAGGGATGGGGCATCCACAACCTCTCTGGGCAACCTGTTCCGGTGTTTCATCACCCCCATTGTAAAAATTTTCTTCCTTAGATCTAGTCTGAATCCACCCTCCTTTAGTTTAAAACCATTACCCCTTGTCCTATTGTAACAGGCCCTTCTAAAAAGTCTGTCCCCATCTTTCTTATAGGCCCCCTTTAAGTACTGAAAACCCACAATAAGGTCTCCCCAGAGCCTTCCCTTCTTCAGGCTGAACAACTCCAACTCTCTCAGCCTGTCCTCATAGGAGAGGTGCTCCAGCCCTCGGATCATCTTTGTTGCCCTCGTCTGGACCCACTCTAACAGCTCCATGTCTTTCCTGTGCTGAGGACCCCAGAGCTGGACACAGTACTGCAGGTGGGGTCTCACCAGAGCGGAGCAGAGGGGCAGAATCACCTCCCTCGACCTGCTGGCCATGCTCCTTCTGATGCAGCCCAGCCTTGTTTCTGCCAGCATTCATCCTGCCACTCAGATTTCTATCTCATTTATTGAGCGAACTGCTGAGAAACCTAGGTTAGCTTCTAGGGTTCACATCTTGGATTCAAGACTTGTAGGCCACCTGCAAGAAACATGATATCCCAAAGAGCCTGGCTTATGCCAGATTCCTGCAGTACAGCAAAGTTCCTCGAAGACTTGAACACCTCACTTAGAAGAGGGTTTTCGTGCTTTCCATTCTTCAGTGAGACATCTCTTCTAGTATTCACTGGGTCTTCTACTATTGCCTCTCTACATTAGCAGGTGCCTTGAACAGGCCTTTCAGAAAGAGGTCAGAGCCATGTTGATCACTAGGAAGAGATAAGATGTTCTCTGGAGGGCTTGCTCTACATGAGGGCCAATCTTCACCATAAATCGCAACAACTGGGATAGAGTCTTATATATACTCAGAGTCAAACCAGGTTAATCAGGGATGCAAATTGGTTAGCTTGCCTTGGCCCCAACTCATTATCACACTCAGCTTTTCAGACCTCTCAGATTTCTTCTGATCCAACCTGGGAGACTGAACCACCTCATGTCTTGGGGGAGGTCTGTGCTGGGTCAATGCTTTGGAGAGAGATCATAGCACTAGGGTCATCTGTGCCTCCTAATGAAAAGTATGCACTTTTCCAACTTCAGTGAATCACCACACCAATCTCTGATATAGGCCCCCCCAGCACTCCTAAATCTGAACAACATGGAGGAGGTTGAATGTCACCTCAGAGGACCTCATAGAATTAGCGCTTTTGTCTTAAAAAATTATAAAAATCTCATTTTCCTAGATTTAATGCTAAATCCTGTACCTTTGCTGAATTTTAGCATTTAACCCTCCTTTGCCCATCTTTTTCACCATTTCTGAACTGTAAGCTGCTTAGTTACCTCTGTTGCAAGACCTCTTGCACCTAATTTCCTCATATTTTCTACAAAAATGTAATTGTAAAGAACTTCAGGGGAAAGTGATGCTTTCTAGGTAATAGAATATAGAAATCCAGGGGTTTATTTTTTGCTCACAGATTCTCTTTAGGGTCTGCAAGCACTCATATTACCAAGAGACTCATACCATTGCCTTTCATAAACTGGTTACCAAGTACTGCCACCACTCCTATCACACCACTACGTATTGCTCTAGGTTACCACCACCATGGAAAATTCTCCCTGGAAAAGTATCTACTGGGATTTGGAGGCTGTGTCATGATGACATAGTTTCTTCTTTTTTTCTCTTGCATTTAAGATTTGTGTTTGCTTGCCTTAGTTTATATGCCCAGGGGATTCCCATTTCAATCTGTTATTCTGGGGGAAATTAATATTCTCAGTGGCACTGCACTACTTTCCTTCTATTGATTTCTTGCCCATGCACTGGGAAGAACATAATCTTAGGATGAGCATTTTGCATATGCCATTCATTTAGAGCGTTGGTTGTTGGAGCAAAAATCAATGATGGACAAAAATAACCATGTTCCTCTGCAGGGCACTGAAACATAGTCTGAGCTACAGGAATGGTCCTGGGAACAGCTGTGGCACAAGGCTCTTCACAGGGCCACAATTAATTCTTGCTTCTCCCCTGTCCCACGACGGTAGCAAGTAGCAGCCCGTCTGGACTGAAAGCAATTAGAAACCCATTCATTATCATAGCTTTATTCTGTGGGCTGATTCACAGGAGCAAAGGAGGAAGCATCGCCAAGGCTGCTCATGTGGAAACGAATTTAGCAGGAGCAGTGTCCAAGTCAGGATCCAGCTTCTCATCGAGAGCACGATACTCCCATCAGTTTAGCCCCATAGGTAACCGATGCAAAGGAAAAAAGGGAAATCTTATCTCACTTTCTTCCCCTCTGTAAGTGAGCAGATAAATTTCATTTCTCTCTTTCCCTCCAGTCTCACAGGCTCTTTTCTGATCAAACTACTGGCATTCTAAAAATCTTTGCTGGAACAAAATCTGCATCTCAAATCAGTTTGGAGTGCAAACTTCTAGATAACATTAGTCGGATTCTCCTCAGTTACACTGGTTTGGCACTGGCTGTACTGGAGTGATCTTCATCAAAGAAGCAAAGTCTTCTCACTTACTAGATTATTGCTCCATACTTGATTCTTTTTCTCTCCAGTTTATCCCTTTGCAATAATAAAGAGATCTTTCACATGATCACTAGCTAGCATAACTAAGCTGCATAGCCATTCATCACTTAAACGTCCTTGCTATGAAATTCCATGCACAAAAGAGAAGGCATAGCAAAAGCTTATTTGGAAAAGCAAATATTCCATGTTGGTGTATTCATTAATGACTGTCTCATAGTCAAATTCTTGGCATATTATCATCGTATTTTTTCCCAGCAAGACGCAGAAATTGCTTGGCAAAGCATTCATCAAAGCACATAAGCATATGTCTTAAATAGATGTTTTAAATTAGTCATATGGTCAAGTACTTTGCTAAACTGGGACCTGTATGTTATACAGTGGCTGCTTCCAGAGATCTGGTCCACTAAAAAGTGCAAGCAGACAGACAAGGAAGTGTAAGGTTGACAAAAGGAAAAGCAAACTTGGAATTATATGACAACTGCTTCTGCTCCAGATAGTACACAGTCTTTGTGACATAATGAAGTGTGAATTTAAAGAAAAAATAAAATTATTTTACCAGTCATGACTTACCCACAGCATTGTCATCATCAGGCCATAAACATGGAAGGACATCCATGAAAAATAGGCAGAGGCCACATGGATAGACTGTAGGGAAGGGCGAAGGTGATTTTTGGGAGATGAGGACAAATGACACATCAAAGCTGATGCCACTGGCAAACTGTAGAGGACGGTTGCAGTAAGAAGATGTGAGGCATGGATGAAGCAGAAGTACAATACTGGAAGAAGGAGAAGCTTTAAGTGACACAGAATGAAATAGTAAAGACCTAAGAACAATTAACCACACGCAACACTTCTGATTTGACCTGCTATAAGCATGGCTTGACATAAATATGCTGTCATACTAGCAGTGAATGAGAAAAATCTGTCTCCAGCCCATTCCTCAGCTCATCACCTCAACATAATCATCTCCACATTGTTTGTGAACATCTATGGATAGGCTTTTTCTCCATTCCCATACATACATATATTTTTTAATTCTCTTCTATCTGTTGCTGAAAACTGATTCTTTAGCCTACCAACCTAGCCTGAAATGCTATAATCACAACAGTTTTTGAAGTGTTTTCCAAATAAAAGATAGGCACAGACATCTAAAACCACTTTAAGGACTGTAGTTCCATGAAACTTGAAGTGTCAAGATAACAGAGAGATAAGGAACTGATTGGAAGAATCTTCTGCACCTTCTGATAGGGAGTTTCAGAAAGAAAGTAATTAGCTGTAAATTAGCTTTAAATGTCAACGTACTTTTCCTAGGAAACAAACATTGTCTTCCACACAAAGTTCAGAGTGTGCAGGTTTGTAGTGGAAGTCAACTATTTATTAACATGTAATCAAAGTGCTCAGTAAATACCAGCATCTAATCATGCTATTTTACAGTAACAAAGTTCCTGCTATTATGGCTCCCGTCAGAGATGTGTTATGAGAAATAAATAAATTTGAGACAAATTATCACCTCTAAAAACATAATAGCAATAGCAAGGACCGCTTTTGTTCAAATGTGTTTTCTGTTTTGGGATGCATGAGTTATTAATCATCACTGTACAGGGAAGTGAATTCTTCCACTCCAAGAAATGAAGACTAAAGTTAAAAGAAGGTGGGCCCAGATTCTTATCCTAAACACACGAAGTTAACAGGAGGGTGTCTTCTCTGCCTTCAGCATAATCTTTCTGGATTTAATCAGGTATAAATGAGATCAGCATATGATAACCTTTCAGATGCCTACAAGGAAAATACTCAAATAGCAAAACAATTTCCAGACAGTTCCAGTAAGTGCTTTAAGCTAGTAATTTAATGACTAATTGCAAAATCTATTATCTTGGAGATGAAAAGATTTTGGAAGATTTAAGATCAGATTTCAAGTTCAAGAAAAGCAGGAAACAAAAAAGAACAATAAACTAAATACTGGAAAACACATGCATGACTCAAAGGCCTGCAATAGAAACTGCTGTAAGCTTTCATACACATTAATATGATTAAAAACAATTACAAGATATGTGGGAAAAATTGAGCTCTCTATTGAATGCGAATTAGAAACTTTCAGAGAACCATTGAAAATGAAAAGGAAAGAACAAAGAAGCACGAACCTTGCTTTGCCAAAAGTGACCAGCAAATGACTGAGAGGCCAAAGCAGTAACGCTTACCAGGTAAGACAGCTACACCTGGACAAGGCTTAGGAGGCCACCATCTTCAAAAGCCAACCACTATAATTGCCAGTTGTATGAAGTGTCCAAGGCACTGAAATGTCTAAGGCAACCTATTCAGCAGCATACAGCTAATGGAGCAGGGGGAACCACAACCGGGAGAACCTGGAGAGCAAACTATTATGTTAGATGTGAAAGAGCTTATAAATATTGTTACAGGGATCTGGCTGTGTGAGAGACCAATGGTTACACAGTGAGACAAAACACTAGCTCTCACTGGGTGAAATTCACTTCTGTAGAAAAGACTAGTTTTGAAGACTCAAGTGGGACATAAATAATGCAAGAGCCTTATGATGGCTCCTCTCAATGGACTGAATTTAGCCTACCGTGCTTACCCTAGTGACTAGAAGGACAAAGAGAACATTTGGGGCAAGAAAAACAGGGCTGAGATAATCAAGGGTTGTTAGGATTTTTCAAACAAGCTTCTGGGCCAGAGGTTTCATGCACATTTTGGTAGGTTTCAGATTATTTTCCCCGTCTTTTATCTCAGTCTCTGGAATGAAAATAATCTTAAATTTTCTGGACTGTACATAAGAGCTTCAGGTGCTCAGGAGGCATAGAAACATGCAAATCCTTGGCTTATCTGGGAAAAAGAGGGTCCTGAGAGCAGTCACTGAAATGCTGGAAACTATGAGCCCTCAGTGGTGTTGGAGTAGATATAGATAATGTAAACTGATAGCACAGGCTCAAAACATTAATACCCAAGAAAAATGAACTCTACACACTTATATGTGCAAGGAAATGTCAAGTAACTGCTTTGCAAAGAATGGTAAAAATGGTGCAAAGGAGAAAAGCAAATTATAAACCCTTTAAAGGAAAGAAAAGTTGTGAGATGACCCTGTGGGTGCCTCCATTTTCTTCTGACCTTGTTGACAGGCTTCTAGTGACATACCATTGTAAGACACAAAAGCATGGCTTATCCTTTGCAATATATAGCTGTGTTAACTTAAATAATGCCAGTGCTTTGGAATCAGGAAATAGAGGATGATAGCAGATCACTCATGCAATAATGATAAGCAAATGAAGGTTACATACCAGCTAATTCAAGAAGATCACAGAGGACTGGCACAAAGAAAGTACATCTGATTTGAAATGAAGTTAGAATACTCTTCTCCACCAGGACATGAACGAGATTCTCAAACTACTTTTACTTACATCACCACCAGAGGGTGACAAATTTCAAGTAATACCAACATTTACACATACACAATAAGAACAGGAAGGATCTTCTGCACATGAAAATCTTACCTCTATGTAATAGACTCCATGGTATGATGTTAGCCACCCCTGTAGTAAACTAATCACTCAGGACTCTAATTAGACAAGCAGAAAAAGGCAGGCTAACTGTGCGTTTTAAGAAAATCAACTGGGAAAGAGAACCACGGACCCAATCTCTCAACCATCCAGGTCAGCTGGAGACAGGGTGGGAGGCAGTGGGAAGGGCAGGAGGGAGGCTGTAGGACGGAGGTGTGCTGAGAAATATGTGTGCAGAAAGAGAGAATGGGGGACCTTCAATACCCCTCACTCCTATGAATTTGATGACACATGCTGGAAAGCACAAGATTCCTTCTGCTTCATGTCTTCTTTCTACCCCAGCCCCTTTGTAACCATCTGATTGCCTCCCCCAGCCATGATCGCACCTCCATAGCATCCTTCAACCTACATCTACTACCCTGCTCTCAGAGTCTTCTTGGAAACACCTCCTCCCACATCCTCCCTGGGCAAGGAGGTGATGGACATCCTCCTCTTACTCTCCACAATGAACAGGAAAAAAACAGAAGGAAAAGGAGAACATGAAAAAGCACGAGCATCTCTAGTCTAAACAGGCAAGGAAGACAAAGGCAGCATGGGAGAAAGTAATCTGAATTCCATCTGTAGAAGGGAAACTAAAAGGAGAGGTGAAGTCCAGAGAAGGTTGGCAGAAAAACCAGAAAAGCAATCCAGCTCTCTTAAAACTATTGCAGTATCAAGCTCAAATCTTCCTTCCATTACTTTAGATTTAATACAACAAAAAATAAGTATGTGTCTATTATCTAGCATTCAGCAGGTAGTTCAGCTAGGTTTTAAGGTAACAAAATGTCTAAAAGCCCCTCTACTTTCCTACCTTTATCAGCAGCAATTAAGGCTAATCAGTACACTCATCTGATTTAATCTGAGCTTTGAAAATCCTTTTGCAGCATTGCAGGTGTTAAATGTCAAAGTTGTAGATTTTCCTCCGCTGAAATGAAAGTGTCAGATATTTACCAAGATCTATTTCTTTTCCTTCCTATGCTTCTCAATCCATGTATCTATTAAGCCTAAGGACCTGCATTTTACTAAAATAGCTGTATTTACTGATTTTTTCCAATATCTTCTCTCTACCTCATCCATGTGCTCTTCTAGTCTACTATGACTTACTTTAGTAAGACTTACTTAGTAGTCTTACTTTCTACTATGTGAAGGTAAAAACAAAATGAGCATCCCCACACAAATTGTAGTGCAGTTCATGAATACAAGCCTAGAGAAAGATAACCAGAAACTCCCTCTGGTGTTGTCTTGCGTGGCATTCATTCCTCCCTTAATGCCTCTTATTCCCTTAGGATTGTTTTGTCCATTGATAATTTCTCAAAATAGCTCATTATTTTAGCCAGCTGATTACATGTTGCTTTATAAATGCATTTATTCTTTGTCATCTTAAGAATTATTTCTACAGCCTCAGTGTAGAGACAAGATGTTTTGCTCTTGTTCTTTCTGAAAGGTTTGTATTTTAATCAAGTCACAACATAAATACAGTGTTTTACATAAATATCAACATAAAATCTGGATCTTAACTACAACATTCTCTATTTGGCCATTTAAGTACTTCTGTGTTCCTCATTACTTTTGTGTTTGACCATCTCACGTTACTTAATGTATTTTCATAGGGCAGAGCTGGATAGAGAACTGAAGCAAGGATGGAGAGTTTGGAGTATGGCTTCATCAAAAGCATAAACAGATCCAGATTTGCACTACGCATGGAGAGGCTGAGCTTGCCTACCCGTGTGCCTAGCTGTGCATGCTGTCAGGTTCCCTTGTGCAGGCACCAGCTCTGACACAGGGGTGCAGTCAGCCAGGCTCACCAGCTGCAGAATTACACAGCTACGTTGTCTCTGGGCATCAGGACCACATACCTCTGCCTGATAAAACTTTTTGTTGCATAAAATGGCTTCTAAAATACTCTCTTATGAAGCAGTTGTAATTTGATAGGGAGTCATTTTTTCCATAGAATTTAATTCAACCTGCAGGATGTAGCACGCAGTAATATTCCTCCTCTAGAAGTCCGCGGGGTGCTCCTGAGCAAGCCTGCCAACTCTTTTTGGATATTGGCAACAAGCTGAACCTTTCTCACAAAGCCAGGATGTGGATCAAACAGGAGCAGCAAGCAGCAATAGACTTCCTCTTTGTCATGAACAGGTACTATAAATCCTTAATCAAGCTACTAAACCTTTTTGCACTCTTTGATATAACCAATTGTGGACTTTGCTATTTCTTTTTCTTTTGCCAGAAGGGGGAAAGAAGGGTAAGGTTACACAGCAGGGATTTCATGGAGTTCTCTCAGGATACCCCAGGACAGCAGTTCTGCCTGTGTAGCTGGCACATCAGTCCTCTGCAGGCTCAACCCTACAGGAACAGGGCTGGAAGAGTTTATGCAGCAGCATAGACTGAAATGTCAATAGTAGTTTGACTGCACATACTTCCAAAGGCTTTTCTTAGACCACCATAAAATGGCACAGATTGGAAGAATATGGAAGTGATAAAAAGTAATTCAGGGGAAAAGGAAAGTCTTTTAAAAAGCTCCGTGCTATCAAACTGTGAGGGAGAAAAGATCCTTAAATCCTTAAGATTGTCTGCAGCCTGATATTCTTCACTATTCTGAGATTTCTAAATGGCTGTCATCATGGAAAGGATACCATGGCTATCAGTATCTGGTTTCTCTGCTGGGATCCTGTGATGGCTTGAAGTGAGTCAAGTTTCCAAGACATGTTCTCCCTCCCCAAATACAACTAATTTTTTTAGAAGGCTAACATCATCCCCATTTCATCCCTGTTCTGGGATGAAACTGCTTCCCAAAGTACATCAACCTGGCATTTAGCTCCATCCCACCACGTCCTGAAGGCTGATATCTGGAGAAGTAGACCAAGGGAGTGTTTTTCCTCAGCTTCAAGGCCCTGGAGATCACTGACCCAACCAACCTTACTTTAAGGTAACAGTGATTGCCAAAGAGAGCTACATTCTAGCTAAATGATCAAAAGTCAGGGTACGTAGAGGCAGACTTCTTCAGACAGTAGACATGTCAATAAACTTGAAACATCACTACCAGTAGAAATCTGGATAGTCATGAGCCTCATGTCTTCAGAGGTAGGCAAACCCTCCCCCCAAACATCCACCTTAGAAAAAACAGACTCATAGACAAGATAACAGACAACCAATTTGGGTTGCAGCTGGTGACTGAAGGGGAGAGGTAAGTACACTTTTGAGTACTCCATGATTCTGAGAAGTATTAACCTAGCATGAAGGATCGTATAATACCTATATTACAAATACAGGGGAAGTAAAAGTTATTAGCTTGTGTTGTTTTAGAGTATTCCTGTGATGTTATTTTGGCTCTACCAATAATAAATTTATTACTTTTTTTCATATTAGCATGTTTTTATTTACTTGGCAAAACTCACGACAACAACAAAACTTCTATCAAAATGTCACTGGATCACATGAGAAAGTAAGTACTTAAATAATGGTTTGGTTAAATTATCTCCTGTGGCCTCCTTGGAGGTAAATCTGGATTACTGGGCTCTAATGTTGTCAAAAGAGGCTTTGCAGAATACCATACGGCTAAAAACATAATGAGCTTTACTAGAGGGGAACATAATTCTAAAGTTCAGCAGAAGGTGTATGTTTGTATGCAGTGAGTAAGCATATGCAAGTAGGAGGCAATTACAGATGGCTGCAAATATGCTACTACTGCAAAACACTTATGATGTTTTGTATCCCAGAGCAGAAAGCAGAAATGCTCCGAAGTACACAAGCTCAGCTACTTGCTGATACAGTGATGCTGAATTTGTGTTATTTAGGACCACACCATCACACTCAGCAGCTGCAGATCAGAAACAAAAGGTTGCTCACTTTTTTAAATCAGAAAAAGTTAATACGATCATGGAGAATTTGCAGAGATAAGAGGAATGTACCATGTGGAAAACAGTTCACTAAGTTACATCCGGTAACAGCTCCATTAAAAACAAAGGTATGAGTTAACTGTGAGACAGCATGCTTGGAGCATATAGGAAATGAAATCTCTTAACTACATTTGCCAGAGTGGCTAGCTCTCTGCTCTATTTGGGGTTGCCTTATCTATTTTTGCTACACTACAGTTCTCAGATTGGTTTGGGCGTAATAAATACTGCTGCTGATTTTAAAATATTAATTTGAGGTGTATTGATTCTCTTAGATATACTTTACATGTGTGTGTTTCACTTTTACCTAGGCAGTTGCCTGTGCATTGAGAGATCAGCCCTCACAGCACTTACGAATTTGCATCTTAACTGGGGAGGTGTGCTGGAGGAGGCTTATCAAGGGGATTGTTTTGGAAGTGTCGAGTGGGAACTGTCATTAATGAGAGGTTTGTTGGAGAGGACTGGGAAATAAACAGGTTCCAGTCCCTCCCCACCTGTGGGGAGGAACAGAGACCTTGCATTGGATGACAGGTTCATATTTGGAAAAGAGGTATTTACAAAAAAAACCCAAGTTCAAAATCAAACCAGTCTCCACTCCCTATTCCACCCATTCAGGTTTCAAACCAAAGAACAATCCTGCTGATATCTACAGACTGACCAGACGTGAGCTGAGTGGAAAGAGCCACCCTGATTTTAGGAGGAAACAAGTCTGTAAAGGAAAGCATGCATGACTAGGACTCATGCTACTGATCCCAACAGCTTTGCATGGGGTGAGAGAAAAGACAGGTAACCAGGCATTGTTGGTCTCTTCTCCCAGGCTACTAGCGATAGGACACAAGGACATGGCTTAAAGCTGCATCAGGGGAGGTTTAGATTGGATATTAGGAAAAATTTCTTCACTGAAGGAGTGGTCAGGCACTGGAACAGGCTGCCCAGAGAGGTGGTGGAGTCACCATCCCTGGGGGTATTCAAAAAACATGTAGACGTGGCACTTCGGGACATGGTTTAGGGGACACGGTGGTGTTGGGCTGATGGCTGGACTTGATGATCCTAGAGGTCTTTTCCAACCAATGATTCTATGATTCTATGATTCTATATTAAAATATATATATAAATTAGAGCTACTCAATTACTGTTTTCTTTTTTTCTTTTATTTTCTTCCCCCCCTGCCACCTCCCCAGGTCTGTTCAACAGCCTTACTGTAGGGTCAGCAGGGCACAGAATTCTGCCTTTAAGCCTGGAAATTGCATCAGTGAGTGCAATTGCATCTTGAATGACTGGAAAAATGAAAAGAAACTAGGTTTTCCTGCAGGAATACAGAAAGTAATAGACATCAGCATACTCTGGCCAGAATTTACATGTGCAGCAAAGCTCTAAGAAATAAGTCAAACGGAGGCCTCTTTTAGAAAAGTTACTCAAAGAGCATTCACATTTCCTCTGTCAGGAAATTAAGACCCATATACAATGACATAAAATAGGCTCATTCAGAGGATAAATGTGAGAATTCTTTTTTTTTTTTACTCTAAATTGCTCACTAGAAGAATCTGGTAACTTGATAGGAAACCTAGACTGACTGTCCTCCTCATCTGGGCAGTATGAATGGCCTTAAGAACGTGCTAGAGATGCTTCATCTATTTTGGTAGAACTGGTCATTGAAAACATCTCAACTTGATCTTAAACTAGCTAATGAAGACATAACTTGAACAAAGTCTGCTCTCCCCCTCAGGAGTCTACAATCTGCATCGCCTCTTTCTTCTCCAAGAAGCCTCATATATTTGGTCCCTCAAAGCTTCCATCTTCTGACTGTCCAACAGTAAATGGTTGTTAGATTGACAGCATACTTTTTAACACACTTTCAGGGGAAAAAGAGACTGAGAGAGAAAGTCCTCACCAGGATGAGTGCCCAGCAATTCTAATTCCCTATCCCATGCTTAAGAAAACAGAGCTCTTTCTGCAGCAGTACTTCCAAATTTTCTGGATTGTGCAGTGCTGTCAATCTTGAAGACATTGTATGCTCCACTACTGTATGCTCACTAACAAACGCATAACATGGCAAAGACCCTATACTTTTGCAGAGTAGCTCCAAACTACTTCATTATGGCCATGGGGCTCCAGACCTTCCATCAGGAACCACTGCTGTAGAGCATCTTCTCACCACCAAGTAAGCATGGGGACACCAATCCATTCACCCCTCCTTCATTACAGCCAGATCCCTATTCACTCTCCGTCTCTCATGCACCGCTGTGCAGTAACATGCGGTGGCTTGATGTGCACAACCTCTGCCGGCCTCTTGGAGAACAACCACAGTTGGACACAGGCTGGACCTCAGCCAGCCCAGCGAGTGGGATGAGAAACTGGAGTCACTCCACAGCAGGCCAGAACAGCTCTTTCACTGGGCTCCAGCACCCAAAACTGGGCATTTTTACTGTTGGTAAAACACAGCACTAGAACAAGAATCAAGAAGATGGAAGTGTATTTTACATCAAGGAGCTGATGGTCTTTTTTTTTTTTTTTTTCATATGTACAGTGACTCACCTATTGACTCCTGGAATAATAAATCTTACTGCAAAGAGGAAAAGTCAATGGTGCTAATTAGCAATGAAGTAGTTTAATTGAACAAAAATGCTAGGAGAATCTCTGAATATTCTGATCCCTGAGGGCAGAGCTACAGCCTTTAAATTCTATGTCAATAAATATATTTACCAAGAAAGAACCATTACAAAAATCATGATAAAATTGATTAATTTATGGAACTTTTTGCCAGAAGGTGCAACTGAGATCACAATGTTGGTGAGCTTTAAGAAACAGAAATTAGGCTACAGAAAATCTTCCAATGGGGTTAAAAAGAAAACTTATCTGTCAAGAAGTTTTGTATCACCTACCAAAAAAATTCTTTCACATTCTCCTGAAGTAGCAGAGATATTTTTAGACTAGATAAATTACTGTTTTTATAAGCTCCAATATCATTCTGGCAAATAATATATCAATATCTCTGTTCCTAACTATAGTCCAAGAATGAAAAACATGTTGTTTTGCCATTTTGTAAAACATACTCATTTTTTGTTTTTATGAGATAAAATGTGTTTATCAGCCTGATAGCAATCTTGACAGCAGAAGCAAGTTTATGAGTATACTCTGAATCACCATAAAATTTCTATTTACTGCTTTTCAATATGATCTGGATTAATTCTCTTTTTTTTCCACTATCACCTAGTTTACTCAACTTAAAATGTTAAGTATGACAGCATTATAAATGGATTAAGATGCTATCTGATTTTTGCTATGATTTCTGTTTGCCTGTATTTTCACTCAGGAATAATGTTCTGTGAGTTGTTCCAAAGATACTTTGCATCTGTTCATGTCACAGCAACAAAATAGAGGGAAAATTATACTACTTATTCAGCCGCAGGGCTCTGTTCTCCCAACACAAGGAAAGAAGTGAGGAACTACTCAGTTCTTTGAGTTTGCTTTTTTAACTGAATGCATAGACTAAAAATACATAATAAATATTGTGTATAAATACATAATAAACCCCAACAGTTCCAAAATACTGCATTTCTGACTCACATGACTTATGATTTTTATGCACTTTCAAAATAAGTTTAAGTTAATATGCAAGGCCTGATCCAAAACCTCTTTTAAGAGAACAGAAGTACAGTGCTTGGGGCTTTACTGAAAACAGAGGATCCATACTGAATGTGATATACAACTCTACTTCAGCCATAAACATGTAATAAAAGGTAAGACATACGACTAGGGATAAAGGGAAAACACCGCAAAACTATACATATTCTTGATGTTCCACACACTTCATACGAAACTTTTTTAGAATGCTGTTACTAAACATAAAAAATTAATGCAAAAGGGCTTTAATGATTTGGACAGCAAGATAAGCACTCTTGGGAACTTTGCTATTTTCAAACAGCCTTTTTCTGATTGTGCATAGTATAAGAATTATATCATGCTGGCAACAGATTAACAGGAAAGAAATAGATGGGAAGTTACTGCTCCCTGCTCTGTTTACTTGAAATTTGCTACCAAAAATAGCTTATAGAAATGCTTCTTCAAGCAAAAGTATTTATTTTACAAGCTCAGCAAACTATCCTGATGAGTATGTAACAATCATCCACTTATTTTAAAATGTTTCACTAATGCAGCACTCTGCCTAACAGGTGAACTGCTGTTACAAAAACTGTTGGGTTTTTTTTCTGTTCTATTCAAATGAACTGAACACAGTGAGGGAAAAACTGGAAATATCAAAACATTGCTTACATATTTTGTCATAACTAAATACTGTATTTTAATAGATGAAGGAAAAGATGTTTACCCTGTTTAGGTTGCAGAGTCACAGGACAGTTGAGGTTAGAAGGGATGTCTGGAGGTCATCTGGTCCAACCCCCCTGCTCAAGCAGGGCCACCTAAAGCCAACTGCCCAGGACCATGTCCAGACGGCTTTTGAGTATCTCCAGGGATGGAGACTCCACCACCTCCCTGGGCAACCTGTGCCAGTGCTCCGTGACCCTCACAGTGAAAAGTGTTTCCTGATGTTCAGAGGGACCCTCCTGTGTCCCAGTGTGTTCCCATGGCCTCTGGTCCTGGCACTGGGCACCATTGGGAAGAGCCTGGCTCCGTCCTCTTGGCACCCTCCCTGCAGGTACTGATGTACGTGGATGAGATCCCGCCGAGCCTTCTCTTCTCCAGGCTGAGCAGTTCCTGCTCTCTCAGCCTTTCCTCACAGGAGAGATGCTCTGGGGTCCCTTTCATCATCCTTGTGGCACTCCACTGGACTCTCCAGCATGTCTTGTACCGAGGAGCTGAGCAGTTAGTAGTTCCCTGGGTCTTCTTCCTTAAGATTGTCCACAGAATATATAAATACAATACAAAAAATGGTGATAGAGTATACAAATGAAAACACTTTTCCCCTCTACTACAGTTACATCTTTTCCAATCCAAGACTTGTTAAAAACAGCCTGATTTTTTTAAATGGTGATGAGAACCCTCTCTTTCACTAGGAATTCACAGGATTTCAAATACATCTACTAACAGAATCAGACTGGGAAAAATCTGTAACAGAAGTGCATCAGACTCAAAGAAAGAGAAAAGCAGTAACTCTTAAACCTTATTGTTCCAAGTCAAAAGTATATTCGTCTCACCTTTGTATTGCGACACATACTATGAATAAATCAGTTACATTTAATAATGGTTTCTAAGGTTCAGATGCTAAGTCAGCTCACTAATGCTACAGATTGATTACACATCTATGGTGACTAAGTAAGACTTTAACTTATCTGTAGCAGCCCCTTCAAAGGAAAAAGATACTGAATCTCCACATTACTTGGGGAGTCCTGGAGTCTATTTTCAATTCTAACGATGCCTTTTGTGTGACAACAGTCAAGCTGCATTATTCCATGGATCAGCCTCCAGACCTATAAAATGGGGATTTTTCTTTCTTAAGGTAAAGCAATCAGAGAAAACACAATATAGCTCCAAATATTTTTTTTTAATATTTAACTTTATTAAACATGGTTAATATCACTATGCTTAATTTTCCAAAATATATTTCAAATTTTCTAAAACATATTCCAAAGTACAACTATTTCAGTATTTAGGATATTCTCATTTTAGCATCAGTGTTGTATTTGAACAGGAACAGCTATCCACTGCATGCCAGAAGGTGCGCATAAAGCACTTACAACCATACAATCCTGAGAAACTGTGTGGTTTAAGCAGCATCTAGTGGCTAAACTTATGTAGGCAGCCATTCCTATTTAGCTCTGTTTTCTCTTACTACATTTAGCATTTAGGAAGTAAGGGAAGAGGTTCATTCCATCGCTTTTGGTAAAGAAGATCCAAAGGTGTGTTTGCTTTCAAAAAAATCTTTACATATCATTACCTTTAATGCAAAACAAGAGGAAAAACCACTATGGACTATTAATCACACCCTAAAAACTGGAGCGGATTTATTACAGGAGAAAGACCGAAGTATCTTCCACCAAGGAACACAGGAATTAAGTTCCAACTGCATCTTGCAAGGCAATTTCGGTTTTTTATGCAAGATAATCTCATGCCTTTCCAGTAAGGAATAATCGAGTGCTCACTCCACTTTTGTGGATGTTGTTGTTATAAGATATAAAGGTACCTTGCACTATGATAACTTTAATGAATGCTGCACCCCGAGTCAGGTAAGTGACCAGCAAGCAAATTCTTGTAGATCCTGAAGGAATGATTGAAATTACTGTTCCCGGCTGTATTTGGTAACGCTCTGTGCAACTATAGCACTGCAACAGGTTGTTTGAGCGCTAAGAGGCTGCTTCAGTGCAGCCACCTAGGTTAACGTATGAGCCTTTCAGCAGTGATTTTAATTATTCTAGCAAATATAGCCTTTCAAGTCTTCCCCTTTTTGGAAGGGTTTTATGTTCTAACACATCATACCTCTAAACACACTAATTTAAGTGGTACTGTTCTCCTCCTTAAATGAAGGAAAATGCCTCACTTTACATTCACATCCAACAAAAGGAATAATCTCTATCTGAAAAAGATGTTTTTCTGTTAGTAAATTGGTTCAATACATTCTTGTTAGTTAATAATAAATTTTTATAAGTTGAATTCTAAACAGAATTCTAAGCAGACCACAGCTGGACAAAAACATTCCAGGAAATAATTCTATCATTTATGCTGCAGTGGAATTTTGAACATGCAAACATAAGGGAAAAATAACACATGTGATTCTGCAAAAAGTAAACCACTATGCAAAGAGTTGTCTAAGCAAGTTCAAAAACTTTCCCAAGGAAGATCTATAAATACAACTGACCTTCAAGATTTCCATAAAACGAAAAGACATGAGTTGATGTACTTGATGAAGAATAAATTGTGAATGTGCTACATCCTTTACTGAAATAAGGTAAAACACATTTACCTGTTGATTCAAATAAAGGAAAACATTTTCAGGTTTTCAGCATTCAGTTCAAAATAAATCACTATAAGTTACTAAAAAAGGAGGGGGTTACAACTGGAGGTAAAAATCAACTTAATCAACTTAGGCTGCAAATTCTAATACCTGCAGAAGCCATAGTAGGAACACATCACACTCCTGTGACCCAACCTGTAATAAGGTCACCGTGGTCCAAAGCAACTCTGACCTGTTGGTCCAATATATTTTTGTTTGGTCTAATATATTTTAGTTTGTCCACAACCCTTCTGCAATCAAAAGTCACTATAAAAGGAGCCTTTTGCTTATGCCTCCAAGACTGACCTTTTGTATGCAAAGATGATGCAGGTTTATCTTCAGCCTTTGGTATTCTCCAGAAGCTGGAATGCCTATTTTCCAACTGACAATTAAAAATAAATGAAATTATCTGAGTACTCCAAATGTCAGAAAGCCTTAGCAGAGGTAAAATCTACACTCTACAAACAAATCTCTACTTTCACCTGGCTTGTTTAGCACATCAGTGTCCGTGGTATTTAAACCCCCTTCAGTCAAAAAGCAAAATTGCCTTCACCCACCAGGAGAGATTTTGAAGAGAAATTGCCAGGAGCAAGATGGTCAGTCAGAACAGTGCCAGCATACTATAATGAGCATTTTTAAAGGTAAATGGGCAAATCCAGACTTGTTTGCTGTTTGGGTTAAAGCAAGGGAAAATGTCAATGATTCGTGTGCTGGTGAGTGACATAAATTCAAGGACAATTTCTGTCTACTGTGTAAGAAGAGACAGAAAGTTCAAGTCACATGTTGAAACTTGCACCATTACCCAGCTGTGGCAACGGTATACAGCACTCTGTTACAGTTTTACCTATTTTTTCTAGGCCTAAACACCATGACTAAGTGCTTATAAGATGGATTTTACATTGTACATGTTTATATTTCAATTTAATCAAGCTATTTATTCTGTTAATTTCTCAAATTTGGTCTCTAGTATCATTTAAAAAAAAAAAAAAACCCACCAAAAAAAAACCCCAAAACTCCCTTACCTTTACCCGCCTTCACCTTAAGGAGTTGCCATTTTTGAACACAAATAGTATGTGCCTTGAATAACACCCAACCATGTGATTCAGTACATCACTTAAATGAGTAACATGGTATCTCAGAGGTTTGTCCTCCCCATTAGCCCTTACACCTCCATTACTGTCCTGCTTTCCCCAGGAGCACCTCAAACACCTCCTCTTTCCACCTCAGTAATCCCCTTGCCTGATTCCCCCTACTGCTTCTGGGATTCAAGAGGAGTCATTTTATGTACCAATACTTTTCCCATGAGGAAAGCTAAAGGAATTGCACATGAGAAAATGTATCTTCTATTGCAGTATTTTCAACTGAACCGATGTTTTAGTAACTCATTTGAATGAACAAAAATGACACGAACAGCTTTTACTCCATTTTAAAAAGTTAGTTAAATTATACTTTGCAATCATAAACTTCAGTGTTTTCAAAAAAAATCAGTGTGGATTCAGAGCTTCTGAAGCTGCTGAAGACCATTATGAACTGTCTAAGTGCCTATGCACAGGTTACACCCATTTAAATCTTCTTTAAGGAAATTTGTTTCAAATGTTGCAAATCCCTTTCAGGGAATCCATCTGTTACATGGCCAGTTATACAAGTTTTGCATGTGCCACATGGAAGCCGTACCTGAACCATGTACCACATGGCTTTGACTTGCCCGCAGCTTTAAAAATAAATGGCTTCAACAAAGCCATTGCAAATTTGCATTAAAATCAGGCCAAGAACAATTAAATATTAGTACAGTATATTATTCGTTACTATACCTAATATAAAATATACACTATTTTAAGAGCAGGGCTCTGAACCTCAAAGATTTTTCCATTCTAGATAATTGCCTTGAACAGAAAGCGACAGAATCTTACTCTCTTGTTGGTTCGTTTTGTTTGTTTTTTGGTTTGGTGGGGCTTTTTTTTTGGGGGGAGAGGGGTTTTGTTTTGTTTTGTTTTTTTATTTATTGTTTTTAAATCTTAAATGAGAAGTATTCTGCTGGATTGTGGAAAGATGAAGATTGATTGCTGAGAGAAATATAAAATGAGATCTACAAATCGCAGCACAAATGCTCTGAACACTAGGAGCCACCGTGACCGACAGCGTGTTGGTGTGGGCTCCTAACTCCTCCTGACACAAGAAAAGAGAACGGACACAGAAATTACCGATGTCACTTCGAATCTCAGAATCGCCTCACTTGTTCACAATGTATGCAAAGGAAGAACAACCTTATGGATAACAGAGTAAGACTGAAATTCAGGTACTTTTAAACATGAGTGCTGACGTTAATCAGAATGTAAAAAGCCGGTTGAAGGCTTTATTAAATGTCACTAGATTTCAGTTAAACCTTAAGGTTTTTTTCTTCTTTACAAGAAAATATTTCTATGTATTACAATCCTGTTGTAAAAAACAAAAATATTTTCTTGAGATAAATTAATCTGAAGCTCTAATTTGCCACAATTTGTAGACAGCCCAAGGTGTCTAATCTTCCCAGAACTCTAAATACTAAATGCAAATATTAAATTCTGCCTTTTTTTGGCCACAGACTTTTAGCAAGTGACACAGCGTGAAGGATTAACATGAAATATGAATTTCTGAATAATTTTAAAAGGACAGATTAATGTTTTGACAAGATTTTATTGTGAAACATTGGATTTAGAAAAGGTACAAAATGTCAACGGTCAGATGTGTGCCAGTACAGTATTTCAACAGTCTATACATGTGGACAGCTGAACAGCTTCACTGCAGAACGCATATTTAGACATACTATCTAAAAGGGGGCCGCAATATTCACAGGCTTAAAATACATAAATAACTTGAGCCAAAGTGGCCGTTACTGGTCAATGCTAATCAACATCTGGAAACAGGCTAAAAAGCACAATACAGTACAACAATCTCCTCGCAGATCCACATTTAAAGAACATCAGTTCATTATGTCAACAATCTACGGCTCCAGGACACTATTTTCAAGACTGGGATTCAGTTGGCTAGTTTACAACTTTAAAAAATTCATGTTAAAAATGAGATTATGGAAGAAAACCCAAAGGTATTTAATTGGAACTAAACACTGTGAAGCCCCTAAAAATTTTGTTGGACTGGGATTTATAGAGTCAATTACTTCTAATTTAGAACTTTGGTTTGTTCCTTTAAAATGTCCTTACTGCAGCTTGAAGAGCTATCACTAAGTCATCTTAATTCAATCATTTCAATTTTCTAGGCATTTCTGTGTTTTAAAACCAATTTCACCAAACATGGGTCGCCATTCAACTGAAAAACCCCATTATCAAAATACTAAATACTAACTCTGAACTGATGAAAGTCAGAAATTTGTATATTAAAAAGAAATAGTAACATCCCCAAAGGATAGCAGCATTCTCTACCCTGGCTTAACAAGTTTAAAGAAGAGCATTTATAAACATACAAAGTTGATTTTAGGGTATAAAAATACACGTATACCGTACAAAACAAGATAGCTTCATTTTTTCGAATTATTCAGTAGTCTGTCACTGCTGGAACTTGTTTGAACTACTGAAAAGGCGTTCATAGTTCAGTACACGGGTGGACAGCCAAGGAACTTGAGATTTTAGTTCTTTAATTAAAAGGTGTGTAGTTTATTATACACAATTAAGCTTACTGAAATATACGCAGTTACCCTGTCACCAATGAGCACCCAGAGCTGAACTAAACCTTTACTTACGTAAGCCTACTTCACTTTATGCTGATTCGTAACTCACCTTCCTGAACAGAGACCTTGGGGTATACTCAATTACGTTTAACAGAAATTTCTGGGCATGACTAATGTCCATCAGGAGCAGAGCTAAACTTAAACTGATGTAATTTAGAATCAAAATCCACCCAAAACATTAAAACAACCCACCCTTTGACACCATATCCACTCCCTTAATTTCAAGGCCTTTAGTTTTGGCTACTCTTTTCTCACTGTGTATCTTTACTGGGGGATGAGACTCTTGCAATTCATTAAGAAGAATCACCGGAAGTTACAACTAAGTACATTAAATAAGACAACGGGGAATGATTTTTTTTTTTAAAACTTTGAGTGCCTATCACTGATTAAGGATGTAACATTGGGAGTACAATGTCTGCTATGGAATTAAAATTAGCGCTGTGCCAAATGGGAAAAATATATAAACAAACCACTAAACTCCAGTGTGGCAAAAAACGTTTCGTTTTTTGTTCAGGAAGTGTTTGGCATGAGCAGCACTAACAAAATTCTACACCTCACAGACACAAGCTACAAAGGTTATCTAAAGCCAATACTCACTGTCCGTCAATTAGCTAGCTCTTAATGCTGCTTCAAGCACTGCACTAGCAACTTTGATCTTTGTTTCAGATTCCTCTGTACACACATTTATATTTACATAAAACAATTATTAAACATGATTTTAAAACATAAAAACCGTATGTACAAAATACCAACATTCCTATAAATAAACAGTTGGAGAAAGGCACTTGCAAGAAAAATCTACAGTAAATCTTACAAAAACCACACTGCCTCTGTTACTGTACAATAGATAATCTTTCAGTAAATCCCTATCACAAGAATGTAAAACACTAATTACTTGTTATAACTAAGAATATAACCGTTACAGTTGTATTTACACATACATATATGCCTTTTTTTAGTTTCACTTGAGAGCACCATGATTCCCATTCTAAATTTATATTTTGATACAAAGTAATAGAACAGTTGCCAGAAACCAGTGTTCAGTGTCACTGCAGGTTCATAAACTTTTGGCTGACATCAGTGTAGTTTAAAAGACTCAGTTGCTGCTTTGTAAAAAGTACACCTAGTTTGTTATTGCATGTTGTCCTTTTAGAGAGAGCACTGCTATGTTCTCTATGCAATTCTTTAATACTATTGCTGGCAAAAAGTTTCCAATATCAAAAAAATAAAAACATTCTTCAAGCCAGTTGAAGTATTTCATCTGAACAGTAACTAAAAAAAGCTGCATATTAATTATAAAAATGTGTAGGAAACATGCCAACTAATCTGGTGTGCAAAAATATTTTTCCACTACACAGGATTTTAAGGGCTTCACAGAATTACTCAAATTTACATTGAGTAGCAAACCCCGTGAATAACCAGTTCCTCAAGGAGATGTTAGTATACTCCCGCTTTTATCAAACTTTTTACCCTTTGACAACGCTGCAACCTGTTTGAGCAGTTCTCTGTTTTTGGCCTGCAATACAGACAAAAAAAGTTTTATGAATTACGGAAACGTCTCAGATAGTAGTGTCATGCACTAACTTCCCATTGCATTTATGAAACAAATTCTCAAAATATACATGCTAAGAATATTCAAAGCAGATTAACGATCACTTTTCAAACATTTGTATATGCTTTTTGATATGCATACTCCATCTTTAACAGAAAAGGTAACCACATTTCCTGTATCGCAAAATTTAGTATCTGAAGTATTGCACAGAGTACCTGTTCAGTCTGTGATTTTTAAGGCAACGGATTCAGGCTTTCTTCCTGACAAAGCATGCTTTAACAAGAGACATTTAACTGTCAATTGTGTTAACGCTGAGCCCTTAAATCAGATCAATGGCACACTGACAACTGATTAAATATCAGAGAACAGACACAAAAACCAACATAACGTAAAAAGCATGTGAAGTAAGCCTCTATCTTACTTCTTCTAACTTACTATTCTAAGTTAGAAAGCAATTCTTATAATGAATTTAATTAATATGCAGACTGTCTGTTGACTGTGGAACTGCTGTACAATGCATCTGAAGTTAAACGTGGTAATGATCATTCAAGAACTGGGTACTATTTCATTGCTGTGAGGGAACAGCCCGAATACATAATCCCATCTGAAGTCTCTCTCAAATATTGATAAGCAATTACTCACCTGCAACTGTTCCACAGTCTCCTTGTGAGCTTTCTCCATGCTGTTCATCTTTGTCCTCAAGTTAGACTCCTGGTACTGGAAGTCTGCCTTCAGTTCTGTCAACTGGAAACACGAATTCTGTGAAGATTCCTTGGACTGCTACAGTATATATCTTCTAACCAATCTGTGAAATCTTTGTGGAAGCCTCTCAGGAATCTCAGGGAACACTATATTCATTTACTATTGTAGTACTGACAGCTCAGCACTTGAGAAGTAGCTTGAAAATAAGTGTGTCTCTTTTATAGGAAGAAAACAACTGTACTTATAACCATATTGTTTGCTCAGGATTTGGTATAAAGAAGGTTAATCCTCAACAAAAAAAATTTCAAATACAAGACTGATGATTTACAATCTTAGCTGTTTTTTCAGCTGTGAGATACTTATCACAATCTTCAATTATGTTTCTTCAGTTATATGGTATGGTAACACATGAAAAACCTTCCAAAGACAACAGAAAGGATTCCTTTGTGTCCTTTTATGCTACAATTTGTCCTAAACAGAAGTATACATTCCAGAGTTTCACTGCTTCTCAATCCACCACAATAGTGAATTAAACTGTGTTATTAGAAATGTGCAATTAAAATGACTTAACATTTAATTCTGAGTGTATGGTGTAGTATTGCTGCCACTGGGTCTCTCCTGACACAGGCAGAGATCCAGATGACATACACTAAGGCAGGTGTTTCTACATTGTGATATATGCTTCTATCCAAGCAGCTGAATGCTTCTTCTGTGTGCAGCTGGGTGAACTACTAACTGTCGTATATGGACCCAGAAGTTTTAGGAACCACTTCTTTAAAAAGTTTAGCTCCTCAAAGCATCCCAGATTCACCAGGCTATTTTGAACCTCTCTGGTCAATTTGGATTTATCCAGAAATGAAGCCTCTCTGCTAGCAAAGAAGCCTGCTATACCAAACCAGAGACTGCTACTACCAACCTTAGCATGTGTCAAATCACATGTAGTGAAACAAGCTATTCAAAAGAACTGTCAATCAAATGGTCCTAAAGAAAGTGCAGGTATCTTGATACAAGGCTATATACCTCACTGTACACAGCCTGCTGCTCAAGGTATGTACTTACAGCTGTGGTAAATTCCAGGGGATCCAGTACAAAACCACATACCACAAACTAAATATCAGAAAAACTAGCGGCAGTATTGCACCATAGTAAAGTATGCAACTAGATGAGCAAACACACTACCTGTGAACATTCAGCAAATTGTGGTCCCTTCCTAATGATCAAGACTCAGGGCCCCATGGTAACGTCTTGGTGTCTCGCTAACATTTTGTTCAGAAAGCAAAACAAGGCTAGTATTGCAAACGATGAGCACTGGCAATGACATGGCTGAGAGCTTGACGCGTAACAGAAAACGATGAATGAGGATTGCCTGTAAAGCTGGTGCCCTGAGTTGTTTTTGTTGCCAGACGCTACACATTTCAGATGTTTTTCTTTTGGAGCGCTCCAAACTGTTCAAATGCTGGCGCTACGCAAATCCTGGGACAAGATCTTAACAGGAATCTCCCACAGGTCTGCCTCAGGCTTTTATCCCAGCGCATGTCTTTACATTTACTATCTCACAGTCAAAAAATCTGCAGCACATTCATTTGTTGTAAATTTTTCAGCTATGCAAACATTGTGTGATGTGTTCAGCTTCTCTCCCCCCCGCAGCAGCTGAAGAAAGTAAATGACATTCTGAAAGTGAGTAATACATGCCTGAAGGAGTCTTTAATTTCAAGAACTCCGAGGTCAAATAAACAGTTTTAGCAGTGGGGATATTAAAATTATTAGATGCTCTCCCTACAGAAACAGCACAAAACAAGTTACTGCAGTGGTTACACAGAAGTAGGTGACAATTCCTTACCTAACCCTTTTGTTAGCTTTGCCCAGTAGATCAAATATAAAAAAGATCAGTGAATTTCCTACTGACTCATGATCTTCTACTGGCTTTATAAGAGAGAGATCAGGGCCTTAATGTCTGTCCTTTGAAGAAAATACCTAAAGAGAATCCATGGCAGAGTGTTCAGCTCTTTCACATTAACTGCTTAAAGGCTTGAAATAGCAAGTACTTCCAACACTAGGTATATTGTAACAGTGATATAAACAAAAAAAGGATCAATGTCCTCTACACAACACATTTAAGGGTAGAAATGAGGACACTGAACTATGGAAGCATTTTCAAGATCAATGAGCCTTTCTTAACCATCAGTGTTTTGATAGGCCACCATGCATCTATAATCAAAATTTTACTTGAAAATACAGTAAATTTATTTTTAATACAATTCCATAACCTACTCAATCCTGAACAGATGTTCTAGAGCCACCGTTACAGACAGCGTCTTAAAAGCATCCAGTTCATCAGATGGCAGAGAAATAAGCTCTAATAAAGGCACAGCAAAGTATATATTTGTAGTTATTTCTCTTTTCTTGTTAGTCATTAGGTTGTTTGAAGGGTGACTCTCTTGTATGAGTTTCACTGTAGCCATTTGGGCCTGACTATTTTGCTTAGCTTTTGTTGACTTTCAGGCATCTAATCCAAGCTTTTCTTCTAGTCCCTGACCATCCAACAAAGACTTGATAACCTACGCTACAGACATGCTACCAATTTTTTAAAATCAGAACACTTAATTTTCATACACTGTACATGTAGATTTGGACACCAACTAACTAACTATGGCTATAGTTGCTTTAGTTTAAAACTAAACAAAAACTATGTTAAAGTCAGAATGGTTACTACTCTTAATCCTCCTCTTATCTTGTGTGCCCATCAGCCTATGTGGGTATCTGGGATCTTTGCCGTGACTCAGTTTAGGATACGTAAAACATACAAACCACTGCCTGGCATTTTATCCATCACCTGTGGCACGCAGCCTGAGTAACAGTGAACAGATGGCTACTTCTAGATGGCTGAAGTGAGGTGAGACGAATTCCTCTTTGACTTGGAGCCAAAATATATTCATGATAGAAAAGTCCCAAACTTGTCCTTTAAATGGTAAGATCTGATTAGTTGTTATATAAAGAAATTGTATCTGATTTTTATTTTATCTCACCATTTTGACATCGTTAGCAGTCTACAAAATAGAAAACAAAATTATAAAGTTCTAATTAAGCAGATGCAACTTTTACCTTTTTATCTTTTTCTAAAATAGTCTGATCTCTTTGCTGCAGAAGACGTTTAAGTGACATTACTTCTTCTTTCAGCTGACTTATGAGGACAAAGTTGTCAGTTCCTCCACTGTCTGCTGACTGATTTATAGAGCTACTAAAAATAAAAAACAATAGTTACTTACGACATCAATAGAAAAAAACAGTATTTTTTTAAAAAATTTCAAATTGGATAATTAATAATTCCACAAACATCCTTAAGGACTAATGCAAAAAAAGTATGTACCTGACAGAAATGGATGCAACTGGCAAATTACCTTACTAATGGCACACATTACATACACCTGCAGAAATATAATTTAAGTATTAGCTTTGAGGGGGACAAATACCTTTTGACTGAAGCAGTCGCTTTTACTTTTATTCCAACTGTTTGGACAGAGACAGAATAAAGACTCGGTCTCACACGTTAAGGTCCAAAAGACTTCTCTAAACCCTAGGTCAGCTTAAAGCAGCAGGTTCAACCCTGCATCTAATCAACAAAACACCGGCGTCAGGGAATACTCTTTCGTTGATAACTGTTGCCTTGTACATAAGCTTTATTTAATTTTGCCCCAAACAGCTTAAAAGCAGGAAAACAGTGCCAGTTTTCTGCTAATGAGGTCATTTAGTTGTCTGACAGCACTCAGATGCCACCCAATAATCTGTCTGGCTCGACAACAGTATCACCTCCCTCATTCTTCAGACCAAAAAAAAAAAAGAAAAGAAGCAACTGGCCACAAATCAGTGCTCTATTTGGTTGAAATGGCTCAGCTTTACAAAAATATAACTTTACCTATCTCCATTTGATGGCTTGGATTCCAGTTTGGGTTTTTTCTTTGGAGTTTCATTCTGAATAGCTGCAGAGGATTTATGGCTGAAATCAAACAAAATGTAAACCTAAAGCCTCGTACTATATAACTCTCTAATATCACCATTTGGAACATGTTAAATAACTAACTCATGCTCCTAGCTGGAATGCTAGAGACTAGCCAGAAATGCAAGAAAAAAAGTCCTTTAAATGAAAACTGCAAGATAAATTAAAAGGAAATTAATAAATAATATCATATTTACCTCTGTTTCCACAGTCCCTGATCTTGTTCTGGACTCAGACTGCTGATTCTGCAATATGTGAAATGTACTTGGTAACTGACCAAACATGCCATTATTTCTACATTTATGTGAATGGTATCTGCACTTGAGACAAATCCACCCCCTCCTTTTTTTTTTTTTTTTTTTTTTTTAAATAAAGAAAGTTAACAATTACAGATTTTCAGCTGGACAGTCTCATCATCTGTCATATTTGTGACCACTCCTTACTATGCCAGGATGCTATAAAAATATTTCTTGGCTAAATGTTTACACTATTGTAAGACACAAGGGGTAAACTTCAAGACTGACAGCTAAACCTTTTTGTTGGTACCTCCCAATTTTTGGGAACTTCATATTGCCAATCTTGTACTCAGCAAGCTGGTCTAAAGCAGCATTCCTGGGATTCCCATACTGCCATGTGAACACTGCCTGAAGTGGTGCTTGTGTGGTGGCATAAGAGCAAAGTTAAGATTTTCAGGAATCCAAAAAACTGCTTCTCAGGTCTAAGCATTTGTTTTCAATAATTTCAAAGGCAACTAATAAACACCATTGATATAGGAATTGTAGAATGTAGATGATTGCACTGAATGAAATAGTTCAATGACTCTATTTCTACCTCATTGCGTCTATTGTCTCATCTTAAAAATAGCTGGGATGGACAGGGAGAAAGAGTCGTATTTATTGGACCAGAAGCAATGGACCCATGGCAGCCTATAGAAGAGAGGTGCCAAACCAAGAACACTGTGATCCATATGGAGATATGCTTACTTTTATAACTCTTGAGTATATTAGAAGCTCTACTCTGTGGTAAATAGCTAACTTTTTTGCATTTAATCCTTACTGTATCTCTACCACGTGCATTGAACTAGATGTAGCTTGTTGTAACTTGATTTTCAGCAGAGATTTGAGAGAACAGGCACAGTACAATGACTCTGTGCCTGACAAGAATAATTTTCTTCTTCAAATTCCTAAAAAAACCCGAACTGTCTTTTTTTTGAGTGAAAGTATGTATGGAGTATTCTCCTGATTCCCAATATCATTCCTGCTTATTTTGCTTCTATCTTTATGTCACAGTTAGTCATGCAGGTTTTGGTCAAAATGGAGAATTATAAGCACTGCAAAAGAGAAGCTTAGAATGAAAGTGTTTGTGTGCCCGGGGTCAGGGTCATGACCATTGCAGCACTGTCCAGCACAAAAATAAAAGCAATGTAAGTAGTTCTGAAGTTACGCTGCCATAAGCCTACCGACAAAAATAAAAATTATGACTGCTATTGTACTAGTGTAAAAAACCAAATCAGTCCCAGAATTTATAACTAGATAAACTAGTACGTACATTAAAGTTGGTACGCTACTTATCCCACGGCCAGAGATGGCATGCTGAGAAAAGCTGCAGAAGATAGGACAAAACTGTGTGAAATGTTATCGGACTGCCAGCGACTGAACTGCCAGCGTAATTTTCCTATGTCTCTATGACAGCCACTCACAAACTGCATATCCCAGCAGGATATATCCCAGCACACAAAACAACAGAGAGATACAAACTGGTCCTAGACTGAGAATGATCCCACACTGTTGCTTCTGCTTCTCTATTTAACTGCAAGTATGTGCACACAAACAAGTCAGGATGAAGTAAGTTAGGGTGAGGATTCTGAGCGAAGTGGCTGTTCTGTGCTCACACCTTTTAACCCATGGGAAATGCATGTAAAATAGCAGTTGTCACACAACAGTTACTGCTTAGAAAGCCAAATTCAAGTTTATCCCTAAGTAACTTGCTCCGTAGCCATTCTATGTGTTTCTTTGCCAGACTTGCTGCCAATTTTAACATCAACTAGCCTGACGATCACCAAGCATTTCTGCTTTTTGCTGACCTCCCTTCATCCAAACTGTAAGAATACAAGGATTTTGACAGACCGTGGAAGGACAACGTTCTGCTACTGCTTTTGATGCCATATTTTAAACAGCATTTCTTATTTCCTTTGATTTGATCTCAGTACTAACAGAACAGGAAGAGGTACCAAGAGCTACTTTAATTTTGACATACTTACTTATGATGACTGCTGCTGTGACGATGATGATGGTGGTGGTGATGGTGGTGGTGTTTTGAATGATGCTGGTCCTTCTCAGTAAGAGATGAAGATGAGGAGTTCGAATGTGAAGATCCTAGGCTCTTCCTCTGTTCTTTTGTCTTCTGTAGCACTCTCTTGTAGGACAGCGTGCAGAGCCAGCACAACAACTTTCCATCAACCTTTTGGGAAATAATTCACAGCAGGGTTTTTTTCCAAGTATACTTGCACTAGAAAGATGTACTTCAATATTTGCAAAAAAAAATGTGTTTCACTTCATCTGTTATCTTCGGGAAAAATCCAGACATTTCTTTGGTATGAAACAGTGCTACCACACCTCCAACGTATGCACGTTACCTTTTAGTAAAGTGAATCTTATTCCATTTCTTTCTGTCATTTAAAGTTACGCTAGAAAGCGGTCTCAGCAAATGTTGGACTCACTCTGTATCACAGAAGTGACCGTAACTTTTTAAAGGGACAAAAAATTTTTAGTTTAGACACCATGTACGCTCTCTCAACCCACTGTATTCCAGGTAGATTTAAGAAGTCCAGCCAACATGTTACTTGTACCAAGTAAATTCTTCTGTAAAAACAGCATTATTCTTGGGTTCAGGCAAGAGGCTTTTGAGGTCATTTCCTCAGCACCTTCTGGAATGAGAAAGTGGCACTCACCAAAGCTATTTAAGAAAACAGAACACACAGGGCTGCTCAGAGCAGTCTCCCTCTCTGGTGCTGCACTTTAAGGCAAGGCAGGCAAATCAGAAGAGGTAAAGTGACAGATTCAAGTTATGGATATATATATATAAGATCCAACAGATGGGCAGGGCGGAAAAGCAAAGCAGCAGGAACTGTTCAGCTGCTTAACCTCTGCTCCCCAGCTAGTACCGTCAGCTTACGCTTAAACTTTTTTTACAAAACGTGATTTAACTTAAAGTAAGTTAGCTCAGTAGCTAACATAACAAGTCGCAAAATTTAATTCAAATACCGTAAAGCACAGCGACTTTAATCTAACATTAGCGAACTTAAGATACATTCCAGCTAATCCTTCTCTTATGAAGGAGGAACGTTGTCTGTTGTCAGCCTAAGCCACTACAGCTGTGGAACAAAGCCTGCCTACCTTCCTTCTTCCCTCCTCTTTTCGATCAAAAGCACACTGCTGTTTGCACTGTTCACACGTCTGAGGTGGGCCATACTTCTTCTCCGAGTTGGTGCAACGCTGACATTTTGTGCCAATAAATGCTGCAATAATGTTACAATACTGACAGGGCTTGGGCTGAAAAACAGGTAAGTTGAACTGAGGTTAATACATTTACAGTTTCTGTAATGAACGCAGGTATTTCAAGTCACACAGTGATGCTTCTAAACTACTAGGGCTTCATATAACCCATCTTAAAGAACCTTCTTCCTACCATTTCTATCTTCAGTACTAAACTTTTCCCCTAAAATGATGCTCCTTCAATGGTCAAAACCAGTCTGGACTTCCCATGAAAACCCAGGCACATATTCGATGAAAGAAACACATACAATGCGACACAAATGTAGAGGTGTCTGAAACACACCTCTACCCCGCCTCTTTTTTCATTTCTTTAAAAATGCAATGACATCTTCTCTCTGTTTTACTACATTACTAAAGAAATTACTTTAAAAACTTCAGAAAAAGAGTAATCAAGCCATTTTTTAGACTGGAAGTTTCTGAAGACATCCCTCTCCCTTGCACTACTCAGGGATTTGATAACCCAACAGCTCCAAGATTAGCATCCTGACCCCTACAATTCTGCACGAATCTTTAAAAAAAAAAAACCAAAAAACAAACAACAAAACAAAACCAACTTCAGATACCATCAGGTCAGGTTATTTACTTTTACATCATACATTCAACTAGAATAATAAGCTGCTGGAAAGCAAAATCGCTGTCAGTTTTCATAGGTTAGAAATGGCTGATTTTCTTCAGTGCTGTTCCTTTTTTTGATGAACTACTGATAAAAAACATTGTTAGATCTGTCTTACGCTTCTTTTTGCTACATTTTAAGCTTTTGAAAGAATGTTCTTGGTTCAGTTTACATTTACATTCACAAACTGCCTGACTACATAACAGCTGTTGGTACGTTCCTCAAACAAGCTGAATTTCATCTAATATGGTTTAAGTACACAGAAGTTACACACTTTTGTTTCACACCAAGATTATCTTGATACCTTCTATAAACTGGTACCTGCAGGGCGCTCAGATACACCATGCGTACTCGTATGTTAAAAAGATTGATTTTTCTAACAGAACTGAAGCTGAAGTTCGAGATGAGAAAAAGCAAAGATGCACACAGCTACTCGTAACACCTTTTCTACTGAATAGCTTAACATGATTAACGTGCATCTGAAAATTTTAAGACTTGCATAAAATAGAGCATGTGGTATTATTAGATTTTCACATTCGCCGCTCATCAAAAAGACAGACAGCCAACGGTCTTTCTGCCATCAAGTGCGCGTTTATGAGAATATGCAAAGAATTATTTTACATGCATAAAGTGAAATAACGTTGTTTTTACTATGAATAGCCATACTGCAGTTATTCAAAACCGTTAAGCTACTTATAATCGCAACGGATTTCAATTTGAAAAAAGAAACTGTAAGCCACGGAGGAAATCGAGGGCTGTCAGTAATTTTCGTCACCTTTCTGAAAGGTAATCGTTTTCTTCCCTCCCCCCAAAGAAAATAAGAAGTTTAGTTGCAAGAGAACTTTTTTTTTTTTTTAATTGACAACGTGAATGACTTAACTTCGACATTTACAACTAAGAGCCTACTCACCGTTCCAAACTGCTTCACGTTTTGGGCACATTTCTTGCATATCGTATTAGTTTTGCTAAAGATAAAATTGCACAATGTTGAATTCAGCGACAAACACACACCTGGAAATTCTTTCCCATGCAATTACTGGAAAACACGCACGCAAACACGCCGCTGCGGCGAGCGGCCAACAAGCAGCCAACCGATCTACCGCTGCGCTGCGTGTGTGCGGCGCGCCGGTGCTGCGAGGGCGGGCCGGGCCGGGCCGGGCCCGTCCCCGCGGCTCTGCCCTCTTTAGCGTCTCCGTCGGGGCCGGCTCCGGCCGTCACACGCGGTCGCGCCTGCGGAACGGCCGTTCCTCCCGCGGGTCACCGCAGGGCTTCGCTCGGCGGGTCACGAAAGCCTCCCGTACCTCTCCTGCTGGAACTCCGACCGGCAGTAAGTGCATTTCACGATGGGGTGGGCGATCCGGCACTCCTGAGGAGAGACGCGCGCCGTTACCCGCCTCCGCCGCGGACGCCGAACCCTCGCACCCGCCCGCCGCGGCCGGCACCGCGCCGAGGGGCGTCCCGCCGCGCCGGGGCCGCCATCCTCCTCCTCCTCCTCCTCCTCCCCGGCGCGGGGGGCCCGTCCCGCCTCCCGCCGCCCCGCGCCTCAGCCCCCCGCACCTTGCACAGCTGCTGGCCCTGGGAGAGCTCCTCGAAGGGGTAGCGCTGGTTGCACTTGGTGCAGGCGTAAAGAGCCGGGGCGGCCGCCGCGGCCGCCGCCGCCATCCGCGCCGCGGACCGGCGGGGCGGACACGGGCGGGCCGAGGGAGGGGAAGAGGGAGGTGCCGGGGCGAGGGCCGGAGCGGCCGCCTGGGCCCGCCGAGAGCCGCCCCCCCCCCCCCCCACCGCCGCCGCCGCGGGAGCGCCGCCCCCCCCCCGCCGCCGCCGCCCTAGGCCGCGCGCCCAGCCCGCGCCGCCCGCCCGCCTCCCCCTTGTCTCGGTGTCGGCATCGGCGTCACCCCGCGCGCGCCCCCCCCCCTCCCCTCCTCCGCCCCGGGCTCGGGCTCCGGCGGCAGCCAATCACCGCCTCGCGCCAAACGTGCCTTCAAAACTCGCCGCCCAATCGCCGCCCCCGCAGGCACCGCCGCCGCCAATCCCGCCGCGGGCGGCTCCCCTGCCCTGCGCCGGGTGCTGATTGGGTGGCCTCGCGGCCGCGGCGCCGATTGGGCCGCCCCGGGCGACTTCTGCTTCTCGATTGGTTGGAGTGTGGGAGGGCTCACTTTGACAAAGGCCGTCCTCTTCCGCCGCCCGCTCTCCGCGCGTGCGCCGCACACGAACTCCGCGGCCGCTCGCTCCTCCCCGCTCTATCGATTGGCCGCCGGAGGCCGCGCTGCCTCTGTCCACTTGTCCCTTTCGATTGGCCGAGACTCGCCTTCTTCTTACTTTATTGGGTGACTAGCGTGTCAGTCAAAGCTGATTCTATGACGGGAGCTCGTACTCCTTCGGGGTGGGGCTCACTCGCCGCTCCTC